>CP092874.1:88812103-88869905 GCA_030710605.1 Cordylochernes scorpioides | reverse complement strand
CGCAGGGGGCCATTCTTATCTTTTCTGTATCGTTCCTATTTTAGTATATGTTCCGCCGAACAAACGTGTACTAGAGATAAGCAAAAAAAAATCTATAGGGTCTTCGGACTGAAGGAATTTAAAGTTTATGTATATTGGATCATGAATTCCATGGTAGATAAATCTTAGTAATAGGTATTTTGTTTCTGGTTTGTTGTTTTCCAGAATGAAGCTCCAAATGCTGGAACATTGCAGTAGTAAGAAAGCAAGGAAGTTATTTTTACTCTTCGATCGATTTGTATTTGGGGATTTCTCTTCTGGATTTAATTTAAAAATTTGTATTCGTATTTTGAATAATGATATTTTTTTTTTATCTCTATAGAACATTTTTAGCACAAAGAGAGTAGAATATCTTACAGAAAATTACACGAAATCAAATATATAGAGCGCTTAAGATGGCAGAGCGCCATCTAGTGGAGCAAAAATCAACTAAACGTTGATTTAACCTGTACCCTGATATTTGGCCAATCCATTTTCTTGATTAATCAAGAAAAGTCAACCATTATTTTATTTTTTACATATATATATTTTGTTACAATTATATTTTAGTAATGTGTATGTTTTTTTTTTGGTAATACACGATTTTAATGTCGTTAGTGAAAAGTATCAAACTGATGTGAAGTTTTGGAAAGTAAAGAGGAAAAGTTGGAAAAATAAGAAAGAAAATAAATAATTTCCCTGATCGTGCAACTAAAAGTTGCTGATGGCTTGCGCCATCTGTCGAAATAAATATCAATTATTCGTAGATTTTTAAATATTCCAGAATTGACCAAATACCCATTCTTGATTATCAAGAAAGCTAACCACGTACGCATTTAGGGCTGTTGGCTCTCTTCAGCGTGGAACAAGCTGTACCTAAATGATCAAAATAAAGTTTTTTTCAAGTATGTGGCACAGTGATTAAAGGTAGTAGGAGCGTTGGATTATCTGTAGTCAATATATGACGCGCACATGTGTAACACTCTCCAGACGCCACTTTCCTAGGAAACGTCGACAGCGTAGACCGCATTTATTCACCTGACCTGTCACTCCAAAGCAGGCGGAAATTAGCCGTTGTCATCTTCCCACCGCACGAACCAGAATTAGCTGCTCCCTTTTACCAAATGTGGAGCAAGAAAGCGGAACTAGAGGCCGGTCTAACGTAAGCTGTTTCTAAACTCACCAGCTGGAAGTTAAACTCCAGAACCAAACTCTTTCAAAAGTAACTTTCTTCTACTCCACTGATGAATCTGTAGATGACCACCGTCTCCCATGTTCTGATTCCAGAATAAATTTACTAGGTACCGCTCAAAAATAGAAATCTTGTTTATGATATTTACAAAAATATTTCCACGTGGAAAATTAGGGAAGACAAAAACTTCAGGAGGAGACAACAATTTATTTCAGGCAAGAACAAACTATGAATGATAAACAAAAGATAAGCAAAAGAGAGAAGTGTACAGAGTAACAAAATATAAACATAAAAAATAATACTCTGCTAATAAAATAATAAATACTTTGTTACAATATATAATCTCGCCCAGAATACTCCTCTACGTGGCGGACGGGAGAAGCAGCACAAGTAAGGGACTGCCCTGTAGTACGGTGTCGTGAGCTCCGAGCCGCTACAGTAACCGTGAACAGGGAACTCTGAAATGTGGCTGACTAACGGGGCAATGGCACCCCTCCTCTACGTGGCGAGCGGGATAAGCAGCACAAGTAAGGGACTGCCCTGTAGTACGGTGTCGTGAGCCGCTACGGTAACCGTGAACAGGGAACTCTGAAATATGGCTGACTAACGGGGCAATGGCACCCCTCCTCTACGTGGCGAGCGGGAGAAGCAGCACAAGTAAGGGACTGCCCTGTAGTACGGTGTCGTGAGCCGCTACAGTAACCGTGAACAGGGAACTCTGAAATGTGGCTGACTAACGGGGAAATGGCACCCCTCCTCTACATGGCGGGCGGGAGAAGCAGCACAAGTAAGGGACTGCCCTGTAGTACGGTGTCGTGAGCCCCGAGCCGCTACGGTAACCATGAACAGGGAACTCTGAAATATGGCTGACTAACGGGGCAATGGCACCCCTCCTCTACGTGGCGGGCGGGAGAAGCAGCACAAGTAAGGGACTGCCCTGTAGTACGGTGTCGTGAGCCGCTACGGTAACCGTGAACAGGGAACTCTGAAATGTGGCTGACTAACGGGACAATGGCAACCCTTTTTCCATGGAGATAGACAAGACACCACCACCAACAACAATGAATAATATGTAAAGGTTATTCACATATTAAAACAAAGTGTCCAAAGCGGGAATCGATCCCGGTTCATGGCTGCCGGGAATCGAGGGTTTTACCCACTTGTCCACCGACTTCTATTTAAAAACATGAGAAAACAAAATGAGAAGAGAAAGATTAAGATATTAACAAAACAATATTTTTGTTATTTTCCCCAAATATTTTCTAAAATTATCTTTAACACACAATTTTATATCATCAATTAAAAAAACATATATTAGATCAAAATATAATTTATTTCACCCATATTTCATTTGCTACAACTGAATACAACAATGCAACAATTATACAACTGAAATATTGTTAAAATAAATTATATTTTGATTCAATAAATACCTTTTTTCAAAATTCGAAACTATTATAGACACGTATGATTCTTCTTAAAAATATATAATTTCTACTGCCCTTACTGCAATGGAAAAATTAATGAGAGGGCCTGGCTCATCAGTGGTGAACCCTCCCAGTGGTTTCGTGCAATGGAAAAATTAATGGGAAGGTCTGGCTCATCTGTGGTTAATTTTTCCATTGCGGTAAGGACATTATAAATTGTTTTATTTATAAAAAGAATCATACGCGTCTATAATAGTTTCGAATTTTGATAACAGATGGCGCTCTAATGTATTATAATATGCCTTTTCAATTAAAGATCTATTTATGGATTGCTCTATTTTCAAAATTTTATATCATATTATGAAACTAATTAATTATTATTATTATTATTTTAATAGGAGTTCTTATTATAGGTAAATAATTTAAAGATTGTCTTTAAAAAACCGAATGTCAATCAATACTGATCGGCATTTGTCTACTGATTATAACCTTTGTCATGACCCGAACAGAGAAAAATGAGAGAATAATAAAAGCATATATTTAGTAAATGTGGTAATTATCTAGGATTTTAGAACAAATTTTTATCATATAATCCAAAACAGGTTCAATTAATGAAATATATACACTCATAGACACAAACCTTGAGGAAGTGGAAAGTCTTTAATGGTCGTCTGTTTTTTTAAAGAGATAGGCGATTTTGTTCACACTAGGTTATCTCGTATATCTTCAATAAAGATCCCTGTGTATCAGGTATCTTTCAGAGTTATTGTTTGAATCCCGCGATATACATGTTGAAAGGTAAAACTTCTAAAAGTTTTGTCCATGAGTGTATCTTTCAGAGTTATTGTCTGAATCCCGATATCCATGCTAAAAGGTACAACTTCCATAAGTTTTGTCCATGAGTGTATCTTTCAGAGTTATTGTCTGAATCCCGATATACATGCTAAAAGGTACAACTTCCTTAAGTTTTGTCCATGAGTGTATCTTTCAGAGTTATTGTCTGAATCCCGATATACATGGTAAAAGGTAAAACTTCCTTAAGTTTGGTCCATGAGTGTATCTTTCAGAGTTATTGAATGAATCCCGATATACATGATAAAAGGTACAACTTCCTTAAGTTTTTTGTCCATGAATGTATCTTTCAGAGTTATTGTCTGAATCCCGATATACATGCTAAAAGGAACAACTTCCTTAAGTTATGTCAATGAGTGTAAGTGCTTAGTGTCTCTAGAAAGAAAATAATCATGAAATCCATAGCATAACTTTCAACAATGCTTCTTTTAAAGGAATAATCGTTATACATAACTTATGGAAAATGCGAAATTTACCATACGGCAGGAGAGACTATCAGTTAATGCAAGATGGAGGACCTTCTGATCAAACAACTGTTAGATGATACATTTGGAGAAGCTCGTGTGATAATGTGATAAGTCGTCACTTTTACTTGAATGGCCACTAAGATAACCAGAACTGTATTTGGCTATAAGGGATACTTTAAATCACATAGTTATTAATATCAACCTACCACATGGATCCTGTTGAAGGCAGTGCGTGTGCTAACGCGAAAGAACGGCGTGGCCGTCCCACTCAGTAACATGAATTCCTCCAAAGCTGGCCTACAGGCATCGGTCTAGGTCAAGGGTTCGGCAAACCTTTGATTCGGAAGGGTCAAAAATAACAATTTTACGAAATTTCAAAGTTTTTAAAGAACCACAAAATATTTTTCTTTCCAACAATAAATAGTATACTCGCCTAAATAATATTTGCATATGGAACTATATAAAGAGCTTCACATTCAAAGATCTGCATGTGGCTCGTGGGCCTCAGTTTACCAACCTCTGGTCTAGGTATTCCACTATCGACCGGTTTCTCCAAGGTCCGTTCCTGAGTTCTCGGCCAGTAGACTCTGGCAGAACACACCAAATAGAGCTATGTCCTCACTTATACTCCTCATGGTCCTGATGATGAGGGACGGAGCAGGACCTGCCAAGTCACAGACGCGCACTCCTTGCCACCTATGAAGAAGCCTGAAACGACCGTGTCTCAAGAAACCTGCTGGAATCGACGAGGGGCAGGTTCAGTAAAGCGGAGTGAGCGCCACCCGGTGGTTCAGCCCCTGAATGGAGGAGGCCTCTTCCCGCAATTCCAGCAACCGATGGCGACGGGTCAGCAGCCAAGATTTAAAAAACAAGGAAGTCATCCAGATTACAGGCTCCAGAAGCCATGAGTTCCTGCGTCCAATCCCGCTTGCTGCTTGGGCCCCCTTTAAGAGGAAAGTTGGAGTTGTGTCCTGATGTTCAGGAAGCCCACGCCACCGACGGATACGGGACAAGCCAGTAGACGAACCGGGAGCTAGGCAACGTGATAGCAGGACCGTCAGACAAAGCGCATCAGCCTCGCCTACAATTACCTCGCCGGGCAGGTAGCCGTGCAAATGATGGAGCACCGACGCCAGCACCAGCGATTTGACCTCTTTCGTTCTTCCGATTATCGAGAAGCCCTCTAGTAGTTTGGAGAACAACCTAGAGATCACCCTAACCAGTTTACATAGCAGGTGATTTTCCGGGGCCGAATTTCCATAGCCTGAAGAGATTTGATAGCCCAGCAGAGAGAAGCGTGGTCCCTTCAGGAGCCACATCAGTCTCTTACTTTTAGGGAAGTTCACGCTTACTAATGACGCACACCGGGATTTTTCAAAGATAGTCTTGACTTTCTCGAGCTGCCAATCTTCGTGGATCAGCAGGAGAATAACATCAGCGTATGCGAGGACGTTTCCTCTTTCCGAAAATCTCTCCAGGTGGAGCAGGTGGGGACAAGGGAAAATGGAAAAGCGGCACAATACTGTCGAAGCCCTCTGCGAATTCTGAATGCGCTCATAAATTTTCTATTAACCTTGATGGTCGCTTCTGCCTCCGCATAGAGTATAGGGAGCCATTCCACAAAGCGCATAGGTAGACCGATGGAGCTCAGCTGGGAGAACAGAAACTCTCGGTCCACAATATTAAAGATGGAGATGACTGACAGCGGTGACTTGTACTTAAGGACATGGCCACCTCGTCAGACATGTACGTGACGTTCCAGGAAGGACATCTCCCCGGAACAGCGTAAGTCTGACATTCCGTCACAATGACTGGCAGGTGGCGACGCAGACGACCCAGAATAACGCAGCTGACGAATCTGTAGGCCGCTGTAGGTAAGGATATTGGCCAGTAACCACTTAGGCTCGAACGACCGTTTGCTTTGGGGACGAGACAGATGTTTCTTCTCGAGGATAAAACCGATCCCCAAGAAGAACGAATCGACGAAAACGCCGATGTATGGTTCTCGCGAAGATGTCCTAGAAGACCTTGATGAGTTCGTAGGCCAAGCTATCCCAACCCGCTGTTTCCTTGTGGCAGGGGACTGATTGCAGCTTCCAAGGAGATATCTGATCAATGAAGCAGGTCATTGTACCTCAGAGTGGTTGTCTCCATAGCTACCTCCAGGAACCCAGCAATGTCCTCCGAGCTGCAGGTAGATAGGTTGAAGCGTTTTCTGAAGGTTTTGAAGACGGTGCGCCTTAGTCTCCCTCGACGAGTTTCCCTTAAGCCCTTGAAGACGGTCGTCGGTCCCGAGAGATGTAGTCGGAGGCGCAAGGCACGCCCTATCTCAGGCAGTAAAGGGTAGACGGCTTCTACGGTCTCAGCTTCGAGCGCAGGTACCGGCTTGATCAGGAAACGTAGTCTTCATATTCACCGGAGGAAATGGAGAGGCACTTGATGTCTTCAATCAACTCCTGATTCAGCTTTCTCCATTCTTTCCATAGATCTCTCCTCTCTCAACGAACTGCGCTGAGCGAAGAAGCGCGGAAACAGAAGGCACTGATGGTGAAGTGGGATACCTACTTGAAGATTGTGGAAAAAGTGGTTCGATCAGAGGTATTTGAGGATCCAGTAACGGGTGACTCTTTCGGACAGTCTTGATGGTATTAGGACTCAATACAGATGTACAGCGTCAACCGGCTTCCGTAGCAGGCAACCCGCGTAGACCGGTGCTCAGGATGGTAACGGTGTCGACAAAGTCGTTCCGATCCAAGAGTTCCACGAAAGCTTCCACGGCTCCAGACCCGATGTCGTTCTAAATATCCTCGAAGATTTTGAAGTCGCTGAGGACCCGCGCATCTTTCTTAATGGTTTCTTCGGCGATGCAGTTAGATATGTCGTTCTTCAGGAGTAAGAGACTTATTGACTGTTAATAATGCGGGTCTCGGATGTTGATATTGTCGATCTTTCCTGACCACAGGACACGGTGCTAGAGGATAGTCAAACCCGGCGCTACGATGACCGTGAGGCCGGATCTTTGGGAGTTAGCACTGGCGTAAGCGTGGTGCAGACTGTACATCTCCTAACAAATATTAAATCAATATTATGCCCTAAATGCAATTCCCAGACTCTGGGAAAACCCAGGACTATAATAGAAAAGCTGAGACAATGGAACCTAATGGTGATCGTTTAAACGACTTGAGAAATGAGCAACAACAACAACTAACAAATATTTGATCCTAAAGGCTTCCTGAGAAATCAAGAAATGTACATTTATGGAAAAATTTGCCCAATTACGCTAAACACGGTAAAAAAAAGTAAGAAAAATATAAAAAGGTATGGTGGTGATATTAAAAATAGAAAAAGCATATCCTGATTGCACATATATATTTATAATAACGTCGTTTTTTATCTCTTCTTTATTCTTCAAATTTATGTTACTTGTTTAAATACAATGGACTATAAAATACCATTAGAGAGAAACACATAAGCACATTAAGTTACTGAAAATATATTGCGAAGTTTATAACAATAATACAAGGGGGGATCAATAAATAAGGTAAATTATCTTATTTCTTAAAAATTAAAAAAGCAAAAATAATTTAAACCACAGAATATTAAAATATAACATCGAGAGACTATTTAAGGTGTTCTGTTCTTTTTTCCCACGCGCGGCGCGAGACTTATAAATAAACTAAAATGGTAGCTCCTCTGAAGGATTGCACCACGCTTGAACAACGTGCAGTTATTCGTTTCTTGAATGCAGAAGGTATTCAAACATCTCAAATATGCCAAAGAATGAAAAATATATATGGTGAGTCTTGTTTGTCTCAAAAAAACATTTATGAATGGGTTAACGAGTTCAAAAATGGACGAATTACATGTACCGATATTGAGCGACCTGGACGACCAAGTGTTACAGCGACGCTAAGCACGATAAATGCGGTTGAAAACTTAATTTTGGGGGATAGAAAAATATCCATTTTTACCATAGCCGACAATTTGAATATAAGCTATGAAACTGTGCACACCATTATTAAAAAACAATTGCAATTTAGAAAAATATGCTGCAGATGGATTCCACATTTCCTTAATTTGGACCAAAAACTTAACCGTATTCGGGTTTCAAAGGCTCTGTTAAAGCAGTATGAAGAGGAAGGTGATCATTTCCTTGACCAAATTGTAACTGGAGATGAGAGTTGGTGTTATCATTATGATCCTTCGACAAAACGTGCATCTATGGAATCGAAACGAGGCGACTCTCCAAGACCAAAAAAAAAAATCAGGTCTCAACGTTCGGCCGGTAAAGTTTTGTTAATAATTTTTTGGGATGTTGATGGACCAATCTGTCTTGATTTTTTATCCTCAAGGAAACGTATGAACAGCGACCTTTATTGTGACATTATTGTAAATAAGCTAAAGCCCGGTATAAGAAACAAGAGAAGAGGGAAGCTTAGTAAAGGTGTTCTCTTCCTTCATGATAATGCAAGGCCGCATACATCATGTAAAACTGTATCTACAATCATTAAATTAGGTTTTGAAGTTTTTGAACATCCTGCATATAGTACAGACCTAGCCCCCTCTGACTATTTCCTTTTTGGACTACTAAAGAAGGAGTTAAATGGAAAGCGATTTGACTCGGATGAAGATGTCCAGAAAGTGGTGCAAGAAATTTTTTCACACGCTTCCTAAGAGTGCCTATAAAGAGGGTATTTACAAGTTGCCAGAACGATGGAGACGATGTATAAAAGCCAAGGAGATTATTTTGAATAAATCAAGTCCTAATTTTTAATATCGTTCTTATTATTTTAAATAAATTATAATTCACCTTATTTATTGATCCCACCTTGTACAACTTCTTTCTCTTCGAACTTTTCATTCGAAAGAAGCCGATGGTACATTGTAAGTAGACGTGATCGCCCACATGTGGTAGCGTACTTACAATCCATACAGCTGTAGCTACCGCCATTGTCAAACCCTCCTTCTGCTTCGAGGGTTATTCTTAGATAAATCAAGATGTCGCTTCAAAACATCAATACATATTGTTACATCGTACCCAGACGCTGTTCGTGTTCTTTGTCATATAATCAGGATGCCACAAAAATGTGAGTTCGAAGGGATGCAGCAAAAGTTATCGCTTTATTGTACGTGACACTAAACAGAAGGAATATAATCAGTGGGACTTACCTTCAACTTCCCTGTCAGAAGAATTCTTGATGTTGTGGATGTCACTCTTGGGAAACATCCATCTCCATACTGTACACTTTCAGTCTGGATTACACCGTCTTGTAGGCCGCTCCGATGTCAGGCTCTCCTGGAACCGCCTTGTAGGATTATCCACACGCCCAAGGCAAGTTTCCACGTCTTCTACTTGCCATAGATGTGACCAGACTCTGTCCTCTTCCACACAGGAATGCTATTTTTGGAGCCTGCCACATGGCAGATGGAGTCCAACCCCTCTTTTCTCAACTCTACTCTTGAATCTTGCTCATCCATTTAACAATATATAGCTTTCAATGTACGGTTGCGAGAGGATGACATTCATGTACCTAGAATCTCCCTTTTTAATCATGCCTCAGAACTATAGGTATATACAGTTAAACCTGTCTATAGCGCCCCCTCTAAATATCGCCTCCCTCTCTATAGCGCCCGATTTTAAATATGTAGTACGATGCGATTTACATTAAAAGTGACCTGACTATAACACCCCCTCTCTATAGCACCATATTTTGGTGAGTCCCAAGAGGGGGCGCTATAGACAGGTTTAACTGTACATAAAATACAGGTCATGATGGCATTGTTGCACACAACTTCTTATATGCATATGCTCCATGTGTTTACATGGGTGAAAGCAGATTCACTTCACATCAAGGGGGTTTTACATTGTGGGAGCCATTGAAGTAATATGAAAAAACTTTCACAATACAATACAGTTAAACCTGTCTATAGCGCCCCCTCTAAATAGCGCCATCCTCTTTATAGCGCCCGATTTTAAATACGTAGTACGATGCGATTTACATTAAAAGTGACCTGTCTATAGCAACCCCTCTCTATAGCACCCTATTTTGGTCAGTCCCAAGAGGGGGCGCTATAGACAGGTTTAACTGTATATAGTTTGATGTAAAATATATTACAGTAATTACTAATTTGACAAAAGAGATTTCAAAGATTTACGAAATCAAAACCGATATAGAGAAATGTGATCAGAATGAATGTAAAATTCCATGAGTGGGTTATATAAGTTGGGTGTAATGTAACGGTGTAGCGTTTCTTAACTTGGAATCTTCCTTACGTTTAGTTTATTCTAGTAAATGCTAAATATTTGTTTTAGTTTCTCTAAAATTGACTTCTTTCATCGCAGTAAGGATATTATTCAACTTTATTCAACTATAAATACAAAGCGCGATGTCCCGCCAAGGACACTGGCGCCCAAAGGAAAGCAATACAAGAGAGAGAGAGAGAGAGAATCTATTTATATATCCAAAAATATATGCACAAAGGCATTTACCATATTCATTAAATTGGTTTCAAACAAGCATACTATATACATAGGTAATTTAATTTAAACACACCCCAAAACAAAGAAAAAAGGGAAAAAAAATCATATATGCAGCACATACAGTTACAATTATACCTAACACTTGAGATTATTTAAAAACTTTGATATAAATTTACAAAATCTATTGAATTCAATGTATGAGTCCCTGCTGGATATCAATTCTCTTGGATCGGTACAGAGAATACCGTTACTGAGTCTGTAGTCTTGAAATGCTGGGCACTTAAGTAAAAAGGATAGTAGATGTTTGTTTTATGTTTTAAAATTACAAAATATTTTCTCACAATGGGTTTATTTTTATTACAAAACGCTAGCTTTCAAGCGATAATCGCTTTTCAACCTGCTTAATAAAACATCGACAACCATCGAGATAATATTTGGATGATATTATTGAAAAAGAAACCAGAACTAAAAGACCATCCTGGACTATGAGCCCAGCAATGCACCAAATAAACCATCTGAGTATTACATCCCCGCCTTTGTCTCATCACAAGATCTGTAGAGATAATATTTGACGATATTATTAAAAAGAAACACATTGTCAGTAAATTTATTTGTTACAAATTTTAACGATAGATGGCAATTAAATTTATTTATAAAACAATATAATGCGGCTTGTGATTGTAGAACGACATTTGAAAATTATCCCGCATGTATTTCTTTTGAACGAAAAATCGAAATTTATTTTAAGGAGAAATAACGATTATTTCTAACCTTAGGGATGAGGTATGAAAGGATGAATTGTGAAGAGTAATGATAAACGGAAAAAACTGGACACTTTTATTTTTCCGTTTATCATTACCCTTCACAATTCATCCTTTCATACTTCATCCCTAAGGTTAGAAATAATCGTTATTTCTCCTTAAAATAAATTTCGATTTTTCGTTCAAAAGAAACACATGCGGGATAATTTTCAAATTTCGTTCTACAATTAAATTCATAAATAGTATTGTGTGTTGAAGCTAGAAGTTGCCTGGCCGACACATTCAATGTTCTTAAAACAAGAGGCACTTTAGCAAGTAAAGTTTTATTTTCAACGTTCCAACAAAAATCTTTTTACCTCGTCAGGGAAAAATGTAAAAATAAACTTAATGGAAAGGCGTTAAAAATATGTTTACTTTAAACACCATTCCATTAACAGGGACAAAAGAAATTTGTCAAAACGTTGAAAAAAGAAAAACTCTATTAACTGAAGTTTTATTATTATAAAATAGTATTACGTAGAGGAAATGAAATCATTGAAGAAAGAATGTTTCTTTTACACATTAAACAAACTTCTATTATCCTTACTGTGAATAAAAATATTGGGAAGGCTTAACTCATCAGTGGTAAAACTTGCGGATTCACCAATTTAATCTACCAGACTGCTTCTGAGAGCTCTAATACTGTATCGGATCATTCTGTCTATATATTCTACACTGAAGGGTAGAATCTCAGAAATGGTATTTAAGCAGTCTATAAACATATGCTTTTAGGACACTAGAATTACATATAAATATTTGCATCAAGCAATGCTCTTCCGCAAACAATAAGTACAAAGTGAAAAAATAGTACAAATGTGATATTGTACTGGGATAAGGTTCTTAAATTAAGAAAAAGGCATCTGCTTATCGTGTAACTCGTAATTAAACGAGAATAGTTGATATTTATTCCGATAGATGGCGCAAGCCATCAGCAACTTTCAGTTGCACGATAAGCAGATGCCTTTTTCTTAAAATAAGTACATAGCCAGTTAGGCATAAATTAATATAAATCAATAACGCTTTATCTATATATGAAATGAAAACATTAAGACATGAATGTTTCTTTTATACAAAAAACAAACTTATACTGTTCTTACTGCGATGAAAAAATATTGAGAGGGCTTGGCTTATCATTAATAAATCTCTGAGATTCCAATCTTCAATGTAGCATATATGTCTTCTTCTTTCTTATCTCCACTGAATCATATTAGGGTATCAAGCTTGTAGAGCTTGTTGATGGTGTCTGCTGGGGATGAGTCTCTTCTTCTTTCTTATCTCCACTCAATCATATTAGGGTATCAAGCTTGTAGAGCTTGAGACTTGACAACCATCATGACTGGGTGAAGTAAAATGCGTCTACCTTTGTGATTAAAACTGGGAGCATTACTCAGTGGCAGGCCGACTTAGCTCCAAAAGAAATGGCCGCCTCTGACATGAAGAACAGACGCTATGTGCAGCCGCTCCTAACATGGAGTACAAACGCCGTTCATCCTGTATCCCTGGATTAGGAGCCCTTACAGGGTACTATCAGCCGGGCCAACTGAGCCCAGGTTTTTTAGCGAGCTTGTTACTGCTCCCCCTCCTCCTTTTTCATCTGGGCTTGGGATCGGCAAAGGCGAAGTAAATGATTTATAGTAAAAGGTATTATGGGTAGAGGTTATCGAGATGCTATGACATCAATAGAAGAGCTAGAAGCAGCTGGCAACCACCAGGAATCTATGTCTGAGCTGGCCAACGTAGGCGGGTTGCCCTGGTACCCAGTTATTGATCCATCCGTGACCTTATCGCTGCAGCCATTTCTTTACCTTTGTAAATCATAGAGTTCTTTATCATCATCACCGCTGCGTTTGCTATCGCCCACACACACTCTCTGTTCATTCTACGAATTTTACAATCTTTGGATATTGATTAAAGTCATGTATTCTGTCTAGGTTTTTTAATGTATGATTTTTTTTAGAAAAGATTACTCAATGCGTGTTTTTTTGTTCTGTTATCAAGATCGCAGCGTAGTATACACCATGGATAAAATTTAAGGAAGTGGAATGTCATTGATGTCACCAGTTGTCTATTTTTTTTTTTGAAGGAGACAGAGGTAATTTTGTATACACTTGGTTATCTCGTGTGTCTTCAATTAAGGTCACTGTGTATCAAATATATTTCAGTGGTATTGTCCTGATATACATGCTAAAAGGTACAGCTTCCTCAAGTATTGTCCATGAGTGTATCTTTTAGAGTTATTGTCTGAATCCCGATATACATGTTGAAAGGTACAACTTCCTTAGTTTTGTCCATAAGTGTATCTTTCAGAGTTATTGTCTGAATCCCGATAAACATGCTAAAAGGTACAACTTCCTTAAGTTTTGTCCATGAGTGTATCTTTCAGAGTTATTGTCTGAATCCCGATAAACATGCTAAAAGGTACAACTTCCTTAAGTTTGTCCATGAGTGTACACTGCGAGAATTTTCTACATATGTATAAATGATCTTTATCAATTCAAATTCTGCGACAACAAGAGCTCTTTATCCATTCACATTTATATCTACAAATATATATCTTGAAGATAGAGGTTGCCTGCCCGGCATTCATAGTTTTTAAAATTAAAGATACTTTGGCCAGTAAATCTTTTTATTATCTCGACGTTTCAACAAAATTCTTTTTTCTTCGTCAGGAGCAAATAAAAATTAAAGCATTTGGCAAGATGTTAGAAATTATTCTAAGACTACAAGGGCGTTCTCAAGCGATATTTCAAACGTGTACAATAATATATAGATTGAATCTCTTTACAGTATTTCCTCATCATTCAAGCACATATCTACATATTATACACCCACAAAAGCCTTTATTAGAGACTTACCCCATACAGATTCTCCCTATTGGGCAAGGTAATAATCATCTTGTGTTATTTACATAGAAATTGAACTGGCTTTACTCTTCATCTCAAAGTCATTCACTTGTTGACTGGGCCTTACATAATGATGATCTAAAAATATATAGTAAGCTATTGCCTTAGATTCTATTTACATATCATTGTTATTTCTATACTCATATCAGTAATCTGTTGTCATATATTTAATTCCTATGTTGCCTCTATAGGCTAAAGTGCAAGAATGTTAGTAGATTCTAATTCTAAATTACAAACGAATCTCTGGAGATCATTGGAAGTGATCAAAGATAGACACGACGACAATAAACAAACTCGTCACGTCTATCTTTGTTCTCTTCCAATAGATTCTAGTTGTATTTGAATGCTAGTACGTTGTTCTAGTTTATTGTCGAACCACAGACTTAATTCGCCGGTTGGAGCTTGTGCCAACCAGGGGCCAATTATTTCTTGGCAGCTTCCATCTTCTAAACGCGTGTGAGAAGGCATGTATTTGCGTAGTTAATGGAAACCCAGGTAGGATCTACAATCTCTAAATGTTGAACGGTTGTTCGCTCTTTTTCTATGTCGGCTAGTGATTATCTTGAGGATTATTCTATGGTAATGCAGTCGTGGTTAAAATCTTGAAAGTATAATAAAAATAGTGAAGATTAGAAATAGCTTTAATTGAGCTTATGGAATATAGAAAACATAATTTGAGAAAGGTATGTCTGACTTAAGACGTAAGAATAAAAAAAAATGAAAAACTTATTTACATAATGTACAAAAGATTTGAGCCGGCCATCCAGAAACGGAACGGAAATATCTTTATTTACGGGTTGCTAACAGAAAACACCTAAATATTGATTTAGTCTGTTCACTCTAAGCTCTGATATCTGAAAAGATTATGTGTTCGTGGACAGGATATGCCTTCTTTCATATTAATACCAACACCTGACCTTTTTTATTTTTTAAATTATTTTTTCAATATTTCTCTCGGGACCTGAAGAAGTTTAGGACGTCTAGGAGAAGCAGAGCGTAGCTATGTTTTACGTGACACATTCATAGAAACCCCATTACAAGACAGATAAAAAATCAAAACACTCAACATAAACTAAAATGCAATTTTTTCATCGTAATTTCTAGAATTCTAATCAATTTATTTAGGGTAAACCACAGTAAGAAACTTGAAACCCATATAAAATAACACAACATAGATAGAATAACGAAAACAAAGATCTCATATCACCTATTTAGCTGAAAATACTGGCCGTGAATCCAACTCCGACAGCTCTACCGATGGTCTAAACCGTTTGTTGTCGACCGCTACGACCCGGGTTTGATTCCCGCATTGGACACTTTTTTCTGATAAAAAATTACTTCAATGGCCCCCGATTCTTGCAAACCCCCTCCAACAAGTGCAAGTAACCAAATGGAGCTCTGAAACATTTGTAAGTGCAAAAGTCGAGCTGTTTTTCACATCTGTAGACATGTGGTGCACTTACAGTAAAAGCAGTCGCCTTCTTCTACCCACCATGATTATCATGGCCTGTACTACGTGTACTGGGGATAATAATAATAAATATATAGAATAAACGAGAATAGTTTATATTTATTCCGATAGATGGCGAAAGCCATCAGCAACTTTCAGTTGCACGATAAGGAGATGCCTTTTTCTTAATTTATGAACCTTATCCCAGTACAATGTTACATTTGTACTATTTTTTCACATTGTGTCGCGGTCTCACGCAATTCTGGCCTTAACTACCCGTTTCATGATTTTTCAGGATGCCTGAATGACCCGTTTTTTGGTCGTTAAAGTACAGGTTGCATCACGCTGATGAGGGCCAACAGCCCGAAACGCGTCCGTCGTTAGCTTTTCTTGATTAATCAAGAATGGGTATTTGGCCAATTCTGGAATAGCTAAAAATCAACGAGAATAGTTGATATTTATTTCGATAGATGGCGAAAGTCATCAGCAACTTTCAGTTGCTCGATAAGGAGATGCCTTTTTCTCAATATAGGATAAAGTTAAAAAAGCTACAAAGAGCAGAATAATTCTGACCAGACGATTAGGATACGCGGGGAAATAAAGACGCAGCCGATGATGTAGCAGGGTGTGGCAAATAATTGGATAAGCAAGGCCAAGGTCAAACACAAATGCTAAAAAAGTGGAGACAACCTAAAAAAAAAAATAGATAAAGGCTTTCTAAAGAAAAAACATTTCATTAATATGTTTGCTGTCATGAATGGCATTATGCAAAATGGGCGTAATTAATCGTGTGGAAAGATTTAATTGATTCCTATCTCTTATATTGACAATAGCATCGTTGGAAACCTGTGGAACCAGTCTGGATTGATTAAATAGGTTGGGTGCAAATCCTCCCCCTTTCTTTTTTTTTTTGCTTATCCCTAGTACACGTGGTACAGGCCATGATAATCATGGTGGGTAGAAGTAGGCGACTGCTTTTAGTGTAAGTACACCACATGTCTACACATGTGAAAAGCAGTTCGACTTTGCACTTACAAATGTGTCAGAGCCCCGTTTGGTTACTTGCACTCGTTGGTGGAGTTGGACTTTTGCCAGAATCGGGGGCCATTGGAGCATTTTTATTAAACATAAAAAAGTGCCCAATGCGGGAATTGAACCCGGGTCGTAGCGGTCGAAAACCAACGGTTTAGACCATTCTTCCACCGACCCCCCCCCCTTTCAAGTATAAAATGATTAATAGAGTCGTTACCTTTTTTGCGGCAATTTTGAATGGATATATTTGCATATAAGCAAAATACTTTCGTACTTTGATGAGGGTTGGCGATCTGTCAATCGAAAAATTGGTTTATAAATATGTGTGTGTTTTGAATATAGAGCAATCCATAAATAAATATTTAAATAAAAACGTATATATTGGATCAAATATTGGTAAAATAAATGATATTTTGATCCATTATATGCCTTTTAATTCAAATATGTGTGTGCGTGAAAAAATAATAGAAAAAATAAATAAAAAAGGTCAGGTATTGATATTCAAAAACAAAAAAGGCACATACTGACCAGGAGCACATGTGCTTTTTAGATGGTAGAGCGCCATCTAGTGGAACAGAAATCAACTAAACATTTTTTAGCCTGTTCCCTGATATTTGGCCAACCCATTTTCTTGATAAAATCAAGCCATCCACGAACGCGTTTCGCGCTGTTGGCGATCGTCAGCGTGGAGTAGGCTGTACCACTGCGACCAAAAATATTTTTGGTCCCAGAGACTTCTTGAGAAACCAAAAAAATGGGTATTTAAGGCCAATCACTTACGTAAATATACTTAACATGTGGAAAAATATTAGGCAAAAAATAATAATAAAAAGGTCAGGTGTTGATCATAAAAATAAAGAAGGCATATCATGACCATGATATATATATATATATGTCATATTTTATATGTTGTATATCGGAATGCTTCACATAGAAACAGCAAGTCTGATGTAACTTTAAAATGGCCCTAAATAAAGATACTACCGGAAAAGAAGGGTGCATATCCAGTAAGGTCGAATAGCAGGTCGTTGACATTGTCCAAGCAACTCAGGGAGAATGTGGACAGACCTTGCCAGTTCTTGATTGGACAACGAAGTCCATCCTCTCTGATGTCACCATTAACATATAAACTGAATTACTTCTGAGCCCACAGCAGTACAGGGAGAAGATAAGGCAGTATCTGTTAGGTTGTCATGCTGCCAGATTGACCAGCGATCCCAGGACTCCCATAGTCCACCTCACCTTCCCGGGTGTTGCCCCCTCTAAACCAAGGTAACCATGTTCCGTGTGGTCTTCATTTATCTTCACGCTAGTGCGCTCCTACTCTGGCCCCATGACTGCATATTGGATGAGAAGCCTACTACGACATGTTGTTGGCTTCACACATTACAACATACATATATATGGTGATTTGATAAGCAGTTATGATAGTGGAAAGTGGTTTGGACGCACATAGGAAGTAGAATCCTGGAACAAAACCCCGTATATAAGTTTTTTTCAAACTCTACAAGACTCTTCATTTCACAATTGATTTAAATCTCCCAGACATTATTTAAACAATTAAAAAGTGTGTGTGTGTGTGTTTTCGGAGAAGAGTTTCTTTTTATTTAAACCATCTCAAACTTTCAGACATCTATGTCCTTCCACAGGAGAACTTACATAATGAATAAAACGCAGCCTGATGCCAAACTGATAAAAACAAACTGTTTAATTAAGACACTTCATTGTTTACGTAGGGGGTCGGTGGAAGGATGGTCTAAACCGTTGGGTTTCGACCGCTATGACCCGGGTTCGATTCCCAAATTGGGCACTTTTTTTCTGATTTAAAAGAAAAAAGAATGCTCCAATGACCCCCGATTCTTGCAAAAGTCCATCCCACCAGCGAGTGCAAGTAACCAAACGGGGCTCGGGCACATTTTTAAGTGCAAAGTCGAACTGCTTTTCACATGTGTAGATATGTGGTGCACTTACAGTAAAAGCAGTCGCCTAGCTCTGCCCATCATGGCCTGTACCACGTGTACTAGGGATAATAAAAAAAAATGTTTACGTTAGTGACTTACAACCATTTAGGTTAGGTTATTGAATCAATGAGGTAGTACGATACTTAAATATTACACGAAAAGGCGAAAATTACGTGTAACATATGAACAGCTTCACCTCAATGCACCACTTTTAGCCACCATCGTGCATGCGTAAGTTTAAATAGCACGCTACTGCTAAAAGGATTAGGGTATTAGCTGAAATCATGGTCTCTAGGTGGACGCTTCTCAGTTTGTCAAATCTGTTGTCATTGCTTTGTCACCGGCCAGAAGTCGCTAGTTTACGGCGACGGTCAATAGATGACATCTAGTTTTGACGTCTATTTTTTTGACAGGCGACCTTTGCTTATGTTGTTGTTGTCGTGTCCAATGAAGAGCTTCAGATGTCTCAATACATCTCTATCACAGCAGCAGCATTTGATCTTCATTAGAAAATGGGTGCCGTTGCCACGTTAGTCACCTTGGAAACGAACCAGAATTTGACCTTTGCTTCTATATATAGTAATATAATTTTATTCGCGATCTAACGTTGTGGCCCATTGTATGTATTACATCCCAAACACGATGCGACACCAGCCATCTCTGTCTTGGGCTCAATGTAACATCTCGGCGACCGTTAAGCCAGTGAGTTCCTTTAATTGGTCCACGAAGCGACGGGTGTTCAGGTATGTGTCGCCCAGACATCTTTCCAGTCAGTATGGTGTACTCCATCCCTATATATATCAAATAAATAAGGCATATCCTAACCAGTATTCTGTTTCACCAGATGGCGCTCTGCCTTCTGAAAAGCACATGTGCTACTGGTCAGGATATGCTTTTTTATTTTTAATATCAACACCTGACCCACTTATTATTATTTTTTTCTATTGTTTTTTTTCATATATCAAATAATAATGTACTATACTATACTAAATAACAATAATAAAGCATTAGTATTTTGCTCAAAAAATAAATATTAGATTGAAACGTGTTGTCTAGCTTTTTTTTGACACGTGTTAGCGGCATGACTTCCAGGAATACGTCTACCTTGTTCTTTGTTGTTCTTCTGCCGTCGTCTGTTGCAGTCTTGTTGGCAATCTTCTGTGGCCATCAGAATCTTAATCTTGTGTGATTGCTCGATAAATAGAGAAAACTGAATTTTAAGGTTAGAAAACAACTCTCTGCTCTCATGATATCGATCCATACAGATGCATATTTACTGAATTAATATAGAAAAGAAGATGCATATAGATTTTTTATAATTATGTTTAATGAATGATTGTAAAAGAATGATAAAAACTCAAATATAGTCTCAGTTAATGAAAATAGAGGTTGCCTGCCTGGCATTCATAGTTCTTAGAACTAATAGATATATCGGATAGTATGTTTTTATTTTTATCTATTTTTAAAACTTTTACTGGCCGAAGTGCCTCTTGTTGTTGTTGCCGTGTCCAATAAAGAGCCTCAGATGTCTCCATAAATCTCTATCACATCAGTCGCAATGTTCTCTATCTTGGGTGTGTAAAGCTGCTGTTCTGGGTCCATGTTAATTTTCTGTTGCTGTTGTCGTGTCCAATGAAGAGCTTCAGATGTCTCCATACATCTCTATCACAGCAATGTTCTCTATCTTGGGTGTGTAAAGCTGCTGCTCTGGGTCCATGTCAATTTACTGTTGTTGTTGTCGTGTCCAATGAAGAGCCTCGGATGTTTGCATACATCTCTATCACTGCAGTCGCAATGTTCTCTATCTTGGGTGTGTAAAGCTGCTGCTCTGGGTCCATGTTAATTTTCTGTTGCTGTTGTCGTGTCCAATGAAGAGCCTCAGATGTCTCCATACATCTCTATCACAGCAGTCGCAATGTTCTCTATCTTGGGTGTGTAAAGCTGCTGTTCTGGGTCCATGTTAATTTTCTGTTGCTGTTGTCGTGTCCAATGAAGAGCTTCAGATGTCTCCATACATCTCTATCACAGCAATGTTCTCTATCTTGGGTGTGTAAAGCTGCTGTTCTGGGTCAATTTTCTGTTGTTGTTGTGTCCAATGAAGAGCCTCAGATATCCCCATACATCTCTATCACAGCAGTGTTCTCTATCTTGGGTGTGTAAAGCTGCTGTTTTCTGGGTCCATGTCAATTTTATGTTGTTGTTGTTGTTGTCGTGTCCAATGAAGAGCCTCAGATGTCTCCATACATCTCTATCACAGCAGTTGCAATATACTCATCTTGGGTCTGTAAAGTTCTGGGTACATTGAAATTTTCCGCAAGGCTGTGGCCATTGCTGGACATGAGAAAATGTGGAAAGGTGTTAGTTAAACATCAGGGCATTTGATACATGTCCTGTAGATTCTCTCTTGTGCTATCTGGATGTATTGTCATTCCTTTGTAATGTTTCATTCTGAGTCTTGTTATTATTATTATTTATTTATTCCAAGTACACATGGTACAGGCCATGTTAATTATGATAGGTAGTTAGCGACTGCTTTTACTGTAAGTGCACCACATGTTTACACATGTAAAAAGCAGTTCCACTTTTGCACTTACAAATGTATCAGAGCCCCGTTTGGTTATTTGCACTCGCTGGTGAAGTTGGACTTTTACAAGAATCGGAAGCCATTGGAACATTTTTTTTTCAATTTGAAAAAAGATACCTATGCGGGTTTCGATTCCGGGTCGTAGCGGTCAAAAATAATAACAAGACTGAGGGTCCTTGGAAGGATGTTCTAAACCGTTGGTTTTCTACCGCTACGACACTGGGATCAAATCCCGCATTGGGCAATTTTTTCTGATAAAAAAAAAAAAAGCGGGATTCGTTCCCGGGTCGTAGCGGTAGAAATCCAACCGTTCAGACCATCCTTCCATGGACCCTCAGTCTTGTTATTTTTCGACCGCTATGATCCGGAATAGAATCCCGCATAGCGAACTTTTTTCTAATAAAAAATGCTCCAATGGCTTCAGATTCTTATAAAAGTCCAACTTCACCAGCGAGTGCAAATAACCAAATGGTGCTCCGGCACATTTGTAGTGCAAAAGTCAAACTGCTTTTCACATGTGTAGACATGTGGTGCACTTATAGTAAAAGCAGTCGCTAACTACCCACCATGATTACCATTTTGTAATTATTCTCTTAGAGTTTATTTCATATTTGACCATTCCGAAGTGTCTCTTAATTCTAAGAAATAGTCCCAGTAATTCCCCGAATTAGGCGGAGTTTTTTTTTTTCCTCTGGAACTTTAATAAGGTTGCGATACGGTCGTTAAACGCGACCTCTCTATACACGATTCAACACGATATTCGCAAGCTCTAAAATTGTTTTTCCAGTAATTTTCTAAACTTTCCACAACATCGTTGTCTAAACAACTCGACCTATCCGTGAATTCTACTAATCACAGTAGTAGGTATTCATAATAATTTCTATCTATTTGCGCGGAGATGTTAAATCTTCTGCAATATATATGTGCAGTAGTAATAAATAAAACGGCTTACGAGAGTCAATTTCTTAATTTTTCTGTGAAATATATAAAGTAAAATATTTTCTACAATACACCAATACCTCGCTTTGCGTCGTTTCGTTTTGCGTTTTTTTCGAAGTTGCGTCGCTGCTTAATTTTTACTGATTTTCACTGCGTCGTTCGATTTTCGAAGTTGCGTTGTTTTGGATTTGAGTCTTTAATTTTTTTTTTCTAAAATATGGCAACACCTTTGTTTTTGATTGCGCCATGCCATTCCAAATTTATTTTCACTTTGCGTCGTGTTTTTTTTTTGGAACGTCACCCCGACGCAAAGCGAGGTATGGGTGTATATATAAAATAATAAACAAAAAAAAATGGCTTCCTATGGTGGCTTTATTACTCACTTTGTAAAATCTAAAAAGTAAAGTCTTTTATTCATAATAATAATAAACAAAAAAGTCCTTAGAGGGTAAGTTTTTTTATAGCCGATTTGTTTATAAATATATTTTATATAATTTCTATCTATATCTATTATTTTAACATGCATTTTTGTTTGCTTTGAAATATGCAATTCAGATTCAAATTATTCTCCTAATGTTAAGTTATATTCTTAATTTGAAAAAAAATGACACACGTTTGGTATCTTTCAGTTTCCTACTTCCAATTCTCTAGAGAAGAGTTCAGAGTTTTGATGATTGATCATTGAATGTTAGTGTTGTGTTGGCAGATGGAGATATGAAGACCTGGATCACAGCCGTGTTTCAAATCCCCCCAACCGTGGGGGAACTCAATTGGTGCAAGGTAAGACCCCCTACTGACAAATTTTCAAATCATTGTTATAATTTCTTCTAAAGTAAAGCACGAATGAAGATGAGTTTCTTTTAATAAAACACGAGCGAGCTTTCTGGCCACACGCCCTTCTACTGGCAAAAAAAAACTAAGAGATTCAAAGAGATACAAGCCTATTTATACTATGGTAAGCAAAATTTTAGCATATTTTTACTATTAACACAAAGCAATAACGCGCCATCTATAGATATAAAATAAAAGGATTTAAAAGCGCGTATGTTTCTTTTTGTGTAAAGCTGCTGTTCTGGGTCCATGTCAATTTTATTTTGTTGTCGTGTCTAATGAAGAACCTCAGATGTCTCCGTACATCTTTATCACAGCAGTCGCAATGTTCTCTATCTTGGGTGTGTAAAGCTGCTGTTCTGGGTCCATGTCAATTTTATGTTGTTATCGAACTTCCAGTAGAAGTTCGTTTTATGTATAAAAGAAACATACGCGCTTTTAAATCCTTTTATTTTATATATATTTTTACTATGGTAAGCAATATTTTAGCATGCTAAAATTTTGCTTACCATAGTATAAATAGGCTTGTATCTCTTTAAATCTCTTAGTTTTTTTTGCCAGTAGAAGGGCGTATGGCCCGAAAGCTCGCTCGCGTTTATTAAAAAGAAACTCATCTTCCTTCGTGCTTTACTTTATTTGATTATCTAAACAGGAAGAGTTCTATCGCTTATTCATAATTTCTTCTACTGTCCTTACTGCGATCAAAACATTATATTGAGAGAACTTGACTCATCAGTGGTGAACCCTCTCAGCAGTTTCGCCAATTTAATCTACCAGACCGCTTCTTTAGAATTCCAATACTGTATTGGATCATTCTGTTTATATATTGTAACAAAGTATTTATTAATTTTATTAACAGAGTCTGGTTCAAATCACATTAATAGGTACCGCTCAACAAGAACAACCTAGTTCATGATAATTGAAACAATGAATAATATGTGAAGGTTATTCACATATTAAACAAACTTTAACGCGGGATTCAATCCCGGTTCATGACTGTCGGGAATCGAACGTGTTACCCTCTCATCCACCGATTAACAGAGTGGTCATTTTTATGTTTAAATTTTGCTACTCTGTAAATTTCCTTTGTGGCTTATCTTTTGTTTACCATTCATAGTTTGTTCTTGCCTGAAATAAATTGTTGTCTCATCCTGAAGTTTTGTCTTCCCTAATTTTCCACGTGGCAATATGCAACACTGAATGGTGAAATCTTAGAAACTGTATTTAAGCAAACAATGAACATAAGCTTTTAGGACAGTAGAAATACATTTAAATATTTGCATCGAGCAATGCTCTTCCGCAAACAATAAGGACAAGGCCAGTTAGGCATAAATTAATACAAATCAATAACACGCCATCTATATAATACAAATGAAAACACCAAAATGCGAATGTTTATTTTCACAAATGAATCAAACTTCTACTGTCCTTACTGCGATGAAACATAGGATGCCTTAGCTAGACGTACTTGAGTTCGTCAAACCCTCCTAGAATCCTCCCCATACTAAAATATGATTTTTGTAACGGTAAGATTCATTGCTTAAGACCTCCGCTAAAGCTTGATATCTGGTTGCGATAGATATACACTATTTATCTAAACACTCTATATCTGTCTTGCCGCATCCTCCTTACTCTCCTGATATCACCCCATGTGATTTCTTCTTCTTTCCAAAACTTAAAATGACGTTAAAAGGGAGGCGCTTTTCATCGTCATCAGAAGTAATTGTAAATGCGACGGTGGAACTAAACAAGCTTAGAAAATTTGACTTTGAACTAGCATTTCAACAGCTTTTTTCACGCTGGAAAAAAATGTGTAGATTACCAAGGCTCCTATTTTCAAAATTTTGATGTTTAAATTACTATACTATGAATAAATAATAAATAAAAAAAGTTCGATAACTTTTTGATCCTACCTTGTATAACTGTTATAAGGGACTATAGTAATGTTTGGCCTTTATTTATTAGGGATATAGTGTTCAGTTTTGTGTATTATATAATTTGGATTATAGATTATAAACACAAAGCAATAAAGCCAAATTCATATATTATGATGCATTATTTATAATTGTATGTAATTCTGCTGTCCTCAAAGCTTATGTTCATAATTCATCTAAAATACCCATTCAAAAAGTCCAACATCAGTATCACTATAAAAGGAAGTTCGAAAAGGGCAATATAACAGCGGTATGGTAGATTAAACTGGCGAAACCGCTGGGAGGGTTCACCAATGATAAGCCAGGCCTTCCAATTAAATTTTCCATTGCAGTAAGGACAGTATAAATTGTTTATTTTAAAAAAGAATCATACACGTCTATAATAGTTTCGAATTCAAATTAATATATAGTGTATGACGCTTCGGTAATAGTGTTGTTACCATCATCAAATCTCATACATCAGATTCAGTACTTTTGTCTGATGATGGTAAAAACGCTGTTACTGAAACGTAGAAGCAGAAGTCCTATCATGAGCTGCTGCATAGATTTTCTTGCAGCACATGTCCTTGTAAGATTATATGCTGAAGCATTTTACATGAGGCATTATAAGAAAGTGGAACTTTTTTGAGGTGTAAGCTTATTTTTAAAATATAAAAATTCTACTGCCCTTATTGCAATGTTAAAATAATGGTAGGGCCTTGATCATCGATGGTCTTCTTCTTCCTTATCCCCACTCAATCATATTAGAGTCTGGGTGAAGTAGAATGCCTTTGTCATTAAGACTGGGAGTACTACTCAGTGGCAGGCCGACTTAGCTACAAAAGAAATGACCGCCTCTGACATGAGGAACAGACGCCATGTACAGCTGCTCCTAACATGGAGTACAAACGCTGCTCATCCTGTATCCCTGAATTAGGAGCCCTTACAGGGTACTATCAGCCAGGCCAGCTGAACCCAGGTTTTTTAGTGAGCTTGTTACTGTTTCCCCTCCTTCTTTTTCATCCGGGCTTGGGACCGGCAAAGGCGGAGTTTCAATCAATGGTGAATTTTCCCAGCGGTTTCGTCAGTTTAATCTACCATACCGCTGTGATATTGTATTGGACTGTTTTCCTTTTATACTGATAGTGTTGATAAACTCTTGGAAAAGGTTTTATTTTATTATCCCTAGTACACGACGAGATATAGGCCATGATAATCATGGTTGGAAGAAGTAAGCGACTGCTTTTACTATAAGTGCACCACATGTCTAAACATGTGAAAATCAGTTCGACTTTGCACTTACAAATGTGCTAGAGCATCGTTTAGTTATTTGCACTCGCTGGTGGGGTTAGACTTTTGAAAGAATCGGGGGCCATTGGAGCATTTTTTTTTTAATTATAAAAAGACCCAATGTGAGATTCAATCCCGGGTCGTAGGTCATAGTGGCCGAAAATCAATGGTTTAGATCACCCACCGATCCCTTGGAAAAGGTATTTTAAATGAATTATGTATTTATTATTCTCGAAGCCCATATACATAGGTTACTTTTAAATACCTTCTTCAAGGTCTTAATTGTTGGAATAATACACAGAGTAACAATGGCTATAGATGAGCTCATGTTTGAAAAGGAACTTGTATGTATATATTTATTATTTTTGTTGTTTTAATGTAGACATATATACCAAGATTTGTTTTGTGTAATTGCTATTAATAATAAATAATATTTAATTAAAAAAGCATATATTGGATCAAAATATAATTTATTTTACCAATATTTCAGTTGGCTGAAGCCAACCTTTATCAAGGTAGGTTATAACATTTTAAAGTGTGTCCTTGTGTGTCCTAAAATGTTATAACACCTTGATAAAGGTTGGCGTTCAGCCAACTGAAATATTGGTAAAATAAATGATATTTTGATCCAATATATGCCTTTTTAATTAAAGATTTATCTATGGATTTCTCTATTTTCAAAATAAATACTATGTAAAGTTAAATTGGTTACGGATTCAACCTTCTTACTTACTTTAATAACATAACATTAATAAAGCTATTTGTTGTTGTAATAAGTTTGTGATGTCGCAGGTCCCTACTGAGCCTCTGGGAACCTACGTCGAGACTGACTTGCTTCTCCCTACCATTGTAGAATGTCTGGCAGTCATCGTACTGGGGTACGTAGCTTTACAGTATAAGATAATATGCATCATACTATGTACAATGAATATGGCGTCTCTGCCACCACTGCAGAGTTTGGTGGAGAATCACCAGCAGGTCTCCAGCGACACCACGTATTTCGTGATCTATGAAGAATACGTAGATCGCGTACTTCACCGCTGAGGAGATGGTGTGGTCCTCGAGACCAACTGGAAAAACTCTACAGTATATGCACGTAGATTGTTTGTTATAGATGTTTGTTGGGTTACGTGGAATGTGAGAATATACACTGTAGGAACCAGATACATCACATTATATTTTATTATTATAATAAAAAAAGGCATATCCTGATCACCTTCACATGAACTTTTGCAGAGCGCCATCTAGTGGAACAGAAATCAACTAAACGTTTATTTAACCTGTTCCCTGATTTTTTGCCAACACAATTTCTTGATAAATCAAGAAAAGTCAACCACGAACGCGTTTCGGGCTGTTGGCCCTGGTCAGCCAACTTCTACCCACCATGATTATCATGGCCTGTATCACGTGTACTAGGGATAATAAAAAAAAGGAGAGAACGTTTGAATTTACATGTATGAGAAATCCACCGTTATATAAGCAAATAAGGAGTGGTTTATACTTAAACTATGGAACTTCCTTAAGTTTTGTCGATTATTGTAGTTATATTAGTATGATAATATCTACTTATATAATTGCCTTATTCTGTCTGTGGGAAGTTCACTGTGTGAAGTTCACGGATAGATTTTAATCAGAATGGATAAAATAAAAAAAGTGTCAAGGGATGGAAATCGAACCCACGACCTTCCGCTTACCGGGCAGATGCCATGACCACTAGGCCACATGACCACAATTTATAATTGTAACAAATAGTAATTGAATCAAAACATTCAATCGGGTAAAACACGGGCGTTGCCCGGGTCATTCGGCTAGTATATAAATATTGTAACATAGTATTTATTAATTTTATTATTTTTATTAACAGAGTGGGCATTTTTATGTTTATATATATATAATACTCTGTAAATTTCCCTCGTGGATTATCTTTTGTTTACCATTCATAGTTTGTTCTTGCCTAAAATAAATTGTTGTCTCCTCTTGAAGTTTTTGTCTTCCCCAATTTTCCACGCGGCAATATGATCTTTATTTGAATGCTAACTACCGATATAAAGCCGTCAAAATGGCTGCTCTATCTAAATCTACTTCAGATAAATTTAACAGCAGTAAGTTAGGTAGCAAAGATGTGGTAATATAGAAAATGAAAACATTTAGACAATAATGTTTTTTTTAATACATAGATCAAACTTATACTGTCCTTACTGCGATGAAAAATATATTGGGAGTGCTTGGTTCATCAGTGGTGAACCCTCCCAGCGGGTTTTCATCAATTCAATCTACCAGACCGCTTCTTTATAGCTCTAATACTGTATTGGATCATTCTGCTTTTATATTGCCACGTGGAAAATTAGGAAAGACAAACTTCAGGATGAGACATAAATTTATTTCAAGTAAGAACAAACTATGAATTATAAAAAAGATAAACAATGTGGTAGGTTTACAGAGTAGCAAAATATAAACATTAAAAATAAAACTCTGCTAATAAAATAATAAATACTTTGTTAGAATATGCTATACTGAAGGGTACACATTTTGGCTTACATTAGATGCACTAAACAGGACCTTTAAGAGAGGCCGCTGCTTATCATAAAACAACCTGAGGAGCATGAATTCATGGAATTCGTGTAACCTTTACACAAGGGGATAAGAAACAACAACACACTGAAGTGTGGAATCTCAAAAAAGTATTTAGGCAAACTATGGACATACGCTTTTAGGATAGTAGATATGGGGTAATATGTTTGATATTCTAACTAAAATTATGATATATTATGATAGATTTCCTGAAGAAGGAATAAAAGTTAACGGCGACGTGTTTCTTTAATTAATGCTGTAAATTCGGCAAGCTTTGATGTCCTTCGACAGGCAACCTTTCAAGAAACTGAAAGATAATATATATATATATATATATATATATAATAATAAATAGTTATTTAATTTTATAGTCCAGTTTTGTATTAAAATTATCTTCACTATTATGATCATTTAAATACAAATTATAAAATTTGTAAAATGTTATTAATTTGTAGATAGAGAGAGAAAGAAAAAAAAAAAAAATCCATTACTTCTTTTACATCCTCAAGTTAATTATATATTTATAATTAATAACAATAAAAAAAAATTAACAAAGTAACGTCTATTACATCGGCTTTTACACGTCATTCAGACATACTCTAATCCTATATATAGAATAATCGAAGAGATAATATATATAATAGTTAGAAAAAAGAGAGAAAGACAGAACCATGCACTTTTAATCAAACTAATAATAAGGGAAAAAAAAAGAGTTTTATAAAGAAGGTAGATAAGATTGTTAGTATATATATATATATTTTTTTATGATTTTATGTTTTATCCTTTTTTTTTTTTTTAAAAGATTTTTAAAGGTTTTTTTATTTTATAATATGATTATAAATAGTTGTATTTAGTAATATATCTATAGTATGAATTAACATTTGTTATAAGTTTGGATATTATGTTTTGAAACCCTAATGGTAGACCAGACATACACAAAAAACTTTAAATTGAAATAAATTGGAAAAAGAGATCTGCTGAAACGGGGATCATCAGATAAAATTTCAGCGACATTTCAACCCCTCCTTTATTATGTCATAGATCTCTTTTAAACCGTATTTTATGTGTTAATATTAAGTTGTTTCAGTGAAATATTTAAATGAACATATAACAGATACCAGTGTTAACAAATTCAAACTGTAAACCTACCTTGACCGCTGCGTCCTCCATTGTGTATATCTATTTCTGGCTTGCACATGTCGCGGTAGGGGAATGTCCCCCCACATTTCAAATTTAGACCATTTCTTCAGAATTTTTTTGAACAACAAGAAAATTAAAGAAGATAGGAAAAATAGTTAAAGGAAGAAAGCTAAGTTTTATAATCTTTACAGATAGTTATATCAAAATAACTGATTTAACACTTAATCATCTTTTAATATTCCTTTAAAAAGGCAAATTATAAGAGTTTAATAAAGCTATTAATTGTGCAAATTCATCTTTATTTAACTTCCATTTTCCTCCCCAGAAATTGGAGATTAAACAAAAATGAAATATATACTTTAAAACTTTAAAAATCTTGTGAAAAAATCTTTTAATCAGTTATTTAATAAAAGTTTAATTAACTGTTAAAGATTATAAATTTGTTTTAGTTAATATTAAGAGAAATTATAGAAAGTTGATTTCATAAATGGATATTTCCATTTATTTTTTTTTAAATATTTTATAATTGATATACTGTTGAAATATTTTACTTGTTTGATACTAAATTTGTTTTTAATAAATTCCATGTTTAAATTTTTAACATCTTCTATGAAATTATCTAATATATTATTTATTCTATAAAATCTTAGAAACTGACCATAATATATACCTTTACAGCAATTTAATGATATATTAGAATTCATATTACAGTATTTTATAATATTGAAATTATAATTACTCTTTTTATTATAAACTCTAACAGCACTATTTGTAAGGTCTATATTCAAGTCTAAAAAGTTAACTTTTTTGTTTCTATAAATTTTTTCATTGTTCTTAAGTTTCAAGTATTTAGGATATATTTCAGGTATTAATTTTTTAAACAGTGGATTATTAAATATTATTATGTCATCTACATATCGGAATATTTGCCAATTAATATTATTTTGTAGAAAGTATTCTCTTTCGTACCAGAACAATATTAAATTTGCTAGTAACGGACTAGAAGAAGTACCCATGGGAACGCCTTCTGATTGAATATATATTTTATTTTTAAATTCTATATAGTTAAAATTTAAAAATGTTTCCAGTAGAGTTTTTGCTGTTTTAAGATCTAATTTAAATGTTTTATATTTGTTATGAATAATTTTAATGTAGAAAGTTTTGTCATTAATTAATTCATTAAATAAATTGGTTATTTTATTATTTAGATCTCTTAAATTTATTTTAGAATATAGGTCCTCAAAGTCAAATGTGTGTACTGTTTCAATATTTGTCCAATTGTTCATTAAATAATTAATGATTTTTTTATTTGAGTCGATAAATTTATAATTATATTTATTAGTTAATTTATTTATAATAAATTGTAGTGTTGAGGCTAATTGTATATCAATATTTTTTATGACTGAATTTATACCAGATGTGATTGTTCTGAAAGAAATAGGTTTTTTGTGTAGTTTAGGAATTATATAGAACTTTGGTATGTTTGGATTTTTGTGGTTATTATAAATTTTTAGTGAATTTTCAACATTTTTGATGTCTTTTTTGATTTTTGTGCCTGTAGTTCTAGCAAAAGTGTATTTATGATTATTATCAATTTCCTTTTTTAGTATATCGTGGTATAGATTTTTACAAATTAAAGATAAATTATTGGGACATTTATCTATAGGAGTGATAATATAGTCCTTCTGTAAATTAATTATATTTTCTTTGAAAGAAGGAATGTCTGAATTGGGTTTTGTGTATTTAAGTGTATTATTATAATAATTTAAAATTTCCTTTTTAATATTATGTTTCCATTCCAGAAAAGTAAATTCTGGAATACTGTATTTTATACTAGTTTTATTTATGAAAATATCTATATCTTTTAATATAGATTTAATTGTATTATTATAATTGTGTTTAATTTGAGGTATATATTTATACCCTTTATTTAAAATTTCTTGATATTCTGGATTTAAAAAAGAAAAGTTGCTAGTTAATATATGACCTGAGTACTTATATTTATCAATATAGTTGTTGCAATTACATTTATTTTTTTTAAAATTTGCCAAATTATTAATAAATTGGTTATAATTGCAAACTAAATTACCTATATTTTTATTGTATCTCCAGATTGTTTTAAAATTTAAATTTTTTATAGGGAAAAGATTATTGATGATTTGGTTATTAAAAATATCATTAAATTTAATATGATTAAATAAATTGTTATTAAATTTAATGATAATATTAATGTTATTAGTATTTTGTTTAATTTTTCTGTATTTAAAGATGTCGTGTGTGATATCTATTAATCTGTTAGTCAGATTATGAATTTTAATATATTCTATGAGTTTGATAAATTTATTATTATTTAGTTTAAATAATGTTTTAATAAATTTATCGACGAAGTTGTTAGTGTACATTTGTTTTGGGTCCAGTAATTCTTCAAATTCAATGTAACCTAATTTATTTGTAGTTTTACCTCTAGTTTTATTAGGTTTAGTTTTAAATTCATTTTTATATTTGCAACTGATTTCATAAGTTGAAATTTCTTCTGTTTGTGGTTTGTATGTGTAGTTTAATTCGTCGTTAAGTCCATAAGGGAATAATGTGTTGTGTTTATAAATGTAGTTGTTTTCTAATAATAGTCGTTGTTTTTTGTTTTGACATATGTCTAGTATTTCTATCTTAAAGTTGTTAAAAGTATGTAATTGATTGTGTTCTTTCATATATATATTACCAATTGATTTTTTAGCGTGGTTTCTATGTAGGTTTATTCGTATATTTAATGGGTTACAAGTTTGTCCTATATATGATAGTTGACAAATTTGGCATGTTAATTTATAAATAGTATTCACTAATTTACAACTAGTTGTTTGAAAAGTGTCATGGTTCTTAAGAGAGGGACAAGTTTGACAATTTTTTCTTAGGCAATTCTTAGCGAGTTTAAATTAACATAAAAGAGGTGCTAACACTAATATGTTTGTAGTTTTTTTTAGTTTTTTTAGTTTGTTATTCTTATGAATTTTTTAAATATATTTTACTTAATTGTTTTTGTGGTGATAAAATTTGTAATAAATTGAATAATTAATCTATAAATATATAGATATTACTGTTTGTTATCTGTTATATTTTTAAGAATAACTAATAAAAAAAACATCTTTAAACTAACAAAAACACTGAAAAAAACAAAAGTTCTGAAATTATTTTTTTTTTCTAGAATTACTTTTATAATTTAATTTTTAATAATCAAACAATGAAAGATAATTAAAATTTGTATGAAGATTTATTTATATTAGAATATCTAATATAATTTAATTTGTATATTATGTTATATATAAAAAAAATATATCATAGAGCAAGCTCATATGAATTAATATAGTGTAGAAACTATATAACAAAATTATAACAGTGATTCTAATTTTAAAAAATTTAAGGAGCAAACTGATAATAATGATAACTTATATCAGTTAGATTTGATTAGATTAGCAAGCTAAATCTAAATTAATTATAATAATAAATAGTTATTTAATTTTATAGTCCAGTTTTGTATTAAAATTATCTTCACTATTATGATCATTTAAATACAAATTATAAAATTTGTAAAATGTTATTAATTTGTAGATAGAGAGAGAAAGAAAAAAAAAAAAATCCATTACTTCTTTTACATCCTCAAGTTAATTATATATTTATAATTAATAACAATAAAAAAAAATTAACAAAGTAACGTCTATTACATCGGCTTTTACACGTCATTCAGACATACTCTAATCCTATATATAGAATAATCGAAGAGATAATATATATAATAGTTAGAAAAAAGAGAGAAAGACAGAACCATGCACTTTTAATCAAACTAATAATAAGGGAAAAAAAAAGAGTTTTATAAAGAAGGTAGATAAGATTGTTAGTATATATATATATATTTTTTTATGATTTTATGTTTTATCCTTTTTTTTTTTTTAAAAGATTTTTAAAGGTTTTTTTATTTTATAATATGATTATAAATAGTTGTATTTAGTAATATATCTATAGTATGAATTAACATTTGTTATAAGTTTGGATATTATGTTTTGAAACCCTAATGGTAGACCAGACATACACAAAAAACTTTAAATTGAAATAAATTGGAAAAAGAGATCTGCTGAAACGGGGATCATCAGATAAAATTTCAGCGACATTTCAACCCCTCCTTTATTATGTCATAGATCTCTTTTAAACCGTATTTTATGTGTTAATATTAAGTTGTTTCAGTGAAATATTTAAATGAACATATAACAGATACCAGTGTTAACAAATTCAAACTGTAAACCTACCTTGACCGCTGCGTCCTCCATTGTGTATATCTATTTCTGGCTTGCACATGTCGCGGTAGGGGAATGTCCCCCCACATTTCAAATTTAGACCATTTCTTCAGAATTTTTTTGAACAACAAGAAAATTAAAGAAGATAGGAAAAATAGTTAAAGGAAGAAAGCTAAGTTTTATAATCTTTACAGATAGTTATATCAAAATAACTGATTTAACACTTAATCATCTTTTAATATTCCTTTAAAAAGGCAAATTATAAGAGTTTAATAAAGCTATTAATTGTGCAAATTCATCTTTATTTAACTTCCATTTTCCTCCCCAGAAATTGGAGATTAAACAAAAATGAAATATATACTTTAAAACTTTAAAAATCTTGTGAAAAAATCTTTTAATCAGTTATTTAATAAAAGTTTAATTAACTGTTAAAGATTATAAATTTGTTTTAGTTAATATTAAGAGAAATTATAGAAAGTTGATTTCATAAATGGATATTTCCATTTATTTTTTTTTTAATATTTTATAATTGATATACTGTTGAAATATTTTACTTGTTTGATACTAAATTTGTTTTTAATAAATTCCATGTTTAAATTTTTAACATCTTCTATGAAATTATCTAATATATTATTTATTCTATAAAATCTTAGAAACTGACCATAATATATACCTTTACAGCAATTTAATGATATATTAGAATTCATATTACAGTATTTTATAATATTGAAATTATAATTACTCTTTTTATTATAAACTCTAACAGCACTATTTGTAAGGTCTATATTCAAGTCTAAAAAGTTAACTTTTTTGTTTCTATAAATTTTTTCATTGTTCTTAAGTTTCAAGTATTTAGGATATATTTCAGGTATTAATTTTTTAAACAGTGGATTATTAAATATTATTATGTCATCTACATATCGGAATATTTGCCAATTAATATTATTTTGTAGAAAGTATTCTCTTTCGTACCAGAACAATATTAAATTTGCTAGTAACGGACTAGAAGAAGTACCCATGGGAACGCCTTCTGATTGAATATATATTTTATTTTTAAATTCTATATAGTTAAAATTTAAAAATGTTTCCAGTAGAGTTTTTGCTGTTTTAAGATCTAATTTAAATGTTTTATATTTGTTATGAATAATTTTAATGTAGAAAGTTTTGTCATTAATTAATTCATTAAATAAATTGGTTATTTTATTATTTAGATCTCTTAAATTTATTTTAGAATATAGGTCCTCAAAGTCAAATGTGTGTACTGTTTCAATATTTGTCCAATTGTTCATTAAATAATTAATGATTTTTTTATTTGAGTCGATAAATTTATAATTATATTTATTAGTTAATTTATTTATAATAAATTGTAGTGTTGAGGCTAATTGTATATCAATATTTTTTATGACTGAATTTATACCAGATGTGATTGTTCTGAAAGAAATAGGTTTTTTGTGTAGTTTAGGAATTATATAGAACTTTGGTATGTTTGGATTTTTGTGGTTATTATAAATTTTTAGTGAATTTTCAACATTTTTGATGTCTTTTTTGATTTTTGTGCCTGTAGTTCTAGCAAAAGTTTCTACATTAAACTTACACAAACTTTCTACATTAAAATTATTCATAACAAATATAAAACATTTAAATTAGATCTTAAAACAGCAAAAACTCTACTGGAAACATTTTTAAATTTTAACTATATAGAATTTAAAAATAAAATATATATTCAATCAGAAGGCGTTCCCATGGGTACTTCTTCTAGTCCGTTACTAGCAAATTTAATATTGTTCTGGTACGAAAGAGAATACTTTCTACAAAATAATATTAATTGGCAAATATTCCGATATGTAGATGACATAATAATATTTAATAATCCACTGTTTAAAAAATTAATACCTGAAATATATCCTAAATACTTGAAACTTAAGAACAATGAAAAAATTTATAGAAACAAAAAAGTTAACTTTTTAGACTTGAATATAGACCTTACAAATAGTGCTGTTAGAGTTTATAATAAAAAGAGTAATTATAATTTCAATATTATAAAATACTGTAATATGAATTCTAATATATCATTAAATTGCTGTAAAGGTATATATTATGGTCAGTTTCTAAGATTTTATAGAATAAATAATATATTAGATAATTTCATAGAAGATGTTAAAAATTTAAACATGGAATTTATTAAAAACAAATTTAGTATCAAACAAGTAAAATATTTCAACAGTATATCAATTATAAAATATTTAAAAAAAAATAAATGGAAATATCCATTTATGAAATCAACTTTCTATAATTTCTCTTAATATTAACTAAAACAAATTTATAATCTTTAACAGTTAATTAAACTTTTATTAAATAACTGATTAAAAGATTTTTTCACAAGATTTTTAAAGTTTTAAAGTATATATTTCATTTTTGTTTAATCTCCAATTTCTGGGGAGGAAAATGGAAGTTAAATAAAGATGAATTTGCACAATTAATAGCTTTATTAAACTCTTATAATTTGCCTTTTTAAAGGAATATTAAAAGATGATTAAGTGTTAAATCAGTTATTTTGATATAACTATCTGTAAAGATTATAAAACTTAGCTTTCTTCCTTTAACTATTTTTCCTATCTTCTTTAATTTTCTTGTTGTTCAAAAAAATTCTGAAGAAATGGTCTAAATTTGAAATGTGGGGGGACATTCCCCTACCGCGACATGTGCAAGCCAGAAATAGATATACACAATGGAGGACGCAGCGGTCAAGGTAGGTTTACAGTTTGAATTTGTTAACACTGGTATCTGTTATATGTTCATTTAAATATTTCACTGAAACAACTTAATATTAACACATAAAATACGGTTTAAAAGAGATCTATGACATAATAAAGGAGGGGTTGAAATGTCGCTGAAATTTTATCTGATGATCCCCGTTTCAGCAGATCTCTTTTTCCAATTTATTTCAATTTAAAGTTTTTTGTGTATGTCTGGTCTACCATTAGGGTTTCAAAACATAATATCCAAACTTATAACAAATGTTAATTCATACTATAGATATATTACTAAATACAACTATTTATAATCATATTATAAAATAAAAAAACCTTTAAAAATCTTTAAAAAAAAAAAAAAAAAGGATAAAACATAAAATCATAAAAAAATATATATATATATACTAACAATCTTATCTACCTTCTTTATAAAACTCTTTTTTTTTTCCCTTATTATTAGTTTGATTAAAAGTGCATGGTTCTGTCTTTCTCTCTTTTTTCTAACTATTATATATATTATCTCTTCGATTATTCTATATATAGGATTAGAGTATGTCTGAATGACGTGTAAAAGCCGATGTAATAGACGTTACTTTGTTAATTTTTTTTTATTGTTATTAATTATAAATATATAATTAACTTAAGGATGTAAAAGAAGTAATGGATTTTTTTTTTTTTTCTTTCTCTCTCTATCTACAAATTAATAACATTTTACAAATTTTATAATTTGTATTTAAATGATCATAATAGTGAAGATAATTTTAATACAAAACTGGACTATAAAATTAAATAACTATTTATTATTATAATTAATTTAGATTTAGCTTGCTAATCTAATCAAATCTAACTGATATAAGTTATCATTATTATCAGTTTGCTCCTTAAATTTTTTAAAATTAGAATCACTGTTATAATTTTGTTATATAGTTTCTACACTATATTAATTCATATGAGCTTGCTCTATGATATATTTTTTTTATATATAACATAATATACAAATTAAATTATATTAGATATTCTAATATAAATAAATCTTCATACAAATTTTAATTATCTTTCATTGTTTGATTATTAAAAATTAAATTATAAAAGTAATTCTAGAAAAAAAAAATAATTTCAGAACTTTTGTTTTTTTCAGTGTTTTTGTTAGTTTAAAGATGTTTTTTTTATTAGTTATTCTTAAAAATATAACAGATAACAAACAGTAATATCTATATATTTATAGATTAATTATTCAATTTATTACAAATTTTATCACCACAAAAACAATTAAGTAAAATATATTTAAAAAATTCATAAGAATAACAAACTAAAAAAACTAAAAAAAACTACAAACATATTAGTGTTAGCACCTCTTTTATGTTAATTTAAACTCGCTAAGAATTGCCTAAGAAAAAATTGTCAAACTTGTCCCTCTCTTAAGAACCATGACACTTTTCAAACAACTAGTTGTAAATTAGTGAATACTATTTATAAATTAACATGCCAAATTTGTCAACTATCATATATAGGACAAACTTGTAACCCATTAAATATACGAATAAACCTACATAGAAACCACGCTAAAAAATCAATTGGTAATATATATATGAAAGAACACAATCAATTACATACTTTTAACAACTTTAAGATAGAAATACTAGACATATGTCAAAACAAAAAACAACGACTATTATTAGAAAACAACTACATTTATAAACACAACACATTATTCCCTTATGGACTTAACGACGAATTAAACTACACATACAAACCACAAACAGAAGAAATTTCAACTTATGAAATCAGTTGCAAATATAAAAATGAATTTAAAACTAAACCTAATAAAACTAGAGGTAAAACTACAAATAAATTAGGTTACATTGAATTTGAAGAATTACTGGACCCAAAACAAATGTACACTAACAACTTCGTCGATAAATTTATTAAAACATTATTTAAACTAAATAATAATAAATTTATCAAACTCATAGAATATATTAAAATTCATAATCTGACTAACAGATTAATAGATATCACACACGACATCTTTAAATACAGAAAAATTAAACAAAATACTAATAACATTAATATTATCATTAAATTTAATAACAATTTATTTAATCATATTAAATTTAATGATATTTTTAATAACCAAATCATCAATAATCTTTTCCCTATAAAAAATTTAAATTTTAAAACAATCTGGAGATACAATAAAAATATAGGTAATTTAGTTTGCAATTATAACCAATTTATTAATAATTTGGCAAATTTTAAAAAAAATAAATGTAATTGCAACAACTATATTGATAAATATAAGTACTCAGGTCATATATTAACTAGCAACTTTTCTTTTTTAAATCCAGAATATCAAGAAATTTTAAATAAAGGGTATAAATATATACCTCAAATTAAACACAATTATAATAATACAATTAAATCTATATTAAAAGATATAGATATTTTCATAAATAAAACTAGTATAAAATACAGTATTCCAGAATTTACTTTTCTGGAATGGAAACATAATATTAAAAAGGAAATTTTAAATTATTATAATAATACACTTAAATACACAAAACCCAATTCAGACATTCCTTCTTTCAAAGAAAATATAATTAATTTACAGAAGGACTATATTATCACTCCTATAGATAAATGTCCCAATAATTTATCTTTAATTTGTAAAAATCTATACCACGATATACTAAAAAAGGAAATTGATAATAATCATAAATACACTTTTGCTAGAACTACAGGCACAAAAATCAAAAAAGACATCAAAAATGTTGAAAATTCACTAAAAATTTATAATAACCACAAAAATCCAAACATACCAAAGTTCTATATAATTCCTAAACTACACAAAAAACCTATTTCTTTCAGAACAATCACATCTGGTATAAATTCAGTCATAAAAAATATTGATATACAATTAGCCTCAACACTACAATTTATTATAAATAAATTAACTAATAAATATAATTATAAATTTATCGACTCAAATAAAAAAATCATTAATTATTTAATGAACAATTGGACAAATATTGAAACAGTACACACATTTGACTTTGAGGACCTATATTCTAAAATAAATTTAAGAGATCTAAATAATAAAATAACCAATTTATTTAATGAATTAATTAATGACAAAACTTTCTACATTAAAATTATTCATAACAAATATAAAACATTTAAATTAGATCTTAAAACAGCAAAAACTCTACTGGAAACATTTTTAAATTTTAACTATATAGAATTTAAAAATAAAATATATATTCAATCAGAAGGCGTTCCCATGGGTACTTCTTCTAGTCCGTTACTAGCAAATTTAATATTGTTCTGGTACGAAAGAGAATACTTTCTACAAAATAATATTAATTGGCAAATATTCCGATATGTAGATGACATAATAATATTTAATAATCCACTGTTTAAAAAATTAATACCTGAAATATATCCTAAATACTTGAAACTTAAGAACAATGAAAAAATTTATAGAAACAAAAAAGTTAACTTTTTAGACTTGAATATAGACCTTACAAATAGTGCTGTTAGAGTTTATAATAAAAAGAGTAATTATAATTTCAATATTATAAAATACTGTAATATGAATTCTAATATATCATTAAATTGCTGTAAAGGTATATATTATGGTCAGTTTCTAAGATTTTATAGAATAAATAATATATTAGATAATTTCATAGAAGATGTTAAAAATTTAAACATGGAATTTATTAAAAACAAATTTAGTATCAAACAAGTAAAATATTTCAACAGTATATCAATTATAAAATATTTAAAAAAAAATAAATGGAAATATCCATTTATGAAATCAACTTTCTATAATTTCTCTTAATATTAACTAAAACAAATTTATAATCTTTAACAGTTAATTAAACTTTTATTAAATAACTGATTAAAAGATTTTTTCACAAGATTTTTAAAGTTTTAAAGTATATATTTCATTTTTGTTTAATCTCCAATTTCTGGGGAGGAAAATGGAAGTTAAATAAAGATGAATTTGCACAATTAATAGCTTTATTAAACTCTTATAATTTGCCTTTTTAAAGGAATATTAAAAGATGATTAAGTGTTAAATCAGTTATTTTGATATAACTATCTGTAAAGATTATAAAACTTAGCTTTCTTCCTTTAACTATTTTTCCTATCTTCTTTAATTTTCTTGTTGTTCAAAAAAATTCTGAAGAAATGGTCTAAATTTGAAATGTGGGGGGACATTCCCCTACCGCGACATGTGCAAGCCAGAAATAGATATACACAATGGAGGACGCAGCGGTCAAGGTAGGTTTACAGTTTGAATTTGTTAACACTGGTATCTGTTATATGTTCATTTAAATATTTCACTGAAACAACTTAATATTAACACATAAAATACGGTTTAAAAGAGATCTATGACATAATAAAGGAGGGGTTGAAATGTCGCTGAAATTTTATCTGATGATCCCCGTTTCAGCAGATCTCTTTTTCCAATTTATTTCAATTTAAAGTTTTTTGTGTATGTCTGGTCTACCATTAGGGTTTCAAAACATAATATCCAAACTTATAACAAATGTTAATTCATACTATAGATATATTACTAAATACAACTATTTATAATCATATTATAAAATAAAAAAACCTTTAAAAATCTTTTAAAAAAAAAAAAAAAGGATAAAACATAAAATCATAAAAAAATATATATATATATACTAACAATCTTATCTACCTTCTTTATAAAACTCTTTTTTTTTCCCTTATTATTAGTTTGATTAAAAGTGCATGGTTCTGTCTTTCTCTCTTTTTTCTAACTATTATATATATTATCTCTTCGATTATTCTATATATAGGATTAGAGTATGTCTGAATGACGTGTAAAAGCCGATGTAATAGACGTTACTTTGTTAATTTTTTTTTATTGTTATTAATTATAAATATATAATTAACTTGAGGATGTAAAAGAAGTAATGGATTTTTTTTTTTTTCTTTCTCTCTCTATCTACAAATTAATAACATTTTACAAATTTTATAATTTGTATTTAAATGATCATAATAGTGAAGATAATTTTAATACAAAACTGGACTATAAAATTAAATAACTATTTATTATTATAATTAATTTAGATTTAGCTTGCTAATCTAATCAAATCTAACTGATATAAGTTATCATTATTATCAGTTTGCTCCTTAAATTTTTTAAAATTAGAATCACTGTTATAATTTTGTTATATAGTTTCTACACTATATATATATATATATATTATATTAAATATTTTATTTAGAATTATGTTATATTAAAGTATTATTTTATTTAAAATTATATTTCATGGATTCAAATACAGTTAAATCGACCGCCAGAGGTCACACTTCCCCTATAAAAACTCATTGTTGTTGTTTCCCGATGGCCGGCTCAAACCTTTTGTACATTATGTAAATAAGTTTTCCATTTTTTTTTATTCTTACGCCTTAAGCTAGGCAGTACTTTTACCAAATTATGTTTTTTTAATATATATTCCTTTAGCTCAATTAAAGCAATTTCTAGTCTTTACTATTTTTATTATTATACTTTCAAGATTTTAACCACGACTGCATCACCAATACCATTTAGTACTAAAATATATACCATAGCATAATCCTCAAGATAATTCCAAAATACAACAGAAATCTCTTTTTTTATTTATATAATATATATATACAGGTAAATATTTACATAATTAGAACTTAATGATATAAATGATTATTATACAAAATTCTTTCTCTTTATGTAAATAAATTTGTTCTGAGAAAAGGATAACTACCTTAGGATGCAGGGAAAGACAAAAAACATCTGAATTTTAGATATAATCAGTTTGGTTGTGATATGTCTGTAAGCAAAACGCGCCGTTCAATATGGGCTGGCATTGAATTTTTACTGCAAGCACCTGTCAGCTGGAGATTAACCCATTGTTATTGCCTCTCTAAGGTATTGAGAAAACTTCCGACAGCTTGGATGTGACCTAGAGACACATTTAGCACAGTTGGTGCCCTTGAAGCCATCTTCCTTCCTTACTGTTAATTAACATCTCTTCAATTGCTTTCTATGGAGAGTTTTAATGGGTAACAGATGGCAAATGTTAATTGATTTTTAAAGTCTCATTAAATGTCAGGTGTATGAATTTAATTGGGTATTTTGTCACTTTATTTAAGTGTTTGTTTATTATAGCATAATATGTGGGGGAACAATTGGAAACCACGACACTCTCATGGACAAAACCTAAGGAAATGGAAGTCTTTAATGTCGCCTGTCGTCTGTCTTTTTTTTTTTTTTTGAAAGAGACAGAGGCAATTTTGTCCACACCTGGTTATCTCGTGTGTCTTCAATAAAGTTCATCGTGTATAAAATATCTTTGTGATGCACGGAGACCTTGTTCAAGATTTGTTAATCGAGATTCGAAATGAACCGTGCGGATTTCAGCAAGATTTGCTCTTATTTTTTCACTTGTATCATAAGTTGGCTCTAGATAGGAGACCGTGTTCAAGGCTTGTGAGTTGGGCTTCGAAGTGATATGTGCAGATTTCAGCAAGAGAGTTACCCTAAGATAAATGTATTGTTTCACTTGTACCACAAGTTAACCACAGGTCGGGGGCCTTGTTCAAGGCTTGTAAGTCGAGATTCGAAGTGAACCGTGCAGAATTCAGCAAGAGTGTTACTCTAAGAGAAATGTATTGTTTCACTTGTACCACAAGTTAACCACAGGTCGGGGGCCTTGTTCAAGGCTTGTAAGTCGAGATTCGAAGTGAACCGTGCGGATTTTAGCAAGAGTTAGTTACTCTAAGAAAAACGTATTGTTTCACTTGTATCACAAGTTAACCACAGGTCGGGGGCCTTGTTCAAGTCTTGTAAGTCGAGATTTGAAGTGAGCCGTGCAGAATTCAGCAAGAGTGTTACTCTAAGAGAAATGTATTGTTTCACTTGTAACACAAGTTGTCCACAGGTCGTAGGCCTTGTTCAAGGCTTGTAAGTCGAGATTCGAAGTGAACCGTGCAGATTTGAGCAAGCGTTGTTACAAGAAAGTTATTGTTTCCACTCACACAGCACGAGGCAGGTCAGAGTCCTTGCCCAAGGCCCGGGCAGTTCTAGAACGACTGACTGGACAATCGAGGTCAGAGAAAGTGACAATTCAGACTGCCCTTGACACTGCGTCATGAAGGCCGTCCGTGACCTTTCGGCATCTCGTGATCTAACATCTAAGGAATACAAAATCTCTATAAATTGATTATGTCTGTTCTCATTTTTGGAAATTTATCAAGTTATTTATTATTAAATGGTCCGTATATCATTTTCTTTTTTAATAATAAAGATTTTTCCTGCTTTTACACTTCGACAAAATCAATAAGAAATCTAGCCCATTTTTAATTAGCCCATATTTATGTTATATTGGAAGATTAGTAATATGAGAAGATACTGTGGAGAAATTTAACTTTGGTCTGTTGGTTTTGCATATAGGTAAAAACTAATCTTTGCATAAGTTCAGAAAATGGCTTTAAATGGGTCTTATTAGACATCTTGCTCATCTTCACTCAATCATATTAAGATGTCAAGTTTGTCAATCTTTTGAGAATTTGATAGTGTCTGCTGGAGATGAGTTGAGCTTTTCGACGGATGAAATCGATGGATCTGGGAATATTTTGTTTTTAGCAGAATTTAGGACTGAAAATTTCCAGTTCTTCTATCTGTTTTCTAAGGAGGAATTTGATGAGATTTTGTCTACCGATGTTCTAAATGAACTTCAGTAGGCTTTCCTATAGTTCCAGGAGTCTTTGAAATAATTCTAAGAACATATTTTGAGTTAATTTAATTGCAAGCAGTTCTTGTTGACTTTGAAATTGGAATAAAGAATAGAATCACATACCTTATGCCTCAGTAAGCTGAAAGAAGTACAAAAAAATGCGGATGCTTTTATATTTTCAATGTTTGCGGAAGAGAATTGCTCGATGCAAATATTTAAATGTAATTCTAATGCCCTAAAAGCCTATGTCCATAGTTTTCTTAAATACCATTTCTAAGATTCCACCCTTCAGTGTAGCATATATAAGCAGAATGATCCAATATAGTATTAGAGCTCTAAAGAAGCGGTCTGGTAGATTAAATTGGGAAGGTTCACTACTGAGCTAAGCCCACCCAATATTTTTTTCATCGCAGTAAGGATAGTAGAAGTTTGATTTATTTGTGAAAAAAATAAATAAATATTCGTTTCTTAATGTTTTCATTTGTTATATATATTCTAAATGTATTTATGTTTTTTTTTTTTTCGTTAAAATTGTATTCAATTTGTATCCTATTTTAAGAATACATTGACGTAACATGGTGAGTTTTGTCCACCGCTTCCACCCACCAGCTGCCACACACCGCCCTAGATTTCAGGGATTTCGTCGTCACCCGGTTGACAACGGGACCGAGTAACGGGGTTGACGTAACCGCACTCAACCTCAACACGTTTGTGGCGAGATTACGTCTTGAACAGCTATCTTACACGCGTTCCCGTCGGTTCAAGATAATAGACAGAAGTATCGTGTGAAATATTTACACCAAAAACGTATATGAATCATTTATTCAAGCTTTTAACTATATCAACTTTTTTTTTTATAAATACACTCAAAAATTTGATATCATGAAATTTGATGTCACTGGAGGTCTATATATATATATATATGAAAAAATAGTACAAATGTGACATTGTACTGGGATAAGGTGTATAAATTAAGAAAAAGGCATGTTCTTATCGTGCAACTGATAGATGGCGCAAGCCATCAGCAACTTTCAGTTGCACGATAAGGAGAAGCCTTTTTCTCAATTTATATTTTAAACAAGACAGATGTAATATCATAAAATAAATAAAGCTTCCAGGACTAAGTTTCTTGTTCAACTTTTTATTTTCAAGCTTTCGGACTTGTCAGTCCTTCAACAGGATTATCACGTTAACAACTTAATAAAAAATACATTTTTTATATACAAATTATTATAATAAAAATTGTATTTATTATTAAGTTGTGAACGTGATACTCCTGTTCAAGGGCTGACAAAGTCCGAAAGCTTGAAAATAAAAATTTGCACAAGAAACTTAGTCCTGGAAGCTTCATTTATTTTATAATATTACATATCAGTGGTAATTTAGTTCACACTTGGTTATCTCGTGTGTCTTCAATAAAAGTCACTGTATTCAAATATCTTTCAGAGTTATTATCTGAATTCCAATATACATGCTAAAAGGTACAACTTCCTTAAGTTGTGTCCAAGAGTGTATCTTTCAGTTATTGTCTGAATCCCGATATACATGCTAAAAGGTACAATTTCCTTAAGTTTTGTCTATGAGTGTATCTTTCAGAGTTATTGTCTGAATCCCGATATACATGCTAAAAGGTACAACTTCCTTAAGTTTTGTCTATGAGTGTATCTTTCAGAGTTATTGTCTGAATCCCGATATGCATGCTAAAAGGTACAACTTCCTTAAGTTTTGTCTATGAGTGTATCTTTCAGAGTTATTGTCTGAATCCCGATATACATGCTAAAAGGTACAACTTCCTTAAGTTTTGTCTATGAGTGTATCTTTCAGAGTTATTATCTGAATCCCGATATACATGCTAAAAGGTACAACTTCCTTAATTTTTGTCTATGAGTGTATCTTTCAGAGTTATTGTCTGAATCCCGATATACATGCTAAAAGGTACAACTCCCTTAAGTTTTGTCTATGAGTGTATCTTTCAGAGTTATTGTCTGAATCCCGATATACACGCTAAAAGGTACAACTTCCTTAAGTTTTGTCTATGAGTGTATCTTTCAGAGTTATTGTCTGAATCCCGATATACATGCTAAAAGGTAACACTTCCTTAAGTTTTGTCTATGAGTGTATCTTTCAGAGTTATTGTCTGAATCCCGATATACATGCTAAAAGGTTCAACTTCCTAAGTTTTGTCAGTGAGTGTATCTTTCAGAGTTATTGTCTGAATACTGATATACATGCTAAAAGGTACAACATCCTTAAGTTTTGTCCATTAGTGTATCTTTCAGAGTTATTGTCTGAATCCCGATATACATTATAAAAGTTACAACTTCCTTAACTTTTTCCATGAGTGTATCTTTCAGAGTTATTGTCTGAATTCCGATATACATGTTAAATGGTACAAATTCCTTAATTTTTGTCCATGAGAGTATCTTTCAGAGTTATTGTCTGAATCCAGATATACATGCTAAAAGGTACAACTTCCTTAAGTTTTGTCCATGAGTGTATCTTTCAGAGTTATTGTCTGAATCCCGATATACATGCTAAAAGGTACAACTTCCTTAAGTTTTGTCCATGAGTGTACCTTTCAGATTTATTGTCTGAATCCCGATATACATGCTAAAAGGTACAACTTCCTTAAGTTTTGTCCATGAGTGTATCTTTCAGATTTATTGTCTGAATCCCGATATACATGCTAAAAGGTACAACTTCCTTAAGTTTTGTCCATGAGTGTATCTTTCAGATTTATTGTCTGAATCCCGATATACATGCTAAAAGGTACAACTTCCTTAAGTTTTGTCCATGAGTGTATCTTTCAGATTTATTGTCTGAATCCCGATATACATGCTAAAAGGTACAACTTCCTTGAGTTTTGTCCATGAGTGTATCTTTCAGATTTATTGTCTGAATCCCGATATACATGCTAAAAGGTACAACTTCCTTAAGTTTTGTCCATGAGTGTATCTTTCAGATTTATTGTCTGAATCCCGATATACATGCTAAAAGGTACAACTTCCTTAAGTTTTGTCCATGAGTGTATCTTTCAGAGTTATTGTCTGAATCTCGATATACTTGCTAAAAGGTACAACTTCCTTAAGTTTTGTCCATGAGTGTATCTTTCAGAGTTATTGTCTGAATCCCGATATACATTCTAAAAGGTACAACTTCCTTAAGTTTTGTCTATGAGTGTATCTTTCAGAGTTATTGTCTGAATCCCGATATACATGCTGAAAGGTACAAATTCCCTAAGTTTTGTCCATGAATGTTTATATAACAATCAGATCTTCCTTTTGATTACTATCTGTTCCAATGTATCAAAAGGTAGAACGCAATTCTTTCTTATAAACTGACCTAGATCTAATTGCCTCTTCTTTCATATCTCTTTTCACGTCTATATTTATAGATATTAGAATAATATTTGTTACAAAATTAATTTTAAACAGCTTTTATTAAAACTGTGATGAAAAAGTGAATATAAATATTACAGCTATCACAATTAAGTTATTAGATTTGTATGACTAAAAATTAAAGAGTCGGGGGACGATTATCCCAAAATTCGAACGTTATGTGATTTAATGGGAAGTAAAAGATTAGCAGGATTTTATGTTAATAAGAATTCTTAACTCTTTACTCATTATATGATGATACGCTCCAGGAGCCTGGGTTATATACACTCATGAACCAATCTTAAGGAAGTTGTACCTTTTAGCATGTATATCGGTATTCAGACAATAACTCTGAAAGATACACTCATGGACAAAACTTAAGGAAGTTGTACCTTTTAGCATGTATATCGGTATTCAGACAATAACTCTGAAAGATACACTCATGAAACAATCTTAAGGAAGTTGTACCTTTTAGCATGTATATCGGTATTCAGACAATAACTCTGAAAGATACACTCATGAAACAATCTTAAGGAAGTTGTACCTTTTAGCATGTATATCGGTATTCAGACAATAACTCTGAAAGATACACTCATGAACCAATCTTAAGGAAGTTGTACCTTTTAGCATGTATATCGGTATTCAGACAATAACTCTGAAAGAAACACTCAGGGACAAAACTTATGGAAGTTGTACCTTTTAGCATGTATATCAGGATTCAGACAATAACTTTGAAAGAAACACTCAGGGACAAAACTTATGGAAGTTGTACCTTTTAGCATGTATATCGGGATTCAGACAATAACTCTGAAAGATACACTCATGGACAAAACTTAAGGAAGTTGTACCTTTTAGCATGTATATCGGGATTCAGACAATAACTCTGAAAGATACACTCATGGACAGAACTTAAGGAAGTTATACCTTTTAGCATGTATATCGGGATTCAGACAATAACTCTTAAATATACACTCATAGACAAAAATTAAGGAAGTTGTACCTTTTAGCATGTATATCGGTATTCAGACAATAACTCTTAAATATACACTCATGGATAAAACTTAAGGAAGTTGTTCATTTTAGCATGTATATCGAGATTCAGACAATAACTCTGAAAGATACATTCATGGATAAAACTTAAGGTATTTGTACCTTTTAGCATGTATATCGAGATTCAGACAATAACTCTGAAAGATACACTCATGGACAAAACTTAAGGAAGTTATACCATTTAACATGTATATCGGGATTCAGACAATAACACTCAAAGATATTCGATACACAGTGATCTTTATTGAAGACACACGAGATAACCAAGTGTGAACAAAATTGTCTCTGTGTCCTTATATAAAAAATAGACGAACAGCGACATCGATCCAACTCCTTCAGACAAAATTGGGCTGTATAAGCTCGCCTTTCTATTCTAGATTTAAACTAATGACTTTTCACAAACACAAGAGACTAATTAACACTAATTGACCTTCTTAATTAATCTAACCTTGTGTAGAATTCTTTCAAGAGCACTTTGATTTAGGTACCAGACACCGTACCATTTCTTGGTAAGGTTTAAAGAAGTATTTATTTATTTCCACTACCGTGTAAAATACTCATTGGCTTCAATATTTTCTGCTTTATATAATAAATTTCAAATATTATCATTGCATTCTTTTATTATATATAGAATATTGTAGAAAAAGTTTATTATTTTGTAAACATATTGCACAAGCTAAGAAAAAGGCATCTCCTCATCTTGCAACTGAAAGTTACTGATGGCTTGTGCCATCTATCGGAATAAATATCAACTATTCTCGTTGATTTTTTAATTATTCCATAATTAGCCAAATACCCATTTTTGATTAATCAAGAAAATCAACGAGAATAGTTTATATTTATTCCGATAGATGGCGCAAGACATCAGCAGCATTCAGTTGCACGATAAGGAGATGCCTTTTTCTTAATTTATGCACCTTATCCCAATACAATATCACATTTGTGCTATTTTTTAATATTACACAAGGTTGCTTCAAAAGTTCGTTAACATATTATTATGATTTATATTTTGCAAGTGTTTACGAACTTTTAGGACAACCTTGTAATTCTGAAACTTGGCTCACCTACTGATTGGCCACTCTTGATATAGAACATCAGAGATTAAATGATTCTTCTATAAGAATTCTGTTATAATTTATAGTTTGAATTTTTTAAAATAAAGAGAGCATATTCTGACCAGTAACACATGTGCTTTACAGAAGGCAGAGCGCCATCTGGTGGAACAGAAATCAACTAAACATTGATTTAACCTGTTCCCTGATATTTGGCTAATCCAATTTCTTTATAAATCAAGAAAATCCAACGAACGCGTTTCGCGCTGTTGGCGCTCGTCAGCATGAAGTAGGCTTTACCACTGCGACCAAAAAGATTTTTGTTTCCAGAGGCTTCTTGAGAAACCAAGAAATGGGTATTTAAGGGTATTTTTTATTTTTTCTATCATTCTTTCATTACGAGTTATAGAGAAGTAAGATGGATCCCTATCTTGAATAATGCTCTATACTTAGATCCATAAAGTACCGAGATGTTGGGAAAAAAAATAAAATTTAAATTGCTAATGATTTAAACGGAACCAACTTTTTTCTTGAAGATTTCCTTCTTTAAGTGGATATTAACCTTCTAGAAGATTTTAAAAAATTCCCTTATCATCAAAATTTGAATATGAATCATCACAAGAGATGTGAATCTTCTGTTTCTTAATTACAATAATGCAACAGGTTTCTGGAGATGTTTCTTTTGATTTTATTAGTGCACTCTATTGTAATAATACGTATTTGAATAATGTAATATGCAAAGTCTAGCCAAATACGAGTATATACCCATATATATATATATTTTGAAAATAGAGCAATCCATATTTATTTCATTAGATAATAAAAAGGCATATATTGGATTTAATAAAATATTTATTTTGCCAATATTTCGGCTGGCTAAACGCCAACTTTATCGAGGCATTACATTTTTGTATACACAAACTCATTATAACACTATTCGGCGCTGAGTTTGTGTATACAAAGATGTAATGCCTCGATAAAGGTTGGTGTTCAGCCAGCCGAAATATTGGCAAAATAAATATTTTATTTGTATTGTATTAAATACAATATATGCCTTTTTTTATCTAATATATATATATTAGATAATAAAAGGCATATATTGGATTTAATAAAATATTTATTTTGCCAATATTTCGGCTGGCTGAACACCAACCTTTATCGAGGCATTACATCTTTGTATACACAATAAATATTTTATTAAATACAATATATGCCTTTTTTATCTAATGAATTAAATATGGATTGCTCTATTTTCAAAACAAATATATATATATATATGTTATATTAAAATATTATTTAAATGAAATTATATTTTATAAATACAAATAATCTGTTAAATTTACCACCAGAGGTCACGCTTACCCTATAAAAAACTCATTGTTGTTGTTCCCCGTTGGCCGGCTTAAATCTTTGTACATTATGTAAATAATGTTTTGTTTTCCTTATTCTACTCGCCTTAAGTCAGGTAGTTCTTTTACCAAATTATCTTTTTTATGTATATTCCTTAGCTCAAATAAATAAATCTCTAATATTCAATATTATTATTATTATTTCAAAATTATTAACTACGACTGCATCACCAGAGCTTAATCCTCAAGATAGCCAAAATCAAGAAAATGACCAATAATTTCTCTACAAGCAATTAATCTCATAATCAACAGAAATTTCATTCTTTTTAATAGTAACAATAATCAGCAATGTTATTTACAATGTATCAAATAAAGAGAAAGAAAGGACTTGGTATTAACTTATATACAAGCAATCAATAACAAGCAGTTCTTGTTCTTACCAAACAAAAGTAAAAGTAAACAAATAAGGAATATATAACAATGTATTAAATACAATTATCAGGCATAGAGTTTTATACATATATGTGGCAATATAATATGGTGGGAAGAGAAATAAGGACACCACAAGTTTGGAAGAGGAACCCAGGCAACCAGAGAGAGAGAGACGGGCCCGGCAGAGCCGGGCGTCCGTTCGTGTCGCACACAATCCCCAACTGTCTAATAGTCCCGAGGTTCCAAGTAACCGGCCCCTGTGGTCGCCCCTTGGAAATTACGCTGAGGTCTAAAGTGACCGGACTTTACCCTCCCGTCTCTCTCTGGGTTTATTGTAGGTTTGCTTTATTATTCCTGGAAGAGTATATATTATGATATATATATATATAATCTAAAATCCAAATATTTTATTTTTTTAAAACATGTATTTTATTTTTATCATTGACTGTTCTACATTTTGGACCATAGATTTAGAAGATACCTCTTTGAATATTGTTGTAAATATGTATAGTTAACCTACCTTTTTTTAAATTCACGAATATAGGATTCATTTTTTAAATTCTATATTACTGTTAAAAATAATTTTATGTGTAATTTGCTTCAAGTAATTCAAAATAAAAACTACTTGATATAATTAAATAATTTATATCCAATTTTTCACGACTGCATCTTCAATTCTCTATCTTTTTCAACAACAAAACAAAATAATCATAACATGTATACATCAAGGGTAGAGGATTATCTATAGCTTTAGGTAAATACGACGGCCTTGATTCAAAACTTAAGCAAAGTAAGAGGCATTTTTAAAAGCATAGAGTCTCCCGTTAACTTAAACGTCAATACTAGACACCATCTATTGACCGTCGCCGCAAACTAGCGGCCTAAGGTCGGTGACAAAGCCACAACACCAGCTTTGGCAAACTGAAAAGCGTCCACCTAGAGACCATGGTTTCTGGCTAATGGACCTCGTCAGTCAAGGACGGACTTTATTCCATGAGATCTACAAGGGATATAATGGATTCTTCACAATGCGTCAAAGAGCTGTTTATCTGGTAAAGTGGCTGGGCCAAAACTATGGTTAAATAGTTTGCGGCGATGGTTAATAGATGGCGTTTAGTTTTGAAGTTTTTTTTGATGGGAGAGGCGCTCTATATGCTTTTATAGATTAATTTCCTTCCGGCAAAACTTTCATCTATAAGTAAGAGACAGGTCAATAGTCTATAAATACAGAAAGATAGAGTAATTTGTTGTCTGTAGGGAGGGAAGTTGGCGAACTCCTGTCTCTTCTTCTTCTTTATTATCTCCACTCAATCATATTAGGGTATCAAGCTTGTAAAGCTTGAGATCATGACTGGGTGAAGTAGAATGCGTCTGCCTTTGTCATTAAGACTGGGAGCACTACTCAGTGGCAGGCCGACTTAGCTCCAAAATAAATGACCGCCTCTGACATGAGGAACAGACACCATGTGCAGCTGCTCCTAACATGAAGTACAAACGCTGCTCATCCTGTATCCCTGGATTAGGAGCCCTTACAGGGTACTATCAGCCGAGCCAGCTGAGCCCAGGTTTTTTAGTGAGCTTGTTACTGCTCCCCCTCCTCCTTTTCATCCGGGCTTGGGACCGGCAAAGACGAACTCCTGTACGCTCCAGCAGTCCAGGTTACGCCCAGTTACTTACCTGTAGAGGAGAAAGAGAGGATATGTGTCTCCTACAATATCCTATTGTTGCCCAGTCAACAATGGTCGCTAATGACAACCCCGATTATGGACGTGTTCCGTAGACAAGGAAGCTCCTGATCCAATTAAGGCAGTGAGGCAATTTCCCTTGTTACCTAACAACTGCTTAACCCCGATCGCCTTCTTGTTTTCTCTCTTTAATTAACCTCACTGTCTTAATCCATCTGACCTAGTTGTCTATATGTCTTCGGTAATGTCTGTAGAATATATAGAAACATATCTTTCTTTACGATTATGTTATAAATATTTAAAAAATAGAAAAAATGGTCAGGTGTTGATATTAAAAACAAAGGAAAATGTATTTTCTGAACGCTTACATGAGAATTTTAGATCGTAGAGCGCCTGTGGAACACCCATAGGCGCTAGTTGAACAAAAATCAACTAAACTTTGATTTAGTTCACGAGTAGATGAGTTTAGTTAGTTTAAATTTAGTTTCACGGAACAAGTTAAATCAACATTTAGTTGAATTTTGTTTCACTAGATGGCGCTCTGCCTTCCAAAATGCTCTTGTAAGCGGTCAGGATAAGCCCTTTTGTCTTTACGATTATGTAGATTCTTAGCTGTCCTTTAAGAGATCGTCGGCCAAAGAACTTGGTCGAGCTGATGGTGAGCTTTGACTTCGATCCAGGAAAGTATTGGGATTACAATTACAATTATTATTTTATTTCCAAAGCGCTATATCCCGCAAGGGATACTTGCGCTAAACAAGGAGAAAAGTTTATTTACATGAGTTATTTACATTATTCAACGCATGAAAACATTAGAGATCCAGATTTTGTAGAATGTATTTACAAAATGAATTGAACTTTAAATATGATTTTTTATCGGAAATCAAATCGTTAAGTTCACAAACAACTAGTTCATTCTTCATTCTATAATCTTGAAATCCTGGGCAATCGATCAGTAGATGTCTTGAGGTTTGTTCCTCAATACCACAAAAGCAACTTGAATCCTCCACTGCCTTTATTCTATTTAAAAAGAAAGTCTTGGGATAATTCCTTCTTCTTGATATCCTAAGGAAGTTGCTCCTTTTGGCCTTGGTGACTGGAAACAGGATAGCCAGGATGGACTCCTCATTTTTGGGCTGGCCCTTCTTTAAAGGGTTTGCGGAATCTTCAGTCTGTGTTGTCTTGGCCAAAATGGCAGACATTGCTGGTTGGATTAGAGAAGGTTGTTCAGAAACTTGAATTGCTCTTTCAGGGTTCTTCGTTTTATGATCGCGATGCTTATGTTTTAAGATAAGTGTTGCCAAAACATCAGAAAACGTTAAACATTTGCTTCACCTATATTATTATTCAGCGATGTCACTTTCAATGAGTTACTATCGTATTAAAATATAGAGTAAGAATGTTATTTTCGTTCTGAAATTCTTATGTTTGTTTCATCTTCGAATTCGTAGAATATCCCTGAAGAAATGAGATTAAGAGCTGCTGTTCTAGTCGTCTGATGCTGATATTTTTAATTTCGTTCTTTAGAAAGCGTTTTTATTTGTTTTAGATTAATACAAATTCTCTCTCTTTTGAGAGTTCCAGTAGTACACTTCCGCAGCGTTCTACGCTCTATTAATCTTGATAAGAAATTGAATGTTTGCGATGTAAAGGTAAAAAGGTGTTTTAGATGAATACAAATTCTCTCTCTTTTGAGTGGTCTAATAGCATATTTTCGCATCGTTCCACGCTCTATTAATTTTGATAAGAAATATGCTGAAAAAAATAGTACAAATGTGATATTGTACTGGGATAAGGTGCATAAATTATGAAAAAAAGCATCTCCTTATCGTGCAATTGAAAGTTGCTGATGGCTTGCGCCATCTATCACCACGCTGATGAGGGCCAACAGCCCGAAACGCGTCCGTAGTTAGCTTTTCTTGATTAATCAAGAATGGGTATTTGGCCAATTCTGGAATAATTAAAAATTAACGAGAATAGTTGATATTTATTCCGATAGATGGCGCAAGCCATCAGCAACCTTCAGTTGTACGATAAGGAGATGGCTTTTTCTTAATTAATTAAATAATTAAAAAGGTTTCTGGAGATTTTCTTTCTATTTTATCGATGCAGTCTCAATATTACAACAACAACAAAACCTTTATTAAGACACTATTGTTTTACAAGGGGATTTCCCATAAAGGTTATATATGTACAGAAATTTGCTGTTTGCGATGTAAAGGTAAAACTCTCAAGACAACATGGCCTTCTCTCCCCATTTAAAATTCAAATTAATTAATGAGGAGGAACTATAAATTAGTGGCTAATTGCTTGGAGAAACAATGTTCCCGCTGCTGTAGAAGCTAATTGGGTAGTCAAGGTTGGACCTTGATAGCTATTTGTGTTGATCGCAAATAACAACAGATATAGTGAGAACAATTATTAGACGTCAATCATCGAGGCAGATAGCTGATAGACTCTACAATATTTCTATCATAGCTCATGAGATATTCCAGTAAGTATAGTAAATACAGATGGTATGTTGTTGTTGTTGTGTCCAATGAAGAGCCTCAGATGTATCCATGCATCTCTATCACAGCAGCAGCAATGTCCACTATCTTTGCTATTCATTGGAAAATGGGTGCCGTTGCCACGTTAGTCACCTTGGAAATGAACCAGAATTTGGTCAAATATTCCAAGGGTCCAGGGGGGACCGCAGGGAGGTGTGGTCGGACTTCTCCCTCCCCCCCTACAGATGGTATAAAACGTATTTTAAAAAAATCTATTTTCTATATTTGTTCATAAGAAATGGAATCATTAAAGCACGAATTTTTATTTTACACATAAAACATACATCTACCTAACTTACCGCTTTGTAAAACAAAGAAGCGTCCACCTAGAGACCATGGTTTCAAGATAATGGCCCTCGTCAGTCTAGGGCGGACTTTATTCCATGAGATCCACAAGGAATCCAATTTGATTTCCACAATCCTCCAAAGAGTTTTTTTAGCTTAAGTTTGCGGTGACGGTTAATAGATGGCGATTATCTTTGACGTCTATTTTGACAGGAGAGGTGACTTTTATCTGTATAGATCAATATCCTACCGGCAAAATTTCAATATATGCTATTATTTCCATTCTCTTCTGTAAGTTCTTACTCAGTGTAAATGCATTTCTGTCTTCTGTTTCACATGCATATGTAACTATAGAGCTTATAAAAAAACTAAAAAACTTTCTTTTGAGGCTTTTAAAAATAATAAATACACCTACCCCCCGATTTACACGGTACTTGTTTTACACGTTTTCGCTTTTACACGGTTTTCCAAATAAGTTTTTTGTTTGTTTTTATCGCACTATACTAAAATGCGATATTCTACTCTATACTACCTATGTTGAAAAGAATATTGGGAGGCTCTGATTCATGAGGGGGCGAACATCTATTCAGATTTGACAGTTTAATATACACCTATCCCTCGATTTACACGTTTTTCTCAGGAAGGTATCTACAGTGTAAATCGGGGGATAGGTGTAGTTGGTCAAAATACTTTCAGGACTATATACCCACAAGTTCTACATTCAATAGAGTTGAGATTTATGTTTTGTCTTAAGTATATGAAAGTTTGAACGATGTCAATTCTTATTCTTCTGAAGTAATAATTATATAAACACTAGCCGAATGACCCGGGCAACGCCCGGGTTTTATCCGATTAAATGCTTTTATTCAAATACTATGTACAAATAATATATAAATGAGTTTTAAAAATTGTTTAAAAAAAAATGCATCGGCCGGGAATCGAACGCGTGGCAGGCGAGCATTCTACCACTGAACCACCGATGGTTATGAGAAATGGCCATATTTGGGTATTTATTCCATTCACAAACAAACGGTGACAGAATTGATTAAGAAAGAATTGATTATGGCGCTGATAACTGTATATATTAATTCATTAACAAAACTTAAAGAAATATCATATTTTAAGTATAAATCACTATTTGTTAATATAACAGTGTATTTCCAATACATGTAAATTCGAACTTTCTCTCTCTCTTGTCAATTTCCTTTCTTCTGAAGTAATAGTCATATACACAATCATTGACAAAACTAATGAAAGTTTCATATTTCAAGCATAAACCATTCTTTATTTGCTTATATAACGGCGGATTTCCAATACATGTAAATTTGAACGTTCTCTCTCTCTAAAAAATAATATTAAAAATATATATTTTTAAAAATATATTC
>CP092874.1:88800222-88812003 GCA_030710605.1 Cordylochernes scorpioides | reverse complement strand
TCGGTACTTTATGAATCTAAGTATAGAGCATTATTCAAGATAGGCATCCATCTTTTATCTCTATAACTCTAACTGAAAGAATGATAGAAAAAGATTAAAAAATACCCTTAAATACCCATTTCTTGGTATCTCAAGAAGCCTCTGGGACCAAAAATCTTTTTAGTCGCAGTAGTAAAGCCACTCCATGCTAAAGAGCGCCAACAGCGCGAAACGCGTTCGTTGGCTTTTCTTGATTTATCGAGAAATTGGGTTGGCCAAATATCAGGGAACAGGTTAAATCAATGTTTAGTTGATTTCTGTTCCACTAGATGGCGCTCTGCCTTCTATAAAGCACGTGTGCTCCTGGTCAGGATATGCCTTTTTTTATTTAAAAAAATTCTAACTATAAATTATAACAGAATTCTTATAGATGAATCATTTAATTTCTGATGTTCTATATTAAGGGTGGTCAATCAGCAGGTGGGCCAAGTTTCAGAATTACAAGGTTGTCCTAAAAGTTCGTAAACACTTGCAAAATAAAAATCATAATAATATGTTAACGAACTTTTAAAGCAACCTTGTGTAATATTAAAAAAATAGCACAAATGTGATATTGTATTGGGATAAGGTGTATAAATTAAGAAAAGGGCATCTCCTTATCATGAGACTGGAAAATGCTGATGTCATGCGCCATGTATCGGAATAAATACCAACTATTCTCGTTGATTTTCTTTATTAATCAAGAATGGGTATTTGGCCAATTCTAAAATAATTAAAAATCAACGAGAATAGTTGATATTTATTCCGATAGATGGCACAAGCCATCAGAAACTTTCATGAACTTTTTCTACAATATTCTATATATAATAAAAGAATGTAATATATATCCTTGTTATTGTCAAATGAGGCAGAATATCTTGATGCCTATGCGAATTTTACACGGTAGTGAAAATAAAAAAATACTTCTTTAAACCTTACCAAGAAATGGTACGGTGTCTGGTACCTAAATCAAAGTGCTCTTGAAAGAATTCTACACAAGGTTAGATTAATTAAGAAGGTCAATTAGTGTTAATTAGTCTCTTGTGTGTGTGAAAAGTCATTAGTTTAAATCTAGAATAGAAAGGCGAGCTTATACAGCCCAATTTTGTCTGAAGGAGTTGGATCGATGTCGCTGTTCGTCTGTTTTTTATTTAAGGACACAGAGACAATTTTGTTTACACTTGGTTATCTCGTGTGTCTTCAATAAAGATCACTGTGTATCGAATATCTTTGATTGTTATTGTCTGAATCCCGATATACATGTTAAAAGGTACAACTTCCTTAAGTTTTGTCTATGAGTGTATCTTTCAGAGTTATTGTCTGAATCCCGATATACATGCTAAAAGGTACAACTTCCTTAAGTTTTGTCCATGAGTGTATCTTTCAGAGTTATTGTCTGAATCCCGATATACATGCTAAAAGGTACAACTTCCTTAAGTTTTGTCCATAAGTGTATCTTTCAGAGGTATTGTCTGAATCCCGATATACATGCTAAAAGGTAAAACTTCCTTAAGTTTTGTCCATGAGTGTATCTTTCAGAGTTATTGTCTGAATCCCGATATACATGCTGAAAGGTACAACTTCCTTAAGTTTTGTCCATGAGTGTATCTTTCAGAGTTATTGTCTGAATCCCGATATACATGCTAAAAGGTACAACTTTCTTAAGTTTTGTCTATGAGTGTATCTTTCAGAGTTATTGTCTGAATCTAGATATACATGCTAAAAGGTACAACTTCCTTAAGATTTGTTCATGAGTGTATCTTTCAGAGTTACTGTCTGAATCCCGATATACATGCTAAAAGGTACAACTTCCTTAAGATTTGTTCATGAGTGTATCTTTAAGAGTTATTGTCTGAATCTCGATATACATGCTAAAAGGTACAACTTCCTTAAGTTTTGTCCATAAGTGTATCTTTCAGAGTTATTGTCTGAATCTAGATATACATGCTAAAAGGTACAACTTCCTTAAGTTTTGTCCATGAGCGTATCTTTCAGAGTTATTGTCTGAATCCCGATATACATGCTAAAAGATACAACTTCTTTATGTTTTGTCCATGAGTGTAGAGAACCCAGCCTCCTGGAGTGTATCTATATAAATTCCTAACTAACGGAAAAACAATAATCATATATTGAGTGAGGAGGTAAGAATTCTTATTAACATCAAATCCTGCTAATCCTTTGTTTCCCATTAAATCTCATAACGTTCGAATTTTGGGATAATCGTCACCTATGCTTTTATTTTTAGTCATACAAAATATAATAACTTAATTTTGATAGCTGTAATATTTATTTTCACCTTTTTATCACATTTTTAATAAAAGCTTTTTAAAATTAGTTTTTTAACAAATAGTATTCTAATATATATAAATATAGTCGTGAAAAGAGATATTAAAGAAAAAAAAAGGTCAATTAGATCTAGGTCAGTCGATAAGAAGGGATTGCGTCCTACCTTTTTATATATTGGAACAGATGGGAATGAAAAGGCAGATCTAATTGTTATATATAAACTCATATATATAAGCAAACTTAAGGAAGGTGTACCTTTTAACATGTATATCGGGATTCAGACAATGGGACTCTGAAAATACACTCATGGACAAAACTTGAGGAAGTTGTATCTTTTAGCATGTATATCGGAATTCAAACAATAACTCTGAAAGATACACTCATAGAAAAACCTTAAGGAAGTTGTACCTTTAAGCATGTATATCTGGATTCAGACAATAACTCTGAAAGATACACTCATGGACAAAACTTAAGGAAGTTGTACCTTTCAGAATGTATATCTTGATGCAGACAATAACTCTGAAAGATACTCTCATAGACAAAAATTAAGGGATTTGTACCATTTAACATGTATATCGGAATTCAGACAATAACTCTGAAAGATACACTCATGGACAAAACTTAAGGATGTTGTACCTTTTAGCATGTATATCGGGATTCAGACAATAAATCTGAAAGGTACACTCATAGAAAAACCTTAAGGAAGTTGTACCTTTCAGAATATATATCTGGATTCAGACAATAACTCTGAAAGATACACTCATGGACAAAACTTAAGGAAGTTGTACCTTTCAGAATGTGTATCTTGATTCAGACAATAACTCTGAAAGATACTCTCATGGACAAAAATTAAGGAATTTGTACCATTTAACATGTATATCGGAATTCAGACAATAACTCTGAAAGATACACTCATGGACAAAACTTAAGGAAGTTGTACCTTTTAGCATGTATATCGGGATTCAGACAATAACTCTGAAAGATACACTCATGGACAAAACTTAAGGAAGTTGTACCTTTTAGCATGTATATCGGGATTCAGACAATAACCTTGAAAGATACACTCATGGACAAAACTTAAGGAAGTTGTACCTTTTAGCATGTATATCGGGATTCAGACAATAACTCTGAAAGATACACTCATGGACAAAACTTAAGGAAGTTGTACCTTTTAGCATGTATATCGGGATTCAGACAATAACTCTGAAAGATACACTCATGGACAAAACTTAAGGAAGTTGTACCTTTTAGCATGTATATCGGGATTCAGACAATAACTCTGAAAGATACACTCATGGACAAAACTTAAGGAAGTTGTACCTTTTAGCATGTTTATCGGGATTCAGACAATAACTCTGAAAGATACACTCATGGACAAAACTTAAGGAAGTTGTACCTTTTAGCATATATATCGGGATTCAGACAATAACTCTGAAAGATACACTCATGGGGAAAACTTAAGGAAGTTGTACCTTTTAGCATGTATATCGGGATTCAGACAATAACTCTGAACGATACACTCATGGACACAACTTAAGGAAGTTGTACCTTTTAGCTTGTATATTGGAATTCAGATAATAACTCTGAATGATATTTGATATACAGTGACCTTTATTGAAGACACACGAGTTAACCAAGTGTGAACTAAATTACCTCTGATATGTAATATTATAAAATAAAGCTTCCAGAGTTAAGTTTCTTGTGCAAATTTTTATTTTCAAGCTTTCGGACTTTGTCAGTCCTTCAACAGGATTATCACGTTAACAACTTAATAATAAATACAATTTTTATTATAATAATGTGTATATAAAAATTGTATTTAATATTAAATTGTTATCGTGATACTCCAGTTGAAGGACTGACAAGTCCGACAGCTTGAAAATAAAAAGTTGTGCAAGAAACTTAGTCCTGGAAGCTTTATTTATTTTATAATATTACATCTGTCTTGTTTAAAATATATATATTAAGAAAATGGCTTCTTCTTATCGTGCAACTGAAAGTTGCTGATGGCTTGCGCTATCCATCAGTTGCATGATAAGGAGATGCCTTTTTCTTAATTTATACACCTTATCCCAGTACAATGTCACATTTGTACTATTTTTTCATATATATATATAGACCTCTAGTGACATCAAATTTCATGATATCAAATTTTTGAGTGTATTTATATACAAAAAAGTTGATATAGGTAAAAGCTTGAATAAACGATTTATATACGTTTTTGGTGTAAATATTTCACACGATACTTCTGTCTATTATCTTGAACCGATGGTAACACGTGTAAGATAGCTGTTCAAGACGTAATCTCGCCGACAAACGTGTTGAGGTTGAGTGCGGTTACGTCAACCCCGTTACTCGGTCCCGTTGTCAACCGGGTGACGACGAAATCCCTGAAATCTAGGGCGGCGTGTGGCAGCTGGTGGGTGGAAGCGGTGGACAAAACTCACCATGTTACGTCAATGTATTCTTAAAATAGGATACAAATTGAATACAATTTTAACGAAAAAAATCATAAATACATTTAGAATATATATAACAAATAAAAACATTAAGAAACGAATATTTATTTATTTTTTCACAAATAAATCAAACTTCTACTATCCTTATTGCGATAAAAAAATATTGGGAGGGCTTAGCTCAGTAGTGAACTCTCCCAATTTAATCTACCAGACCGCTTCTTTAGAGCTCTAATACTGTATTGGATCATTCTGTTTATATATGCTACACTGAAGGGTGGAATCTTAGAAATGGTATTTAAGAAAACTATGGACATAGGCTTTTAGGACATTAGAATTACATTTAAATATTTGCATCGAGCAATGCTCTTCCGCAAACATTGAAAATATAAAAGCATGCGCATTTTTATTTTACTTCTTTCATCTTACTGAGACATAAGGTACGTGATTCTACTCTTTATTCCAAATTCAAAGTCAACAAAAACTGCTTGCAATTAAATTAACTCAAAATATGTTCTTAGAATCATTTCAAAGACTCTCCTGGAACTATAGGAAAGCCTACTGAAGTTCATTTAGAACATCGGTAGACAAAATCTCATCAAATTCCTCCTTTTAGAAGACAGATAGAAGAACTGGAAATTTTCAGTCCTAAATTCAGCCAAAAATAAAATATTCCCAAATCCATCGATTTCATCCATCGAAAAGCTCAACTAATCTCAAGCAAACACTATCAAATTCTCAAAAGATTCACAAACTTGATATCTTAATATGAATGAGTGAAGATGAGAAATATGTCTAAAAAAGACCCATTTAAAGCCATTTTCTGAACTTATGCAATGATTAGTTTTTACCTATATGCAAAACCAACAGACCAAAGTTACTGTAAAACGAAAATTGAAATTATACCGCGAATGTTTCTTTTATAAAATCGAAATTTATTTTCAAAGAGAAATAGCGACATTTCTAACTTTGAGGATGAGGTATGGAAAGGTGAAACATGAAGAGTAATGGCGAACGGAAAAATAAAAAGTGTCCAGGGGCGGGAATCGAACCCACACCCTTCTGCTTACCGGGCAGGTGCCTTGTCCACTCGGCTACCCTGGACGTATTTTTCCGTTCGTAACTAATACTTAAAGTAACATTTAAAATACAATATAACGCGGCGGATGATTGTAAAACGAAAATTGAAATTATACCGCGAATGTTTCTTTTATAAAATCGAAATTTATTTTCAAAGAGAAATAGCGACATTTCTAACTTTGAGGATGAGGTATGGAAAGGTGAAACATGAAGAGTAATGGCGAACGGAAAAATAAAAAGTGTCCAGGGGCGGGAATCGAACCCACACATTTCTCCACAGTATCTTCTCATATTACTAATCTTACAATATAACATAAATATGGGCTAATTAAAAATGGGCTAGATTTCTTATTGATTTTGTCGAAGTGTAAAAGCAGAAAAAATCTTTATTATAAAAAAGTAAAAGAAAATGATATACGGACCATTCCATTATAAATAACTTGATAAATTTCCAAAAATGAGAACACACATAATCAATTTATAAAGATTTTGTATTCCTCAGATGTTAGATCACGAGATGCCGAAAGGTCACGGACGGCCTTCATGACGCAGTGTCAAGGGCAGTCTGAATTGTCACTTTCTCTGACCTCGATTGTCCAGTCAGTCGTTCTAGAACTGCCCGGGCCTTGGGCAAGGACTCTGACCTGCCGCGTGCTGTGTGAGTGGAAACAATAACTTTCTTGTAACAACGCTTGTTGAAATCTGCACGGTTCACTTCGAATCTCGACTTACAAGCCTTGAACAAGGCCCCCGACCTGTGGTTAACTTGTGATACAAGTAAAACAATACATTTATCTTAGGGTAACTCTCTTGCTGAAATCTGCAAGTCTGCCGAACTGTGGACAGCTTGTGATACAAGTGAAACAATACATTTCTCTTAGAGTAACTCTCTTGCTGAAATCTGCAAGTCTGCCGACCTGTGGTTAACTTGTGATACAAGTGAAACAATACATTTCTCTTAGAGTAACTCTCTTGCTGAAATCTGCAAGTCTGCCGACCTGTGGTTAACTTGTGATACAAGTGAAACAATACATTTCTCTTAGGGTAACTCTCTTGCTGAAATCTGCAAGTCTGCCGACCTGTGGTTAACTTGTGATACAAGTGAAACAATACATTTATCTTAGGGTAACTCTCTTGCTGAAATCTGCAAGTCTGCCGACCTGTGGTTAACTTGTGATACAAGTGAAACAATACATTTCTCTTAGAGTAACTCTCTTGCTGAAATCTGCAAGTCTGCCGACCTGTGGTTAACTTGTGATACAAGTGAAACAATACATTTCTCTTAGGGTAACTCTCTTGCTGAAATCTGCAAGTCTGCCGACCTGTGGTTAACTTGTGATACAAGTGAAACAATACATTTCTCTTAGGGTAACTCTCTTGCTGAAATCTGCAAGTCTGCCGACCTGTGGTTAACTTGTGATACAAGTGAAACAATACATTTCTCTTAGAGTAACTCTCTTGCTGAAATCTGCAAGTCTGCCGACCTGTGGTTAACTTGTGATACAATTGAAACAATACATTTCTCTTAGGGTAACTCTCTTGCTGAAATCTGCAAGTCTGCCGACCTGTGGTTAACTTGTGATACAAGTGAAACAATACATTTCTCTTATAGTAACTCTCTTGCTGAAATCTGCAAGTCTGCCGACCTGTGGTTAACTTGTGATACAAGTGAAACAATACATTTCTCTTAGGGTAACTCTTGCTGAAATCTGCACAGTTCACTTCGAATCTCGACTTACAAGCCTTGAACAAGGCCCCCGACCTGTGGACAGCTTGTGATACAAGTGAAACAATACATTTCTCTTAGGGTAACTCTTGCTGAAATCTGCAAGTCTGCCGAACTGTGGACAGCTTGTGATACAAGTGAAACAATACATTTCTCTTAGGGTAACTCTCTTGCTGAAATCTGCAAGTCTGCCGACCTGTGGTTAACTTGTGATACAAGTGAAACAATACATTTCTCTTAGGGTAACACTCTTGCTGAAATCTGCACAGTTCACTTCGAATCTCGACTCACAAGCCTTGAACAAGGCCCACGATCTGTGGACAGCTTGTGATACAAGTGAAACAATACATTTCTCTTAGGGTAGCTAACTCTTGCTGAATTCTGCACGGTTCACTTCGAATCTCGACTCACAAGCCTTGAACACGGTCTCCTATCTATAGCCAACTTGTGATACAAGTGAAACAATAAGAGCAAATCTTGCTGAAATCCGCACGGTTCATTTCGAATCTCGATTAACAAGCCTTGAACAAGACCTCCGTACATCACAAAGATATTTTATACACGATGATCTTTATTGAACACACACAAGATAACCAGGTGTGGACAAAATTGCCTCTGTCTCTTTCAAAAAAAAAAAAAAAGACAGACGACAGGCGACATTAAAGACTTCCATTTCCTTAGGTTTTGTCCATGAGAGTGTCGTGGTTTCCAATTGTTCCCGCACATATTTATTTATTATCATTAACAAAGCACGCGATATCAGTCTTGGATATTTGCATGCATACACAAGTTTGGGAGCTTATTTACAGTAATTATTAATATGAAATTAGTTATTATAATAGAAATTATTAACATATTTGTCAGTTAGTTAACGATTTAATTACCCTATAATGAATATTAGTGAACATCACATAAGAACAGAAATTTAGAGCTATTTACAGCATATAACTATATTACAGCCCAGGCTATCTATTACTAAAAACATTCTACAAAATCTATTAAAATTTATATACATATATCTATTATTAACTATTTGATTTAGACAATTTATATTTATTTGATTTTTGACTCTCAAGTCCTCTACAAGTCGACAGTCCGTTAAAATATGTACAGGATTTTCTTCTTCTGCACCACATGAGCATTTAGGCGAATCCGTCTTTCTGACTTTGTACAAATATGATCTAAAGTTACCGTGTCCAGTAAAAAAATGGACATTGTAAAAATTTGGCTTGACATATTTGGGTATTTGGGAATCAGTGAAGAAGGACTTGAAAATGGTATTAGTCTTCTCATAGTATTTCTGCAATTTTTCCCTTATGTAATTAGAAATTATATTCCTACTTGAAGAGTCAAATCGGTTGTAATTTATTTCGGTTTTCAACATGTTAGATTCAATATATTCAGTAAGTTTGGGGACTTGTGCAAGTATATGTGTACAATCCGATGATGTTGTACTGTAGGCCTGTATACAATGTTTTAATATACTATATTGAAGAGAATTAAGTTTGTCTTTAGACTTTTTGTTTATGAATGGATACCATATTGGATAACCATAAGTAATTGTACTTCGATATAATGTATTATACAATATCAGTCTTCGTCTAAAGTCCAGACCCCATGCTTTCTTTGTCAGGCCAAATAGGTATCCACTAGCTCTAGTTACCTTTATGATCATTTCATTAACGTGAGGCGTAAAGTCAAGTTTGCTTCTGACTCGGTGATTTTTAATAGTCACTCCTAGAATCTTAAGTTCTTCAACCGGTTTAATTAACTTGCTACCTGAGACTATTATATCGCTATTGCATTTATATAAATATAATATTTTTGTTTTTTCATCTGACAATTTTAATTTACGACTTTCACACCACTTATTGATTTTTCTTAATACATTATCTATTGTATTTCTTAGTTGTTCAGGAGTTTTATTCCAACATATTAACGTAATATCATCTGCATATCCTATTGTTTCACAATTATCATCCAGATTATTATTCAGTATCTCATTAATAAGAATATTCCATAATGTGGGAGACAGTGGTCCTCCCTGTGGACATCCTTTACTTAGTTTCTTATTAATTTCATTTGAGGAATATCTTAATCTTATTCTTCTATTATCAAAGTATGATTGTAGAAGTTTTATCATTGAAGCCTGCACACCATCTTCATCTAGTCTTTTCATCAGGGCCGGCCACCATGCATTATCAAACGCTGCACTAATATCCACTGCAATTATTGCTGCATATTCTCTTGTTTTATGTTCTAACGCAATTTTTATTATTTCCGTTAGTGCAGTAATAGTAGATTTCGATCTTCTAAAGCCATGTTGTCGATCACTTAGTAAATTAAAATCTTCATAATATTTTATTATTCTGTTATTAATTATTTTTTCAAATATTTTAGAAATGTTGGAATTAAGACATAAAGGTCTATAATTTTTATAGTTATTAAAATCTGTTTTTCCAGGTTTCGGAATAATTATTGCCTCTGCTCTTTTCCATTCAGCAGGATAGTATTGTATGTCTAAACATTTTTGAAATAGTTTCACCAATATAGGAGCTATAAATTGTTTAGTGTGCCTTATCATGTTGTTAGAGATGTTGTCTATTCCGGGAGATTTCTTCGGATTTAATTTGTCAATCAAGTCGTTGACTTCAGTAATCATAACCATCGGTTTTTCTTTATTGAGTAGTTTTAAATTATAATTTCTTATACTTTTATGGATGTTTGTATCTTCTTCACATTTATCATCTGGAAATAAGTTATTCAATAATTCCTCACCCTTCTGCAAACATTCCATATCAGTATTACCATCCAAAATTTGCATATTTCTCTTCCGCTTTGATCCACTTTTGATATTTTTGTACACCTTATATAAGTTTCCATAAGGGTTGTTCGATTTGTTTTCCTCCAGAAAAATTCTCCATGATGCTTTCCTAGCTTTTTCTATTTCCCGTAAATACTCATTTCGTATGCTTTTATAATATTGTTTAATATGATTAGGGCAATTTTTGTTTCTATAGTAACAGTTTCTAAGATAATGACAGTGATCCTTTAAAAGCTGTAAATTCGTATTCCACCACTTATTACTAATATTATTTTTTGTTGTCATATTATTATTTACTTTAAGTGAATTATGTGCTGCCTCAATCAGTATGTTCGTAAGGGCGACAGGCGACATTAAAGACTTCCATTTCCTTAGGTTTTGTCCATGAGAGTGTCGTGGTTTCCAATTGTTCCCCCACATATGATGCTATAATAAACAAACACTTAAATAAAGTGACAAAATACCCAATTAAATTCATACACCTGACATTTAATGAGACTTTAAAAATCAATTAACATTTGCCATCTGTTACCCATTAAAACTCTCCATAGAAAGCAATTGAAGAGATGTTAATTAACAGTAAGGAAGGAAGATGGCTTCAAGGGCACCAACTGTGCTAAATGTGTCTCTAGGTCACATCCAAGCTGTCGGAAGTTTTCTCAATACCTTAGAGAGGCAATAACAATGGGTTAATCTCCAGCTGACAGGTGCTTGCAGTAAAAATTCAATGCCAGTCCATATTGAACGGCGCGTTTTGCTTACAGACATATCAAAACCAAACTGATTAAATCTAAAATTAAGATGTTTTTTTTTTGTCTTTCCCTGCATCCTAAGGTAGTCATCCTTTTCTCAGAACAAATTTATTTACATAAAGAGAAAGAATTTTGTATAATAATCATTTATATCATTAAGTTCTAATTATGTAAATATTTACCTGTATATATATTATATAAATAATAAAAAAAAAGAGATTTCTGTTGTATTTTGGAATTATCTTGAGGATTATGCTAGGGTATATATTTTAGTACTAAATAGTATTGGTGATGCAGTCGTGGTTAAAATCTTGAAAGTATAATAATAAAAATAGTAAAGACTAGAAATTGCTTTAATTGAGCTAAAGGAATATATATAAAAAAAACATAATTTGGTAAAAGTACTGCCTAGCTTAAGGCGTAAGAATAAAAAAAAAAATGGAAAACTTATTTACATAATGTACAAAAGGTTTGAGCCGGCCATCGGGAAACAACAACAATGAGTTTTTATAGGGGAAGTGTGACCTCTGGCGGTCGATTTAACTGTATTTGAATCCATGAAATATAATTTTAAATAAAATAATACTTTAATATAACATAATTCTAAATAAAATATTTTAATATAATATATATATATAT
>CP092874.1:88786506-88800122 GCA_030710605.1 Cordylochernes scorpioides | reverse complement strand
GATCCTGGGAAAAAAAGAATAAAATTTAAATTGTAAATGATTTAAACGGAACCAACTTTTTTCTTGAAGATTTCCTTCTTTAAGTGGATATTAACCTTCTAGAAGATTTTAAAAAATTCCCTTATCATCAAAATTTGAATATGAATCATCACAAGAGATGTGAATCTTCTGTTTCTTAATTACAATAATGCAACAGGTTTCTGGAGATGTTTCTTTTGATTTTATTAGTGCACTCTATTGTAATAATACGTATTTGAATAATGTAATATGCAAAGTCTAGCCAAATACGAGTATATACCCATATATATATATATTTTGAAAATAGAGCAATCCATATTTATTTCATTAGATAATAAAAATGCATATATTGGATTTAATAAAATATTTATTTTGCCAATATTTCGGCTGGCTAAACGCCAACTTTATCGAGGCATTACATTTTTGTATACACAAACTCATTATAACACTATTCGGCGCTGAGTTTGTGTATACAAAGATGTAATGCCTCGATAAAGGTTGGTGTTCAGCCAGCCGAAATATTGGCAAAATAAATATTTTATTTGTATTGTATTAAATACAATATATGCCTTTTTTTTTATCTAATATATATATATTAGATAATAAAAGGCATATATTGGATTTAATAAAATATTTATTTTGCCAATATTTCGGCTGGCTGAACACCAACCTTTATCGAGGCATTACATCTTTGTATACACAATAAATATTTTATTAAATACAATATATGCCTTTTTTTATCTAATGAATTAAATATGGATTGCTTTATTTTCAAAACAAATATATATATATATATATATGTTATATTAAAATATTATTTCATTTGAAATTATATTTTATAAATACAAATAATCTGTTAAATCGACCGCCAGAGGTCACGCTTACCCTATAAAAACTCATTGTTGTTGTTCCCCGTTGGCCGGCTTAAATCTTTGTACATTATGTAAATAATCTTTTGTTTTCCTTATTCTACTCGCCTTAAGTCAGGTAGTTCTTTTACCAAATTATCTTTTTTATGTATATTCCTTAACTCAAATAAATAAATCTCTAATATTCAATATTATTATTATCATTCTTTCAAAATTATTAACCACGACTGTATCACCATAGCTTAATCCTCAAGATAGCCAAAATAAAAAAAATGACCAATAATTCCTCTACAAGCAATTAATCTCATAATTAACAGAAATTTCATTCTTTTTAATAGTAACAATAATCAGCAAAGTTATTTACAATGTATCAAATAAAGGGAAAGAAAGGACTTGGTATTAACTTATATACAAGTAATCAATAACAAGCAGTTCTTTTCTTAAACAACAATAATTGTACCATTGACAGAAATTTAGATGAGTAAAAGTAAAAAAAAAAGGAATATATAACAATGTATTAAATACAATTATCAGGCAGAGAGTTTTATATATATATGTGGCAATATAATAAGGTGGGGAAAGAGAAATAAGGACACCACAAGTTGGAAGAGGAATCCAGACAACCAGAGAGAGAGAGATGGGCACGGCCGGGCGTCCGTTCGTGTCGCACACAATCCCCAACTGTCTTAATAGTCCCGAGGTTCCAAGTAACGGGCCCCTGTGGTCGCCCCTTGGAATGTCGCTGAGGTCTAAAGTGACCGGTCCTTACCCTCCCGTCTCTCTCTCTGGGTTTATTGTAGGTTTGCTTTATTATTCCTGCAAGAGTATATATTATGACATATATATATATTATATAATCTAAAATCCAAATATTTTATTTTTTTAATACATGTATTTTATTTTCCTCATTGACTGCTCTACATTTTTGACCATAGATTTAGAATATACCACTTTGAATATTATTGTAAATATGTATAGTTAACCTACCTTTTTTTAAATTCACGAATATAGGATTCATTTTTTAAATTCTATATTACTGTGAAAAAGAATTTTATGTGTAAATTGCTTCAAGTAATTAAAAATAAAAACTACTTGATGGGTAAATAATTTATTTAATATTTTTAACGACTGCATCTTCAATTCTCTATCTTTTTCAACAACAAAACAAAATAATCATAACGTATATACATCAAGGGTAGAGGATTATCTATAGCTTTAGGTCAATACGAAGGCCTTGATTCAAAACTTAAGCAAAGTAAGAGGCATTTTTAAAAGCATAGAGTCTCCCGTTAACTTAAACGTCAATACTAGACACCATCTATTGACCGTCGCCGCAAACTAGCGGTCTCAGGTCGGTGACAAAGCCACAACACCAGCTTTGGCAAACTGAGAAGCGTCCACCTAGAGACCATGGTTTCTGGCTAATGGCCCTCGTCAGTCTAGGGCGGACTTTATTCCATGAGATCCACAAGAGATCTAATGAAATTTCATAATCCACCAAAGAGGTGTTTTGCTGGCAAAGTGACTGGGCCAAAACTATGGTTAAATAGTTTGCGGGGATGGTTAATAGATGGCGTCTAATTTTGACGTTCATTTTGATGGGAGAGGCGCTCTATATGTTTTTATAGATTAATTTCCTTCCGGCAAAACTTTCATCCATGAGTAAGAGACAGGTCAATATTCTATAAATACAGAAAGATAGAAGGATTCTGGGTACTACCAATATTATGATGTAACAAAGACTGATAAAGACACCAATCTGGCCTAAACTAACACTGTGAATCGTGGATATTACTAAAATCTTCCATCAAACAAATATAGAAGTCTTCGAGACATACCTTTACAGAAGAGCCCTCAAAATTCCTTGGACAGATATGGTAACAAATAATAAAGTCCTTGATTGAATGGGTACAGAGCACCAGCTGATAAAGTTCATAAAACAACGAAAACTGATGTTTGCTGGACATGTGATGTGCGGATAGGCAGGAGAGACATTGCTGACAGTGTTGGAGGAAAGCTCCAGGGGAAGAGATCGAGGGAAAGGAGACGACGGGGATACACAGACGATCTAAAACAATGGCCTGGACGACACACCTACGAGGAGATGAAGAGAATGGCGGAAGAAGTATGGAGAGACCATGTGGCCCACCCTCAGTAGAGGAAGGCATTGGAGGGAGATATGGAGAGACCATGTGGCCCACCCTCAGTAGAGGAAGGCATTGGAGGGAGATATGGAGAGACCATGTGGCCCACCCTCAGTAGAGGAAGGCATTGGAGGGAGATATGGAGAGACCATGTGGCCCACCCTCAGTAGAGGAAGGCATTGGAGGGAGATATGGAGAGACCATGTGGCCCACCCTCAGTAGAGGAAGGCATTGGAGGGAGATATGGAGAGACCATGTGGCCCACCCTCAGTAGAGGAAGGCATTGGAGGGAGATATGGAGAGACCATGTGGCCCACCCTCAGTAGAGGAAGGCATTGGAGGGAGATATGGAGAGACCATGTGGCCTACCGTCAGTAGAGGAAGACATTGAAGGAGGGGGATATGTAGAGACCATGTGGCCCACCGTCAGTAGAGGAAGGTACTGAAGGAGGGTGATATGGAGAGACCATGTGGCCCACCCTCAGTAGAGGAAGGCACTGAAGGAGGGAGATATGGAGAGACCATGTGGCCTACCCTCAGTAGAGGAAGGCATTGAAGGAGGGAGATATGGAAAGACCATGTAGCCTACCCTCAGTAGAGGAAGGCACTGAAGGAGGAGAAGAGAGATTCTATATTTGTTGTCTATAGGTAGGGTCTGCGAAGGGTACAACGGAATTGTTTGAGATTATTCGATCACATCGCGCAACGCAAGGGACTGAATTACACCATACTGATCGGAAATACATCTAGGCGACACATACCTGGACGCCCGCCGACACGCTTCGTGGACCAATTAAAGAAACTCACTGGCTTAACGGTGGCCAAGATGGTACATCGAGCTCAAGACAGAGATAGCTGGCGTCACTTCGTGTTTGGGATGTAATACATACAATGGCCACAACGTTCGATCGCGAATAAAATTCCTATAGTGAGGGTAGTTAGCGAACTCCTGTACGCTCCAGCAGTCCAGGTTACGCCCAGTCACTTACCTGTAGAGAAGAAAGAGAGGATATGTGTCTCCTGCAATATCCTATTGTTGCCCAGTCAACAATGGTCGCTAATGACAACCCCGATTATGGACGTGTTCCGTAGACAAGGAAGCTCCTGATCCAATTAAGGCAGTGAGGCAATTTCCCTTGTTACCTAACAACTGCTTAACCCCGATCGCCTTCTTGTTTTCTCTCTTTAATTAACCTCACTGTCTTAATCCATCTAACCTAGTTGTCTATATGTCTTCGGTAATGTCTCTAAAATATATAAAAACATCTCTTTCTTTACGATCATGTTATAAAATAAGAAAAAAATAGAAAAAATAGTCAGATGTTGATATTAAAAACAAAGGAAAATGTATTTCCTGAACACTTACATGAGAATTTTAGATCGCAGAGCGCCTGTGGAACACCCATAGGCGCTAGTTGAACAAAAATCAACTAAACTTTGATTTAGTTCACGAGTAGATGAGTTTAGTTAGTTTAAATTTAGTTTCACGGAACAAGTTAAATCAACATTTAGTTGAATTTTGTTTCACTAGATGGCGCTCTGCTATCTAAAATGCTCTTGTGATCGGTCAGGATAAGCCCTTTTGTTTCTACGATTATGTAGATTCTTCTCTGTCCTTGAACATATCGTTCGGGGAAACGCTCAACACTTGGTCGAGCTGATGATGATCCTTTGACTTCGATCTAAGAAAGTCTTGAGATAATTCCTTCTTCTTGATATCCTAAGGAAGTTGCTCTTTTTGGCCTTTGTAACTGGAAACAGGATAGTCAGGATGGAAGCTTCATTTATGGGCTGGCTCTTCTTATAAGGTTTAAAGGATCTTCAGTCTGTGTTGTCTGGCCACATAGCATAAGTTGGTGGACGAGTGGGTAACACCCTCGATTCCCGACAGTCATGAACCGGGATATAATCCCGCGTTAACCTTTTGTTTAATATGTGAATAACCTTCACATATTATCCATTGTTGCAATTATCATAAACTAGGTTGCTCTTGTTGAGCGATACCTAATAAAGTGATTTTGGAACCGACTGGCCAAAATGGCATTGCTGGTTGGATTGGAGAAGGTTGTACAGAAACTTGAATTGCTCTTGCAGGGTTCTTCGTTTAATAATCGCGATGCTTATGTTCTAAGACAAGTGTTGCCAAAACATCGAAAAACGTTGAAAATTTGCTTCACCTATATGTTTATGAAATGATGTCCCTTTCAATGAATTAATATAGTATTAAAATATAGTGTAAGAATGTTAGTTTTTACTAACTTTAGAAGTCATAACCCAAATACTTTCAATTCGAGTTAAAGTACAACCGGCAAAACTTAAAAATAAAGTAAATAAAATGGCACGTGCAAAGTTTAGTTAGTTTAGCTCTGAAACTTCTTATGTTTGTTTCATCTTCGAATTCATAGTGTTCCTGAAGAAACGAGATTAAGAACAGCTGCTGTTCTAGTCGTCTGATGCTGATATTTTCAATTTCGTTCTATAGAAAGCGTTTTTCTTTGTTTTAGATTAATACAAATTTTCTCTCTTTTGAGTGTTCCAGTAGTACACTTCCGCATCGTTCCACGCTCTATTAATCTTGATAAGAAATTGAATGTTTGCGATGTAAAGGCAAAAAGGTGTTTTAGATGAATGCAAACTTTCTCTTTTGAGTCGTTCAGTAGCAAACTTCCGCATCGTTCCACGCTCTATTAATCTTGATAAGAAATATGCTGAAAAAATAGTACAAATGTGATATTGTACTGGGATAAGGTGCATAAGTTATGAAAAAAAAGCATCTCCTTATCGTGCAACTGAAAGTTGCTGATGGTTTGCGTCATTTATCACCACGCTGATGAGAGCTAACAGCCCGAAACGCGTCCGTAGTTAGCTTTTCTTGATTAATCAAGAATGGGTATTTGGCCAATTCTGTAATAAATAAAAATCAACGAGAATAGTTGATATTTATTCCGATAGATGGCGCAAGCCATCAGCAACTTTCAGTTGCACGATAAGGAGATGTCTTGTTTTCATAAGAAATTTGCTGTTTGCAATGTAAAGGTAAAACTCTCAAGACAACATGGCCTTCTCTCCACATTTAAAATTCAAATTAATTAATGAGGAGGAACTATAAATTAGTGGCTAATTGCTTGGAGAAACAATGTTCCCGCTGCTGTAGGAGCTAATTGGGTAGTCAAGGTTGGACCTTGATAGCTATTTGTGTTGATCGCAAATAACAACAGATATAGTGAAGACAATTATTAGATGTCAATCATCGAAGCAGATAGCTGATAGACTCTACAATCTTTCATAGCTCAGGAGATATTTCAGTACAGTAGACTCTCCTATAACGCGAGTTTTTACAACGCGATTTCGTACAACGAGATAAAAAAATTGCGACAAATTTATTTATACAACGCGAATTTTCGTATAACGCGTTATAAAATAAAACAATTTACCCTAACAACATTCGCGTTATACAAGTTTTATTTCGTACAATGCGAATTCCTATAACGCGATTTCATACAACACGGAACACGTTAATCGCGTTATAGGAGAGTTTACTGTATTTCAGTAAATGGAGACAATGACAATGAAAAAGGTTTATTGACTCCTAATCAACAGCAACGTAGCAAATAATACTTTCTTAATCTTTTTTTCCCCAAGAAATCCCTAAATACTTTCGTCCAAATTTTTATAATACTCAATTTGTTACAAACCACGAAAATTTCAAAAGTTTTTAAAATAGAATAAAGGCAGTGGAGGATTCAAGTTGCTTTTGGGGTATTGAGGAACAGACCTCAAGACATCTACTGATCAATTGCCCAGCATTTCAAGATTATAGAATGAAGAATGAACTAGTTGTTTGTGAACTTGACGATTTGATTTCCGATAAAAAAAAAAAACATATTTAAAGTTTAATTCATTTTGTAAATTCATTCTAAACTTTCGAAAAAATCTGGATCTCTAATGTTTTCATGCGTTGAATAATGTAAATAACATATGTAAATAAACTTTTCTCCTTGTTTGGCGCAAGTATCCCTTGAGGGATATAGCGCTTTGGAAATAAAATAATTGGAATTATTCAACAGCAAAATAATCAAGTAAAATTAAAATACAGTATTGTAATAAAAATAGAAAATACATACACCAGACGAAGCCTTCTCTGAAGAAACATCTGGATCCTATCAGGAGCTACAAGCCGTCTTGAGTGTGGACAGGCCCTTGCTTATTATGCAGTTTTTGTCCCCAACAAGCTCAATGACAATATCAGTAAATGGAGACAGTATAAAACGTGTGAGCATCTTCTTTTAACTTGCCCTCTGACTAATCAAATTGTATGTAGATACTTTGAAACATTACCAAATTCTCTTTGTGTATATACTCTATCTTATGAGAACTTTGTTAAGTTTAGAACTATTTGTACAATAATTTACAAAACACTACTAATCCATCGTGTAAATATTTGATCATATATATGTAAATAATACTAGCACAGCACAATAGTCCCTTGGACTTCGTGCTTTTGCAACAATAAATAATAAAAAATAAATAAATACGAGAGAAAAATATAACATTTATAAAAAATAAATAAAGAGAAAAAGTGAACACGTAAATTTCGTATGTACAGCATTGATATGTAAAATTTGTGCTAAGGACGTTAAAAAAATTAAATTAAAACTTTTTTACCATTACGACTTCAATACGACAAAGGTAATGGCAATTAAACAATGAGGATGACCCCACAAATATAAGATAAAAACCGCTATCTGCCATATTATATATAATAAATTTTATTTTTATTTTTATTTAACAGTTGGGAGAGACACGCCATATCCACAATTAGGATAATTGCGTGTATATCTTAAATTATATACAATTAACACAATTGAACATTGGGAAGCATGAAAATTACACGTTCGATGTCAAATTTTGCATATAGCAATTAGAACTAGTAGTTTGAAATATGCACAGTCAACACTTTCACCTTGAAATATACATCCTGCAGAATCTATTAAACTTGATGTATTGGTCTTTATTGTAAACAACTTGTTTTGTATTAGTCAGGTAAAGTTGGTTTTTTTCCCTTAGATCAGAAGTTAATGGACTATATATATATAATAATAAATGAAATCAATAAAGCACAAATATGTTTTTTTTACACATAAAACATACCTACTGCTTCTTACTGCTTTGGAAAACTGAGAAGCGTCCACCTAGAGACCATGGTTTCGGGCTAATGGCCCTCGTCAGTCTAGGGCGGACTTTATTCCATGAGATCTACAAGGGATCTAATTGGATTTCCACAATCCCCCAAAGAGGTGTTTAGCTCAAGTTTGCGGTGACGGTTAATAGATGGCGATTAGCTTTGACGTCTATTTTGACAGGAAAGGTGACCTTTATCTGTATTAATCAATATCCTACCGGTAAAATTTCAATCTATGTTATTATTTCCATTCTCTTCTCTAAGTCAACGTTCAACATCTTAATTGATGGAAATTTTGCCAGGAGGATATTTAAAAATACAAGTATCAGAGTCATCAACAATCAATTCTGTCATCGTTTGCTTTTGTGAATGGAATAAATACCCAAATATGGCCATTTCTTATAACCATCGGTGGTTCAGTGGTAGAATGCTCGCCTGCCACGCGGGCGGCCCGGGTTCGATTCCCGGCCGATGCATTTTTTTTTTACAATTTTTAAAACTCATTTATATTATTATCTTATATATAAAAGTCAATGTCTGTTGTCTGTTTCGCGATAAACTCAAAAACTACTGAACCAATTGGTACCAAATTTTGCATGTCGCTTTTTATAAACCCGTATTGCTATTCTATGGCACTTCTACCATTTATTATTGATGTTATTTCAGTATGAAGGAAATTGCATTCGGGGGAATTCTCGGGCGAAACCGGGTCATTCGTCTAGTTGATCTATAAAGATGAAGTCACCTCTCCAAATTAACGTCAAAAAGACCTGCAGCAGGACCCTTTATGAAAAGTACCTGACAGGTATAATTGGAAGAATGTTCTTACATACGACTAGGCATTGGTTTACCTCAATGATAGCAACTTCCTATAAAGAAGGTGAACCCAAATGCCAAGATGAATTTGCAATTACAAGAGAAAGAATCACCTGACATCATCTTGAAGAATGAGCAAAAGTTTACGGCGACACAAGTTTCCTTTATTAATGCTGTAAATTCGGCAAGCTTTCGGACTTTGACGTCCTTCGACAGGCCATGTTCCTTCTTCAAGATAAGTTTTCAAATCTACCAGACTTGTTCTATACCCATTATTCAACAATGAGGTTCCATTTTTGTATCCAAGTGACTCAAGATCCGTGTTGCTGCACCAAGATAAAGCCACGAGTCATACATCACGTTCAACACGTCAACTTCTCGACAAAAATAGGGATGACACCGTCATTTAGTACATCCCTTTTAAGAACATCCCTGACAAATCTCCATACTTGGTTTCTATGATATATGTGTTTTGCTGAATTTAAATTACTGCTAAATAAATTCCAAATGTAACGTTTGGAAATAGAAGTCATGAGAAGGCACCTTCCCAAAGACCTAAAGATTATCATGCATTGTGTCTTTGGTCTCAAAAAACCCCTTTTTTTAAATATTGCCACGTGGAAAATTAGGGAAGACCAACTTCGGGAGGAGACAACAATTTATTTCAAGGCAAGAACAAACTATGAATAATAAACAAAAGATAAGCAATGAGAGAAGTGTACAGAGTATAGCAAAATATAAAAATGATACTCTGTTAATAAAATAATAATTACTTTACGACAATATTATTATTTCTACTAAACCCACGTGATACAGTACATGATAATCATGGTAGATAGAAGTTGACAATAGCTTCTACTGTAAGTAAATCACATTAATATATACAGTTATCAGCGTCATAATCAATTCTTTCTTAATCAATTCTGTCACCGTTTGCTTTGTGAATGGAATAAATACCCAAATATGGCCATTTCTCATAACCATCGGTGGTTCAGTGGTAGAATGCTCGCCTGCCACGCGGGCGGCCCGGGTTCGATTCCCGGCCGATGCATTTTTTTTTTTTTACAATTTTTAAAACTCATTTATATATTATACAATAATGAGATCCACGGCGCCAATTTATAATTATAACGAATAGTATTTGAATAAAAGCATTTAATCGGGTAAAACCCGGGCGTTGCTCGGGTCATTTGGCTAGTGTCTACATATGTGAAAAGCAGCTTTTTTTAGCATTTATAAGTGTGTCATAAGTCTGGTACACGTTTGTTTACTTCCAATCGCTGATGGGGTTGTACCTTTTCAAGAATCGGAGACAACTGAAGCTTTTTTTTCGAAATTAAAAAAAGTGCTCATTGTGGGATTCGAACCCGGGTCGTAGCGGTTGAAAAGCAACGGTTTAGACCACTCGACTACAGACCCCCTATAAGACCCAATCTAAAGTGTATATATATATACATATTATATAATCTAAAAACTCAAATATTTCTATATTTAAAAAAATATGTATTTTATTTTATTCATTGATAATTTTACTTTTGTTATCATCGTTTTTAGAAAGACTTCCAGTTTTGTTGTATAGTTTTGTTGTAAATATGCGTAGTTAACATATCTATCCTTTTAAATCACTAATATATAGGTTTAACTTTATAAATTCTATATAATGTGAAAATAACTAATGTGTAATATTTCCTCAAGTAATTGAAAATAAAAGCTACTTGACGGTGAATAATTATCTTTTTCCTATTACGACTGCACCTCAATCCTTTATCTTATCGATCCTTTGTCTTATCAACCCTTTATCTAACAACAACAACAAAATATTCATAACATACATACACGATATCCAAAGGTTTCTAACTCACCATCCAGCACGTGACAAATTCCCCTATATCAACGTATCTATTCACACAGAGGCTATTGTACTTACATGTCGCAAACTGAAATGTCGGTTGCTTTTATTCAGGTAAAGTAGAGCCTATAGATGTATTGCCTTCACGCGTTTCTCTAGGAACACCTGGCGAAGTGTGGTCTATCAGATAGTGTTGTTTCATTCTTATTCCTATTGAATTTACATTCATGGACTAAACTTAAGGAAGTGGACAGTTTTTTTTATGTATCGACGTCTGTTCTTTTCTGAAGGAAACAAGCAATTTTGATGCCTTCTGTTGAGCTATAAACCTGAGGGAAGCGCCTGCTTAAGAAGTCCAAAGGAAACGTCTTAGCTATCCCCCGGAGATGACGTTTCTATCGTATATATTTATTGATATATAATGAAAGGATTAAAAGCAAGAATGTTTCCCCTATACACAATACAAACTTCTACTGTCCTTACTGCGATGAAAAAATATATTGGGAGGGCTTGGCTCATCAGTGGTCAACCCTCCCAGCGGTTTCGCCAATTTAATTCACTACGCATCGCAGTAAGGACTGTATAAGTGTATATTGTGTATAGGGGAAACATTCGTGCTTTAATCCTTTCATTATATATGTATAGATGGCGTGTTATTGCTTTGTGTTAATATTTATTGATACCAAGTGTTGTGGGTGCAGGTACGTAGCTGGAGCTCTAGCCTGGGTGTCCGAAGCCGAGGTACGGGGTATCAGCTTCTTCTGCTCCCATGTGACACTGTTGCCACTGATCTTCCTCAACCTGGCCACTATGGACATGTCCGCAGTCAACTGGACATTCGTGGCGGCCATCTTGGTCAGCAAGCTTGCTCTCTTTTCTCTTGTGACGGCCATCTTCGGCCTCATTCACCGATCCTCGGCCCTGCACACGGCGGCCCTCTACGGTATCTTTGTCACCCAGACCAACGACTTCGGCATGGCCTATCCTCTAGGTATATATCTCCCTACTCTGTTCTAAATTGAATCTTTTTTATCATTTTAAACACAAGTTACATTTGTCCTTATGGTAATGACCATATTCTGTTAAATCAGCTGCAATCCAGGATTTCTGAAACAAAGGCTATACTTGTTTGAAATCTTTACATACTTTACTCTGAAAATACAATAGAAAAAAATAAAAGATAAGTGGGTCAGGTGTAGATATTAAAAACCTTTAATACTTTACTCTTTCAAGATGAAAAGTCGTTTAGAGTGACAAAAGTTGCTTGTACGAGTTAACACACAAAGTTCAATTTACTAGGGCTTAAAATAAATGTAACTTAATACACAGAAAAGCGTACACTCAAGTACAACAACAAAAAAGGACGTAAATAAAAACTCACTATTTGTTATATAAAAACCCAGTACACCTATCCTCCGATTTACACGGTACTTGTTTTACACGTTTTCGCTTTTACACGGTTTTCCAAATAAGTTTTTTTTATCGCACTATACTAAATGCTACTGTGATTGAACACATGCGCTGTGTACACATCTCAAAAGGAATCCCGAGCTTATGTGCTGACTTGCTGCACACGCACACTGTGTCTGTATTTCTAATTAAAAAATAATAATTTTCGATTTACACGTTTTTCTCAGGAACGTATCTACCGTGTAAATCGGGAGGATAGGTGTACTTATCTTTTATTACAGCGTTGATAGGAAGCGGACCGGGGTTACACAGGTATACCAGGAAATCACCAGGACACGAACACAGAGAACGCTTTAAGCGTCTCCACACAACACTCACTCCTGAGGAAAGTACTCACAAACCTATGAACCCACATTTATATACAAACATGGCCACATTTATCCAAACAGAAGGCATGGGCGATCAGATCGTTAATCAAATACAAATAAACAACAATGTTATCATCTAAACGATAAGCTTAAACTCCTTATTATGAAAAAGACATCTCCTTATCGTGCAACTGAAAGTTGCTAATGGCTTTCGCCATCTATCGGAATAAATATCAACTATTCTCGTTGATTTTTAATTATTCCAGAATTGGCCGAATACCCATTCTTGATTAATCAAGAAAAGCTAACCACGGACGCGTTTCTTCACATTAAACTTCTTATGTTTGTCAAATAAATTGACAAATGGTATGTTTCTAGAAGAGACAGAGAACTAGTGAAACGGAAAAAAAATTACTTTGATTTCAAATCGAGATACAAACCAAAAGGTTGAAGTTTATTATAATTTACATGTTTCAGCCAATAGGTAATACACAAACCTGAGTAACATTATAAATGAGAGAGATTGAGATTGACAATACTTTATTACAACGTCCATATAGGGTTATATAAGGTTAAATACAGAATAAATATGGATAAATAAGATAAAATATATAATGGTAAATAAATAGATAAGATATATAAATAATTTCTAAATACACACATATATATATCGTAATTCAAACAATGTGATATGTAAGTAATAAAGTATGACGTCTTTTCTAGTCGTCTCAAAGTGACACCAGCTTGCCACCGGACACCCGGAGAATCCAGAGAGGAACAAAGAAGGGGCGTTGGTCCGGATGTTGACAGTTAGTTAGGTTACAGTGGATATTTTCGGACAACCCCGCTCAGTTCTAGGCCATTATCATCTCACGACGGTCCCCCGCGGCTTCAGGCTGGACGCCGAGCTTTCCTCAGTTAATCCTCAACTTTCCCCTGGTCCTGGTGTCAGGTGAGACG
>CP092874.1:88749501-88786406 GCA_030710605.1 Cordylochernes scorpioides | reverse complement strand
GCATTAATAGGTATAACTTCCTTTTGTTTTGCCCATAAGTGTATATTTAATTAAAAATACATATATTAGATCAAAATATCATTTATTTTACCAATATTTCAGTTGGCTGAACGCCAACCTTCATCAAGGTGTTATAACATATTTAATGTATGTCAACAACAAACTCAGCGCCACATAACGTCAATCGAATTAAGTTTTAAAAATAATTTTGCTTATATTTAATAGGGATAAGTGTATATAAGGATGAATATATAGAAATTTGTCAAACGAATCTTCTTTGACCATCTTTGTGTCATATAATTAGGACGCTCTCTCTACTCACTAGTTGACATACCGTTGTCATCTCCACCATTCTGGAATCTGTCTTCATGTTCTTGAACCGAAATTTGCAAACCCGATTATTGGGGTCGCTTCGCCTGCCACCGGTTTTATCGAATGGTCTTCGTGCTGTGCGTTAGGACCGACGATGCATTCAGAATGAGCATAAACCATACAAACTCCTTCTACCTGATGAACAGGGTAAAAAAAGATTTAACTGTCTTAAAAAAAACAATTTTATTTCATTTTAAAGCGCTATGTCCTCCTAGGGACACTTTCATGGTCATACATGTATGTCTTTACATTTGTCTATACATATATTGGTCTCTAAGACCACACCATCTCCTCAGAGACGGAGTATTTATTTCAAATTAAAGCGCTATCTCCCCCTAGGGACACTTACACTGTCATACATGTATGTCTTTACATTTGTCTATACATATATTGGTCTCTAGGACCACACCATCTCCTCAGAGACGGAGTATTTATTTCAAATTAAAGCGCTATGTCCCCCTAGGGACACTTGCGCTGTCATACATGTATGTCTTTACATTTGTCTATACATATATATACAATAATTTTAGGCCGTGAATAGAATAGTCATATGATGTTAACTGTGTACAAAATGGCAATATGTACAATCAGCATAATATAAATTATCAGTTTCTTAAAATATATTTGTTGCTATATAATTTTAAATATATCTACAAAGTGTATTGAATTTAATATAAATTTCTTTACTGGAAATAAAAATACTTGGATCTGTTACTATTAAATTATTGTCGATTCTATAGTCTTGAAAAACAGGACAATCTAGTAAAAGATGTATTGAGGTTTTTTACTTATGTCCACAAAAACAACTCGAGTCTTCCACCGCTTTAATTATTTTTAAAAAGCTTTTAAACTGCCTTACATGCCATGGATCTACATCTGAGTCGTCTATATAAAGTACTTATCCGTGGTAGTGTTTTTCGTCCTACCTCGACGATATAGCGACTTGTTCAATCGAGATTATTAGCAGCCTCAACTCATCAATAACATCTTAATTGATGGAAATTTTGCCAGGAGGATATTGATCTATATAGATAAGTGTCATCTCTCACGTCAAAATTAACGTCAAAAAGACCTACAGCAGGATCCTTTATGAAAAGTACCTGACAGGTATAATTGGAAGAATGTTCTTACATCAGACTAGGCATGGGTTTACTTCATATAAAAAGTCGGTGGACGAGTGGGTAACACCCTCGATTCCCGACAGTCATGAACCGGGATTGAATCCCTCGTTAAAATTTTGTTTAATATGTGAATAACCTTCACATATATTATTCACTGTTTCAATTATCATGAACTAGGTTGCTCTTGTTGAGCGGTACCTATTAATGTGATTTTGAACCGGTGAACCGGTTTACTTCAATGATAGCAACTTCCTAAAAAGAAGATCAACCCAAATGTCAAGATAAATTTGCAATTACAAGAGAAGGAATCGTCTGACATCATCTTGAAGAAGGAACAAAAGTTAACAGCGACACAAGTTTCCTTTATTAAAGCTGTAAATTCGGCAAGCTTTCAAACTTTTTCGTCCTTCAACATGGCCTGTCGAAGGAAGTCAAAGTCCGAAAGCTTGCCGAATTTACAGTATTAATAAAAGAAACTCGTTGCCCTTAACTTTTATTCCTTCTTCAAGATAAATTCGCCAATCTACGAAAGACTTGTTTTATACTCATTATTCAACAATGAGGTTCCATTTTTGTATCCAAGTGACTCAAGATCCGTGTGGCTGCACCAGGATAAAGCCACGAGTCATACATCACATTCAACACGTCAATTTCTCGACAAAAATAGGGATGACATCGTCATTTCGTACATCCCTTTTGAGCATATCCCTGACAAATTTCCATACTTGGTTCCTATGGATCTATGTGTTTTTAACATGCTGAATGAAAGTTACTGCCAAATAAATCCCAAATGTAACGTTTGAAAATAAAAGTCATGAGAGGATACCTTCTCAAAGACCTTAAGGATTATCATGCATTGTGTCTATGGTCTCAAAAAACCCATTTTTAAATATTGCCACGTGGAAAATTAGGGAAGACCAACTTCCGGATAAGACAACAATTTATTTCAGGGCAAGAACAAACTATGAATAATAAACAAAAGATAAACAATGAGGGAAGTTTACAAAGTATAGCAAAATATAAAAATGATAATTTGTTAATAAAATAATAAATACTTTACGAAAATATTATTATTTCTAGTAAACATACATGATACAGTACATGATAATCATGGTAGATAGAAGTTGACAATAGCCTATACTGTAAGTGAATCACATTAATATATACAGTTATCAGCGTCATAATCAATTCTTTCTTAATCAATTCTGTCACAGTTTGCTTTGTGAATGGAATAAATACCCAAATATGGCCATTTCTCATAACCATCGGTGGTTCAGTGGTAGAATGCTCGCCTGCCACGCGGGCGGCCCGGTTTCGATTCCCGGCCGATGCATTTTTTTTTTTTTTTTTTACAATTTTTAAAACTCATTTATATATTATACAAGAATGACATCCACGGCGCCAATTTATAATTGTAACGAATAGTATTTGAATAAAAGCATTTATTCGGGTAAAACCCGGGCGTTGCCCGGGTCATTTGGCTAGTGAATACATATGTGAAAAGCAGCTTTTTTTTTTAGCATTTACAAGTGTGTCATAAGTCTGGTACACGTTTGTTTACTTCCAATCGCTGGGAGGGGTGGACTTTTTCAAGAATCGGAGACAACTGAAGCTTTTTTTTTTTTAATTAAAAAAAGTGCTCATTGTGGGATTCGATCCCTAGTCGTAGCGGTTGAAAAGCAACGGTTTAGACAACTCGACTACAGACCCCCTATAAGACCCAATCTAAAGTGTATATATATATATACATATTATATATAATCAAAAAACTCAAATATTTCTATATTTAAAAAAATATATATTTTATTTTATTCATTGATAATTTTACTTTTGTTATCATCGTTTTTAGAAAGACTTTCAGTTTTGTTGTATAGTTTTGTTGTAAATATGCGTAGTTAACATATCTATCCTTTTAAATCACTAATATAGGATTAACTTTATAAATTCTATATAATGTGGAAATAACTAATGTGTAATCTTTCCTCAAGTAAGTGAAAATAAAAGCTACTTGACAGTAAATAATTATCTTTTTCTTATTACGACTGCACCTCAACCCTTTATCTTATCGATCCTTTGTCTTATCAACCCTTTATCGAACAACAACAACAAAATATTCATAACATACATACACGATATCCAAAGGTTTCTAACTCACCATCCAGCACGTGACAACTTCCCCTATATCAACGTGTCTATTCACACAGAGGCTATTGTACTTACATGTCGCAGACTGAAATGTCGGTTGCTTTTATTCTGGTAAATTAGAGCCTATAGATGTATTGCCTTCACGCGCTTCTCTAGGAACTGCGCAAGGATGACACGCAAAATCGTGAAGCGTTCTCTAGGAACACCTGGCGAAGTGTGGTCCATCAGATAGTGTTGTTTCATTATTATTCCTATTGAATTTGCACTCATGTGTGTGTGCCAAGATATATAACTTTGAAGACGTGCAGATTCAGTTAAAATATGAACCAAAAATTCGCTCATCTTCGAATTGTATTTATATTCCCAGTGAATAATTTACCTCTGATTAAAGAAATTCTTCCCGTGAAAGGAATTAGCCCTACTGGCCTCTATTTTGGAGGAGCATCTCTATTGGCCCGTTGCTGACAAATCATTGTAAATGATTTTTACCAGATCGGAATACCCAGTGTATCTTATCGATATAAATGTTGCTTTTTCTTAATTATACTGCTTATCAACAGTGACAATATGGCTTATATTGATACATATATCCACAAACCCAGTTAGACAAACTATGAATACCCCCGGCAATATACAATTTATATAAATTCATAAACTAGTAGTTACTAGTAAGGTGTGTAACTTGAGTAAAAATCTAGTAGTTTAGTACAGCCCTTGTCTAGTTCCCAATAGAATTGAGCATAGGAAACCAGCAGTCTTTCCAGCTGCACACAAGAAAAAAAAATGAAGGGGGAGAAGTCCGACAACACTTCCAGGCGGTCCCCCCTGGATCTTTGGAATATTCGACCCAATTCTGGTCCAAGGTTACTAACGTTAACGGCATCCATTTTACAATGAAGTGTGTGTGTGTGTGTGTGGACTAAACTTAAGGAAGTGGAAAGTTATTATGTATCGCTGTCTATGTTCTTTTTTGAAGGAGACTGTCAATTTTGTTGCCTTCAGCCGAGCTATAAACCTGAGGGAAGCGCCTGCATAAGAAGTCCGAAGGAAACGTCTTAGCTGTCCCCCGGAGATGACGCTACTATCGTGTATATTTATTGATATATAATGAAAGGATTAAAAGCAGGAATGTTTCCCCTATACACAATACAAACTTCTACTGTCCTTTCTGCGATGAAAAAATATATTGGGAGGGCTTGGCTCATCATTGGTGAACCCTCCCAGCGGTTTCGCCAATTTAATTCACCTCGCATCGCAGTAAGGACTGTATAAGTTTGTATTGTGTATAGGGGAAGCATTCGTGCTTTTAATCCTTTCACTTTATATATGTTTAGATGGCGTGTTATTGCTTTGTGTTAATATTTATTGATACCAAGTGTTGTGGGTGCAGGTACGTAGCTGGAGCTCTAGCCTGGGTGTCCGAAGCCGAGGTACGGGGCATCAGCTTCTTCTGCTCCCATGTGACACTGTTGCCACTGATCTTCCTCAACCTGGCCACTATGGACATGTCCGCAGTCAACTGGACATTCGTAGCGGCCATTTTGGTCAGCAAGCTTGCTCTCTTTTCTCTTGTAACGGCCATCTTCGGCCTCATTCACCGATCCTCGGCCCTGCACACGGCGGCCCTCTACGGTATCTTTGTCACCCAGACCAACGACTTCGGCATGGCCTATCCTCTAGGTATATATCTCCCTACTCTATTCTAAATTGAATCTTTTTTTTTTGTCATTTTTAACACAGGTTAGATTTTTGTCCTTATGGTAATGACCATATTCTGTTAAATCAGCTACAATCCAGGATTTCTGAAACAAAGGCTATACTTGTTTGAAATCTTTACATACTTTACTCTGAAAATACAATAGAAAAAAATAAAAGATAAGTGGGTCAGGTGTAGATATTAAAAACCTTTAATACTTTACTCTTTCAAGATAAAAAGTCGTTTAGAGTGACAAAAGTTGCTTGTACGATTTAACACACAAAGTACAATTTACTAAGGCCTAAAGTAAAAGTAACTTAATACACAGAAAAGCGTACACTCAAGTACAACAACAAAAAGGACGAAAAAAAACCTCACGATTTGAAATACACCAATACCTCGCTTTGCGTCGTTTCGTTTTGCGTTTTTTTCGAAGTTGCGTCGCTGCTTAATTTTTACTGATTTTCACTGTGCGTCGTTAGATTTTCGAAGTTACGTTGTTTTGGATTCGAGTCTTCAATTTTTTTATTATTATTATTTTTTCCCTAATATATGGCAACACCTTTGTTTTTGATAGCGCCTTCACATATTTTCACTTTGCGTCGTTTCAATTTGCATCGTGTTTTTTTGGAACGTAACCCCGAGGCAAAGCGAGGTATGGGTGTATATATAAAAAAACCAGTACTTATCTTTTATTGCAGCGTTGATAGGAAGCGGACCGGGGTTACACAGGTATGAGAGGAGATCACCAGGACACGAACACAGAGAACGCTTTAAGAGTTTCCACACAACACTTACTCCTGAGAAAAGTACTCACAAACCTATGAACCCACCTTTATATACAAACATGGCCACATTTATCCAAACAGAAGGCATGGGCGATCAGATCGTTAATCAAATACAAATAAACAACAATATTTTCATCTAAACGATAAGCTTAAACTTCTTATGTTTGTCAAATAAATTGACAAATGGTATGTTTCTAGAAGAGACAGAGAGCTAGTGAAGAAGAAAAAAATTATACCTATCCCCCGATTTACACGGTAGATACGTTCCTAAGAAAAACGTGTAAATCGGGGGATAGGTGTATATTAAACTGTCAAATCTGAATAGGTGTTCGCCCCCTCATGAATCAGAGCCTCCCAATATTCTTTTCAACATAGATAGTATAGAGTAGAAAATCGCATTTTAGTATAGTGCGATAAAAACAAAAAAAAAAAAAAAACTTATTTGGAAAACCGTGTAAAAGCGAAAACGTGTAAAACAAGTATCGTGTAAATCGGGGGATAGGCGTACTTTGATTTTAAATCGAGATAAAAACAAAAGAGTTGAAGTTTATTATAATTTACATGTTTCAGCCAATAGGTAATACACAAACCTGAGTAACATTATGAATGAGAAAGATTGAGATTGACACTACTTTATTACAACGTCCATATAGGGTTATATAAGGTTAAATATAGAATAAATATAGATAAATAAGATTGAATGATGGTAAATAAGATATATAAATATAAAAAATAATTGATAAATAAACATATACTTATATAGAACTAGCCGAATGACCCGGGCAATACCCGGGTTTTACCCGATTAAATGTTTTTATTCAAATACTATTTGTTACAATTATAAATTGGAGCCGTGGATATCACTTTTGTGAAACGTCCCGCTCCAAACTTTGTGTCTGAGAAGCGATATTTTTATAGAAAGATGATCTGGCTTTTGTTTTCTGCTTGAATGAATGTTTTTCTGTTAAAATTTTGTTCCTGCGTACAAAATAATGAACTGGTTTCACCCGTGGTCTCTGCTTTTAGGAATTTTTCCCGATATAATTTTGTATCTGATAATCAAACATGATACAGCAATATCGTCATCATCATTTTCTGGCTAAAATATATAGTTTTAATAATTGATTTAAATATATTTTAAAATAGCCTATCGTCTTCCCCGTATTTTTTACCTATGTATGGAAATTTTGGTTTGAATTAGTGAACTACGGCGAATTTGTATACCGGACATACAAACAAACATTCATTTAGATATATATATATCGTTGTTGGCGCCCACCGCGGGAAAGACTCCGCCACCGATGGACTGCGAGAGTTCTTTCCCACAGAGTGGGCAGGTCGAGGTGATGGCTGGTGTTGTCCATCTCAAGACCAAGATGGTACTTGTAGATGGTAGCCTTCGCTACACTAGTAAATTTCACTGCCTCAGGATGAAGGCCGACATCAAACAGCCAGGCTTGCAGATCCAGGGGCATTTCGCAGGAGGCAAACACCTCCCGGAGCAGGGGTCGTACGTCTCGGCAACTGTGGTTCAGAGAGAGAGAGAGAGATAGATAATTGATAATTAACACATTTAATTGACATCTTGCCATACAATGTGCACAATCCGTAGTATTTGAGGAAACAGAGATAACTACAAATTATATAAAAATGTTAGGAATAAGCTCTTAACTATTGTTTATAAATTATTATTTTTTCTTTAAATCTTCTTCTTCTTTCTTATCTCCACTCAATCATATTAGGGTATCAAGCCTGTTTGACAACCATTATGACTGGGTGGAGGAGACTGCCTTTGTCATTAAGACTGGGAACACTACTCAGTGGCAGACCGACTTAGCTCCAGAAGAAATGGCCGCCTCTGACATGAGGAACAGACACCATGGGCAGCCGCTCCTAACATGGAGTACAAACGCTGCTCATCCTGTATCCCTGGATTATGAGCCCTTACAGGGTACTATCAGCCGGGCAAGCTGAGCCCAGGTTTTTAGTGAGCTTGTTACTGCTCTCCCTCCTCCTTTTTCATCCGGGCTTGGGACCGGCAAAGGCTGAGTTCTTTAAATCCTGCATCTTTGTACATATTTTTAGACCAACGTTTTTACCAAACTTACATAAACATTGATAAAATGCTGCATCATATTTGGAAATACTTCTCTTAACTTTATAGTACATGTTATTATTGTTCTCACATGTCCTCCCACGTAGAGAATTCTTTAATTTTCAGAGAAGAAGTTGATATTATTGAATAGAGACAGATGAGAATGGACAGCTGTGTGGGTGAGATATCAAAGTCACTCATAACATGCCGTTTGTGTCAACATCTGGTGCGTGGTGTGATGAGGTCTTACATTGTCCTGATAAATGTGTTTGGAATGTTTTTCAGCTACAGTCTTTTTCCTCAAATTTCTCTTTAAGCTTTTCTAATAATTTTCAATATCGTTTCTTGTTTATGTAACAATTTTTCAATTGAATAGCTGTAAAATAACCTATATTTTTACCTATAATATACACTCATAGACAAAACTTAAGGAAGTTGTACCTTTTAGCATGTATATCGGGATTCATAGAATAACTCTTAGAAGATATACTCATGGAAAAAACTTAAGTGGGTTGTACCTTTCAGCATTTATATCGGGATTCAGACAATAACTCTGAAAGATACACTCAGAGACAAAACTTAAGGAAGTTGTACCTTTCAGCATTTATATCGGGATTCAGATAATAACTCTGAAAGATACACTCATTGACAAAACTTAAGGAAGTTTTACCTTCCAGCATTTATATCGGGATTCAGATAATAACTCTGAAAGATACACTCATGGAAAAAACTTAAGTAGGTTGTACCTTTCAGCATTTATATAGGGATTCAGACAATAACTCTGAAAAATACATTCATGGACAAAACTTAAAGAAGTTTTACCTTTTACCATGTATATCGGGATTCAGACAATAACTCTGAAAGATACACTCATGGACAAAACTTAAGTAAGTTGTACCTTTTAGCATGTTTATCGGGATTCAGACAATAACTCTGAAATATACACTCATGGACAAAACTTAAGGAAGTTGTACCTTTTAGCATGTATATCGGGATTCAGACAAGAACTCTGAAATATACACTCATGGACAAAACTTAAAGAAGTTGTACCTTTTAACATGCATATCGGGATTCAGACAATAACTCTGAAAGATATTTGATTCACAGTAACCTTTATTGAAGACACCCGAGATAACCAAGTATGAACAAAATTGCCTCTGTCTCATTAAAGAAAACATACGACCGGCAAGATAAAAAAAAAAAACTTTCAACTTCCTTAAGTTTTATTCATTATTTTAAATTCTCTGAAACGGAGTTTTTTTCTGCAAAAGTAGATAGTTATATTGAAAAGTAAATTAAGCATATACAAACAAGCATTTTCACGGCATAAAACAGCAAGTTTGGTCAAAGGTAAAAAAAGCAATAAGATAGAAGTAACCTTTTAATCAAATATGAAGGAACTCAACCACTAAAATAGAGAGAGATGAGAGCCACATCAATCAATAGTTCAACTCCCGACATATCAGTAACTTCCTGTCACTCTCTTGAGTGGAATCTTCTTCTTTCTTATCTCCACTCAATCATATCAGGGTATAAAGTTGTGACCCTTGATGGTGTCTGTTTGTCAACCATCATGACTGGGTGAAGTAGAATGCGCCTGCCTTTGTCATTAAGACTCTGAGCACTACTCAGTGGCAGGCCGACTTAGCTCCAAAAGAAATGGCCGCCTCTGACATGAGGAACAGACTCCATGTGCAGCTGCTCCTAACATGGAGTACAAACGCTGCTCATCCTGTATCCCTGGAGCCCTTACAGGGTACTATTAGCATGGCCAGTTGAGCCCAGGTTTTTTATTGAGCTTGTTACTGCTCCCCCTCCTCCTTTTTTATCCGGGCTTGGGCCCGGCAAAGGCGGAGTTAAGTGGTTTAATTCAGTGGAATGATTACTTTATATCCTAGCTCTACTTATATACAAGTTATTTTCTCTGAATCAACTTCCATCCAATAAAAGATATTTAGAGACAAGAATATATTATTCTATATTATATAACGTTCCTAAAACTACTATTTCTGGAATTGTTTCTACCATGTATTCCCTGATTCATTCAAAGGTCTTCCTTTATAGGAGTTTGGTTAACATATCAACAATCTGTTCTTGTGTTGGATGAGATATGACAACTTAACCTTGACTTGATACATTATGGTATCTTACATCTATTCTCATTATAAATGAGGTCCCCTACAGGAAAATATGATTTTATATTACACAAAGCATATATCTTCATTAATAGTGAATGGTTGGAGATTGAGATTGAATATACTTTTATTAATCGTCCATATAAGATTATATAGGGTTAAATCAAAAAGTAAAATCAAATATCAAATATTATTTACATCAGAAGAATCCCACTGAGGGTCGTCTAGTTCGATGTCGCGCCTTGGACAGACGTAGAGATCCCCGACAGATGGCACAAGAACCTACAGGACATGCAACAATTGTCCTGGTGTGGAACTAACACCTACCCACATATTCACATGCCCGGCAATGGACATAGCCTTGCAGAAAATTGACATGGACCCAGAGCAGCAGGTTTATACACTCAAGATAGAGAACATTGCGACTGCTGTGATAGAGATGTATGGAGACATCTGAGGCTCTTCATTGGACACGATAACAACAGAAAATTGACATGGACCCAGAACAGCAGCTTTACACACCCAAGATGGAGGACATTGCGATTGCTGTCATAGAGATGCATGGAGATATCTGAGGTTCTGCATTGGACACAATAACAACAGAAAATTGACATGGACCCAGAATAGTAGCTTTACACACCCAAGATAGAGGACATTGCGACTGCTGTGATAAAGATGTATGGAAACATCTGAGGCTCTTCATTGGACACGATAACAACAGAAAATTGACATGGACCCAGAACAGCAGCTTTACACACCCAAGATAGAGGACATTGCGACTGCTGTGATACAGATGTATGGAGACATCTAAGGCTCTTCATTGGACACGACAACAACAACATAAACAGGTTCTAAGATGATGTTAGCATTCAAGCTCTCGAACAACTTCTTTACCTGTTGTAAAATGGTCAAAGGTTGGATAATAATATGTTTTTGAATTTGTAGATGAGAGGACCAAGAAGTATTTTTATTTTAATAAGGTAATTTTTGTAATATTTGCGTTTTAATGTCTCTTTTGATCATTCGGATTTACAACTATCCATGATTTAGTGAGATAGTGCCCACACAATACCAACATCAAGTTTTCCTGTGAAGGAAATATATAAAGAATTCTGGTAGAAATGGATTTCTCTCCCAGTTAACCCAACAACGTGTTTCTACAAATGGAACATCTATGAATAGAAGACTGACCCGTTGAGCTGTGACGAAACTAGCTTTTTGTGAAATACGATTTCGTTTCTGAGAGTGTTACAAAATTTTCAAATGAGTATTATAACAATTTTATAATATTTGTTTTTTAAATTGAATATTTTCATTCTCTGTATGTCTTTCTATTATTTTATTCATTAACATAAATAAATTTGTTGGACCCTGTCCCTACATGAGTTTAATACCTGGTCGGAGCTGGTTCATAGTTTCTTATTCATTCATACAAATCTTTAATTCAGAAGTTCCTAGAGAGGACTTACACTCGTGGACAAAACTTAAGAAAGCTTCAAATTTATTGTCGCTTCAGTCATATATATATTATAAACATTATATATATTAAAAACAAAGTAGGCATATCATGACCAGGAGCACATGTGCTTTTCAGAAGGCAGAGCGCCATCTAGTGTAACAGAAATCAACTATACATTGATTTAGCCTGTTCCCTGATATTTGGCCAACCCAATTTCTTGATAAATCAAGAAAAGCCATCCACGAACGCATTTCGCGCAGTTGGCGCTCATCAGCGTGGAATATGCTGTACCACTGCGACCAAAAATATTTTTGGTCCCAGTGGCTTCTTGAGAAACCAAGAAATGGGTATTTAAGGCCAAACTTGCGTGAATACGTTTAGCACATGAAAAAACAATAGAAAAAAAAGATCAGGTGTTGATATTAAAAACAAAGTAGGCATATTCTGACAAGGAGCACATGTGCTTTTCAGAAGGGAGAGCGCCATCATATTGTTTTTTTTTTTTTTTTTTTTTTGAGACAGAGGAAATTTTGTTCACACTTGGTTACCTCATGTGTCTTCAATAAAGGTCACTGTGCATCAAATATCTTTCAGAGTTATTGTCTGAATCCCGATATACATGATAAAAGGTACAGATTCCTTTTGTCCATGAGTGTAAACACCATTCCAGATTAAATGTATATATCCTTTTGTGTTCTTTCTTATAAGATATTAAAAGGCGAAGAGCACTAAACTTGGTTTATACCAAGTATTGTCCATGAGTGTATCTTTCAGAGTTATGGTCTCAATCCCGATATACATGCTAAAAGGTACAACTTCCTTAAGTTTTGTCCATGAGTGTATCTTTCTGAGTTATTGTCTGAATCCCGATATACATGCTAAAAGGTACAACTTATTGAAGTTTTGTCTATGAGTGTATCTTTCAGAGTTATAATCTGAATCCCGATATATATTCTAAAAGGTACAACTTCTTGAAGTTTTGTCCATGAGTGTATCTTTCTGAGTTATTGTCTGAATCCCGATATACATGCTGAAAGGTACAACTTCCTTAAGTTTTGTCCATAAGTGTATCTTTCAGAGTTATTATCTGAATCCCGATATACATGCTGAAAGGTACAACTTCCTCAAGTTTTGTCCATAAGTGTATCTTTCAGAGTTATTATCTGAATCCCGATATACATGCTAAAAGGTACAACTTCCTTAAGTTTTGTCCATGAGTGTATCTTTCAGAGTTATTGTCTGAATCCCGATATACATACTGAAAGGTACAACTTCCTTAAGTTTTGTCCATGAGTGTATCTTTCAGAGTTATTGTCTGAATCCCGATATACATACTGAAAGGTACAACTTCCTTAAGTTTTGTCCATGAGTGTAGAATGTTTTACCATTTAGAAACTGTGGTTAGAAGATGTATGTGTGATGTGTTCTCAGTCTCCTCTCTGTTCGGCCATAAGCATCCCCTGTACGCTGGCTACATGTACCTCATCGCCCCCACGTCCCTAGTGGTGGTCAATCCCCTGGGGTTCGCCCTCATGGAAGGAGCTAAGGACGAGAACTCCAAGGGGCTGTTGCGTCGGTTCGGTTCTGTCCTCTGGGGTGTCCTGAGGAACCCAATCGTTAACGTCACTTTTTTTGGAGTTCTAGCCAATCTTTTAATGGGAGCGGCCATGCCGGACATCCTCTATTCTGTTTTGAAAGTAAGTACACCAAAATATTTACAGAAGAATCTGCTGGTTGATGCTTAGTATCCACTTCAGTGTTAAGTGAACAACACTAAGTTGGTTTCTATCATTTTTAAGTTGATTTGAATGTTTGCAGTGATGGATTCATTAGGTTGCGCTAACCTAAAGCTAAATTAACTAAGCAATAAAGTAAAACTAAGGATTAAATTGTACAACTGACAACAATCAGCAATGTGGGGAGATAGGTTTTATCACTAAAGCTTTAGTGAAGACATTTTCAAATCATTTCAAATTTGATTTAAGAAAGATAGGAGACACTTGCATGATCCGTTTTAAAAGCTTTCATAATTGCATTTAACAATTCTCCTTTAATAAATTCACTTCAATATGAAATATTGTACTAAAGAAGGTGAGTAAAGCTCTGTGTATGAATAATTGTCCAAGAAACATTTTCGACTTAATTCGTTTGTTCCTGAAGGTGAGTACATGGATGGATAATGCTCTTCAATAACGTATTAAAAGTAGTTCTGTAAGTATTACAAGTCCAGGTTATATTGAGAGAGAGAAAATGGTCAATTATGTGTTTTTATTTGACAAAAAACGTACTAACCTAAATTTGTATCTGTATTATTCTATTTTTAAACCATTTTTAGGATTTTATATAAAAATATTTGTGATGCATTAGCGCGCCAACTGTTATCAAAATACGAAATTATTTTAGACGCGTATGAATCTTTTAAAATAAAACAATTTTTACTGCCCTTACTGCAATGGAAAAATTAATGGGAGGGCCTGGCTCATCAGTGGTAAACCCTCCCAGCGGTTTCGCCAGTTTAATCTACCATACCGCTGTTATATTGCATTTTTGGAACTTCCTTTTATAGTGAAACTGATGCTAGACTCTTGGAATGGGTATTTTAGATGAACTATGGACATAAGCTTTGAGGATAGTAGAATTACATACAATTATAAATATATAATATGCTTCGAGCAATCGCTCTTCCGCAAAATTCAAAATTTGTCTTTTATTAGAACAATTATATTATGATGCATTAGCGCGCCATCTGTTATCAAAATAAGAAATTATTTCAGACGCGTATGATTCTTTTAAAAATAAAACAATTAAATATTTGTATACAACAACAACAATAAAAAGCTTTATTAAGACCTTTTAGTCTTATACAGATTCTCCAAGCAGAAATGTAAGGGTCATATATAATAACAGTAATAATACCAGTAATAAGCATTGTTATTATTATTATTTTTAAATCTAATAACATATAATGATAATATGAAATTTATACAATATATACAGGAAAACTTAATAAGACAATCATTTAAAAATATCCCGCATGTGTTTCTTTTGAACGAATATTCGAAACCTATTTTAAAGAGAATCCCCGGAAACTTATTTTTCCGTTTATCATTACACTTCACAATTCATCCTTTCAAACTTCATCCCTAAGGTTTGAAATAATCGTTATTTCTCCTTAAAATAATTTTCGAATTTTCGTTCAAAAGAAACACATGCGGGATATTTTCAAATGTCGTTCTACAATCATAAGCCGCATTATATTGTATAAAATTAAGAAAATCAAGCTAACAAATAGATTAATCTGGGTAAATTGGAGGAAGATAAATTTCTTGTACCTCAATTTACCCTAGAGTCTCTGCAAGTGAAAAAAAAAGTTAATCATATATTTAATATTAATAGGGAAATTTATATTTTTATAAATATTTTTAGTGTCAGAATATAGTATCCTATAATAGGAATTAACACTAATTAAAATCAATGAATACAAAATGGTATCATGAAATGAGTTAGATTTGCTTTTTTTTTTTAAATCAAATTCGAATAAAATCAAATGGAGATAGGAACTTGGAAGGAAGAACAGTGGAAGAAAAGAGATGTTGCAGAAGGAAGAATTCCCGGCAGACGAGACGACAATTTTTAAGCAATCGATCTTGTTGTCACCAAGGCGACACCAGAGCTGAAGGTCAAGCTGAAATTGACTGCTGCTGTGATTTGTAGCAAACTGTTGGAATTACACGTATATCAGCTGATGTCTTTGTTAGACATATTCTCTTTCAACTATACTAACATGTATTTTGTAATCTAAAGAAGCATAGGACACCTCTCCCGTCAAAATAGACGTCAAAACTAGACACCATCTATTGACCGTCGCCACAAACTAGCGGCCTTGGGTCGGTGACAAAGCCACAACACCAGCTATGGAAAATATCGTAAAAGCTGATGTTGTGGCTTTGTCACCGACCCGAGGCCACTAGCTTATGGCGACGGTCAATAGATGGCGTCTAGTTTTGACGTCTATTTTGACGGGAGAGGCGCCATATGCTTCTTTAGATCAATATCCTCCCGGCAAAATTTCCACCTGTATTTTATAGTGACACACAAAAAGTTTATTAAAGAACTACAATCCATATAACTAAAAACAAAGGATTTAATAAATTTATTTGAAATATGAAGAAACAAATATATTAAGAGATTAAAAAGGCTAAAAAGAATATGATGGAGGATATTTACAGAAGAAAATAATTCAACCAATCCTTATATGAATTTATACAAAATAAACAACTCGAAATACAACTACAAATATTAGAAACAGATTCGTGTCAAGAACAAAAACAGAAAACTTTGGATATCTCATTAATTAAAAGGTTAGACATTGATACTGAAGATATTCTATATGATTCTAGGCTTAAATTCGAGAGCTATTGTTTATATATATATTTTAATTAATTAATTGTTTCCACAGAGTATGTGTTATGATGCATTAGCGCGCCATCTGTTATCAAAATACGAAACTATTATAGACGCGTATGATTCTTTCAGAAAATAAACAATTTCTACTGTCCTTACTGCAATGAAAAATTAATGGGAGGGCCTCTCTCATTATTGGTAAACCCTCCCAGCGATTTCACCAATTTAATCTACCAGACCGCTTCTTAGAGTTCTAATACTGTATTGGACGATTTTGCTTATATATGCTACACTGAAGGTTGGAATCTCAGAAATGGTTTTCAAGAAAACTATGGATATAAGCTTATAGGACAGTAGAATTACATATAAATAGTTTCCTATAAAAGAAGATTTTGACCACGGTTGTTGTACCAGGTCCTGGCTTCAGCATTCTCGGCCTCTGTCCTCTTCCTGCTGGGGTATCTCTGTAGCAGACCCTCCCCAGGGAACGCCTGCCGTGGAATCCTGGGGCCCGCCATCTTGGTAGCCGTCAAGACGTAAGCCAATCTTTATTACCTCTATCTACTTCATAATACTCTCTTTGTGCATTTTTTTATTATCCCATGGTTATGATTATACCAGGTCATGAAGGTTAAAAGCAATATTTTTTCTACTATAGTTTTGGGGTTCTTGTATAGGTTTTAGCTCCAATACAGTCCAGGATATGTGCTGGAGTTGAAGTGGAGCATTTTGATCAGACAGAAAAAACTTTTTCTTCATCAATGAACATAATGGGTCTAGTATGTACGGTCTTCTTCTTTCTTATCTCCACTCAATCATATTAGGGTATCAAGTTGTGACTCTTGATGGTGTCTGTTTGACAACCATCATGATTGGGTGAAGTAAAATGCGTCTGCCTTTGTCATTAAGACTGGGAGCACTACTCAGTGGCAGGCCGACTTAGCTCCAAAAGAAATGGCCGCCTCTGACATAAGGAACAGACGCCTTCTAACATGGAGTACAAAAGCTGCTCATCCTGTATCCCTGGATTAGGAGCCCTTACAGGGTACTATCAGCTAGGCCAGTTGAACCCAGGTTTTTAGTTAGCTTGTTACTGCTCTCCCTCCTGCTTTTTCATCCGGGCTTGGGACCGGCAAAGGCGGAGTTAATTCTGGTCTTTAATCTTGTAATTTTTGTGTCTTCGTTTCTAGAAATCTGTGATGATATTGAGTCTCCAGGTCTTGTTCCTTCATACCAGTGGTGGGTCATACTTGTTGTGCATTAAAGATGGCAACTATAGAGGGTTTTTCATTTTGGGTTTATTCAGAGAGAAAAGTTTGCGTCATTTCTATACAGTACATCTATAATCTCTTCAGCGTATTTTCTGTCTTTTATACAATTATAATTTTCTATCATTAATATACACTCATGGACAAAATTTAAGGAAGTTGTACTTTTTATAATGTATATCGGGATTCAGACAATAACTCTGAAAGATACATTATTGAATTTTGGTATTGGTATTGAATTTAATATACATTTCTTTACCTGAAATAAAAATACTTGGATCTGTTACTATTAAATTATTTTCGATTCTGTAGTTTTGAAAAATAGGACAGTCTAGTAAAAGATGTATTGAGGTTTGTTCCTCATGTCCACAAAAAAAAAAAAACTCGAGTCTTCCACCGCTTTAATTAGTTTTAACACTTTCGATTCGAGGGACGCGCGTCCTTGCCGATTTTGCATCAAGCTCGAAGTACGCGAATTCGCGTCTTTGATTTTCAAAATTAGATATAAAATCGTTGGCGGTTGGCACGAATTTGCATCCACCAGGATCCCATACCTTCTTGTCTATCTATCAGTGGGTTGGGGGGATATCAGATTACCTAATGTACATGTAAAACATCAAGTGAGACCACCGTTCCAGCAGTTCTTATTGCCTGCCTATGCAACTGTGGAATCGCCCGTCCTCAAAGTGTTAAAAAGCTTCTGAAATTTCCAAAGTATATTGTCTCACTTACATTTAAAAAGACAAAAGACACAATGAAGAAGGAAGTCAATGGTCAAAAAGGGAAACGACCGCTGCTAGGTCGTCGTCACGTTAAATTAGTCGTCTGCGTCAACCATCACATTGTCTTCACGTTTTTTTTTTTTTAAGATCTGTCGAAGTGGAATATGATTTTCTTGTCTAAATTATCGTCTGATATATACCATTGTTCTGCTTGTTTGAAAAAGGTTTGTTTATTTATTCTAAGTGATTTTTATTGTTTCACAATATACTTGATACTTTATTATTATAAATTTAGATTTAGAATTATTAAATTATCCTTTTTTTAATTTTGTTATTTTTTTATTTGAAAGTAGACACTTTGTCTACAGTTAAAGTTTTATTTTCTTAACGTTTCAACAAAAATCTTTTGTATTCGTTAGGAGAAATAAAAATAAAGTATTAGGCAAGGCGTTAAAATTTGTTCTCTTTTGTAATTTTGTTTTTATCATTATTTATAATACAATATAATGCGGCTTATGATTGTAGAACGATATTTGAAAATTATCCCGCATGTATTTCTTTTGAACGAAAAATTGGAATTTATTTTAAGGAGAAAAATAACGATTATTTCTAACCTTAGGGGTGAAGTATGAAAGGAGGAATTGTTGTTGTTTGAATTAATATTCATATTAATTTCCTTCTATTGACAAAAGTTACTATTTACGGGTTAACACACAAATACAATATACTAGGGCCTACAGTAAGAGTAACTTAAACACAGAAAAATCGTGGACTCAAAAGTACAACACAAAAAAAAGTAAATAATAAATCACAATTTGTTAAATAAAATAAAAAAACAGTACTTAGCTTTATTGCTGCTTAGGTAGGGATCGGACCGGGGTTACACAGGTATGCGTGGAGATAGCCAGACACGGATAAATCACGCAGAGAACACTTTAAGCGTCTCCACACAATAATCCCCCACACTCGCCTCGACTCATATCATAGCCCCCTTTATATACAAACATGGCCACATTCGTCCAATGAGAAGGCGGGAGAGATTTGTTCACAAACAAACGAAAACACAAATTCTTTCCACTAAAACTTGAGATAAGATATGATAAGATTGCAAATATTTGTCAATATAATTTGACAGAAGGTATTCTTCCAAAGAAAAAAAAAAGAAACTAACAAAAATCCCAAACATTCCCATTGTCCCGTAAGAAAAACCTCCCGCTGTCGGGAGGGAAAAAGCTCACGGGAGCCATGTTATAAAGATACAAAAAAAAAAAAAAAACTAAAGAGAGGAGAAGTAGGCATCCGGGTCGTTCCATAAAGGTGCCTTCCATCTTGCTCCTCCCAAAAGAAACTTAAAAAAAAAAAAATCTGCGCATACTACGTGAGTTACCATGAGTGATTACCAAACACACATATATAATATGCTTTAGCATACAGAGTTTAATGGGGGACCAATAAGCTCTCATCTGGGACCAGCTGGGCATGTTAGGTAGAGACTAAGGGTACTGACAGACGCTCACTTGATGACAAACCGAACGATCCAATTCCATTCAGTTCTCTCAAGTCCAAGAGCTAAAAGCTCTTCTTAACGTCTGTTTCTAAACGCTTTCATCCTATCGACATGTACAACTTCACATCGTGCATGGTGACCCCTCTTACTCTAAAGTTAACATCGGAGACCCTAGCTTCCACACGGAAAGGCCCATAGACGTTGGAGAAACCTTCAGTCTTAGGAACAGCTAGCATTACTAGATCTCCTCTGTCGAAACTTCTGGAATAAGGTGGCCTAGGATTCATAAGCTTTTTAGCAGAATTACCTGACATAAACTGTCTGACAGTCTCCTTTGCTTTCCGCATCACCCTTAACCTCTCAGCCCAAGTAGGCTTTCTAAAACTATTAACAGACCCCGCGCTACACTCACAGTTTATGTTAAACTCAGTAGGTGGCAACTTTACAGCCTCGTTTTGAATGCGTCTCACTGATTTCTCATCTATGGAGCTTGAAACCATTGGTCTATGTTCACTGGCAACGCAGCTAAGGTCTACATAATCATGGTCTTCTGGTTTCAAGGAAATCATGTTGCAACGTTCCCGTACGGGAGGCAACTGGATATTCAATCTCCTTATATCATTGATTCCCAGAATCTCGTCGTAGCCTTTATCTCCGAGTGACATTAACCAGAATCTTATCTCTCCCAGCACGCTGCCGTTTTCGTTACCAACTCTACAGGTTTTAACACGTGTAAGTGTCTGCTCGTGGCCTGTCACTGAAACTATACGTAAAGTTTTAAGTGCATCGTCCCAATTCTCCTTCAAGACATTACACTTTTCGGAATCAATAATACTGACTTGGCTTCCTGTATCGTATAACAGGTGCCACATATTGCCGTTAATATTCACCTTAACTATTGGCAGATTTTTAAACTGATCTCCGCCATATGAACGTATGTTCACTATCTCAGCATTGTCAAGAGTATTGCGGTTGGAAAACATAGAAGACTGTCTTGAGCAATCACTAGCTATATGTCCTAAGCTACACTCAGGTGGACTCAGCCTGATTTCGCCCAACAATTTAGTCAGTTTTTCTATCTCACCTCTAAGATCTGTAATACACTGCTCATATTCCTGCTTCATCCTGTTTACACTGGCACTAAGCATCTTCATCTCACTCTTAATGCTATTTATTTCTTCAACCCCTTCTACTGAACATACCCCTTTCATAAAGCTGCAACGGTGTTCTACACTATCCTCCGTGGCCATGACACTGACTGCTTTGTCTAATGATTTAGCCTCACTGCGAACAATAGCCTCTCTATACTTATCGAGCACATTTTCGAGGAAAATTTCGAACACTAGGCTATCGTCAAAACTGTACTCTACTTTATCTCTAATGGCCAGGAATCTTTCTTTAAAAACCATAGGACTTTCCCCAACTCTCTGCTTAAGACCTTCTATTAATTTAAGGCATTCCCTAATACCACGCGCTTTCTTAGGGTACAATATGTTCAGTTTACTAGCAATACTTTTGAAACTGCTATCGTTACGGATATCCATCTCCTCTAAGCTCAACCGAACTTCAGGGGATAAAGCCTCGAACATGAGCAATACTTTGACCTCAGTATCCCATTTGCCTACTCGAGCTTTAAGCTCGACTTCCCGAATAAAAGATTCGAGATTAACCCCATTAAACACTGACAAGTTGAGCAAAGAATTCGCGAACATGATGGAGTACAAAAAATAATAATAAACCACTCAAACAAAGAAAAAAAAAACGGCACGTAAAAATTACAGGAATTTCCACGTGCAAAACACCAGTAATCCTGGCAGGGCTCGCCAATGACAAAAGTTACTATTTACGGGTTAATACACAAATACAAAATACTAGGGCCTACAGTAAGAGTAACTTAAACACAGAAAAATCGTGGACTCAAAAGTACAACACCAAAAAAAAAAGTAAATAATAAATCACAATTTGTTAAATAAAATTTAAAAAACAGTACATAGCTTTATTCCTGCTTAGGTAGGGATCGGACCGGGGTTACACAGGTATGCGTGGAGATAGCCAGACACGGATAAATCACGCAGAGAACACTTTAAGCGTCTCCACACAATAATCCACCACACTCGCCTCGACTCATACCAATGACTCGTCCAATGAGAAGGCGGGAGAGATTTGTTCACAAACAAACGAAAACACAAATTCTTTCCACTAAAACCTGAGATAAGATATGATAAGATTGCAAATATTTGTCAATATAATTTGACACTATATTTTTCTTTTAAATTTCTGATCAATGCCTATTGTTTAACTTTGTGTTATAAGTATATATATATATATAGATGATGTTTGTGTTTTTTACTCAATAGATTATTTCCGACTCCTTCAAACTTTCTTCTCAAAACTCGTCTGTAAGGATTTTCCCAATTGTTGCCATATTAATTGAGCAGACGAAACAATAAGGGGGGTTCTTTTGGTGTCCCGTGTGTATATTTTTTTTTTACCAGTCTGACTTACATCATGGGGGATTCCCCACAAAGGTGATGTATGAGGTAAATGGTGAAAGAATAGATACTAATGGCTTTCTGACTGGTTGTCTTCTTTGTTCTATAATCCCTGACTTCCCACAATTTTTATTTAACTTCTTCCTTTATATATCCGGCTTAGTCATTTTACAAATTGGGAAAGTCTGTTGGTTTTCCTTATTCCGAGGTCTAGCTCTCTCTCTCTCTCTCTCTCTCTCTCTCTCTCTCTCTATGATGAGGTTTTGACAATTTTTTTTTTTGACAATTAAACAACTTTGACATATCGTCAATCTTTACACTCAAAGGGAGTTATAAGGTAATAATAATGGTAGGAATGAAGAGAGATATTTACAATCGACGTAGTCCTCTCCGAGGGCACGTCCGGATCAGGAGCTTAAAGCCGCCTTGAATCTAGACAGATCCCTGCCATTTGGGGAGTTCATGTTCGGAACATGTTTGATGATAATGTCGAAGAATTTGTCGAGAAGAATCTTGTCTTCAGGCGTGAGTAGCCCGAGGAGGTGCTCCGTTTCTTCTTCGTAATAGACCGCGAGTATGATATCCATCCTGACCACATTATTCTTGTTATATATGGAGTGCAGGGATTCTCGATCCTTCAATCGGATAAGTAACTTTTCTATGCCCACATCGCCCTCAGGAGTGAGAGCTATAGGGGGTGCAGGAGTGGTCAGGAGCTCATGGGTCATCGGGGTAGGTATTAGTAGCGGTGGGGCTACTATCTATGAAGAGGTTGATGATGATGAAGTAGTGGCCGCGGTTATACACCGCTCTGACAGAGAAACACTCCCCGATGAACTCTCCTATGGAAACATGGAAATTCTGTACGAATTCCTCGGCGATACAATTGAGCACGTTGGGGACAAAACCCCTCCATAAGCACGGGCCTTTCCGAACTCAGGGCGGCCTTGAACATTTGACATAGTCTATAAGTCCCTTCAGAGAAGGCTGATGTCTGATGTAAATATATATATTTACATATTTCTTTCTGTATTATAACTTTAAATTTGGCACTATATAATATTATATGAACGATTAATAAATCAGTTTCAATCTCAATCTCTCTCTCTCTAGAGAACGCTACCATCTACAATACCATCTTGGTCTTGAGTTGGGTAATACCAGCCATCACATCGACCTGCCCACTCTGTGGGAAAGAACTCTCGCAGTCCATCGATGGCGGAGTCTTTCCCACGGAGTCTTTCCCAATGAAGACTTTGTATATATTTATATATTTATCAATTATTTTTATTTTTTATAATTTATGCACCTTATCCCAGTACAATATTACATTTGTACTATTTTTTTCATATTATTGAGTAAGGTTTTTTAGATATTTTATGTAAAAACTGTCGCCTCCACAGCTTCCACTTTGTGACATTGCTGTGTATGTCCTCAGGATCGTGTCCCCTCTGGTGACAAAGACCGTGGTCGGTCTGATGTGTCGTTCTGCTGATGACCTCAACGACTTGGCCAACTATGGATTTCTCTATGGCATGGTCCCCTCGGCTCCCATAGTCTTGCTCTTTGCCCAGCACTATGGACTTCCCACTGATGTGGTTTGTTTACTTTCTAACTTTTACTATGTACTCTATTTCTAATAACTAAAACTACAACTGATAAGGAACCATAGAGATAGTTTCCATCATTCTTGGTACCAAGTAGAAAACCCCCCCAAAAAAACAGACCCTCCAACTAAACAGAAGGAAGTCGACACAGTTGGCCAGATGGAAATCTGGTCACCTGCGCCCTCTAGTCTATAAAGAGGGAGCCAAAAGCTTCCCCATGTGCACTAGGTGCAAAACCGAAGAGGCCAATTCCCAACATATACTAAATTGTATTAGAAAGGATCAAAGGATCTCTGTAGAGAGAACCAAGAAGAGTTCTTGAATTTCTTTATGAGCACGACCTCCAGGATCTTGTCGAATTTAGACTAATAAAAGGATAAGTAAAAAGAAAACTCTATTTCTCCATGTATGTATACTTTGGCTTAATATTTACAACAGAATAAATAGAGTGGTCCAAGAATTCTATAGGAACACTTTAAAAATTGTGAAAAATAGAACATAAGTGAAATTATACTGGGATTAGGTGTATAAATTGAAAACAAAAGGCATTTCCAGATTGTGCAACTTTTTAGTGAGCTTGATACTGTTCTCCCACCTCTTTTTTCATCCGTGCTGAGACCTGGCAAAGACGGAGTTTCAAGTAAAAGGATTAAAGGAATCTATTGAGATTGATTTCTTTCATATTGTCTCTGTGTGGCAGATCGCCCGCGGGCTAGCGACATGTACATTCCTCTCTGGTCCTGTGATCTACCTCATGGCCAAGGTGGCGTCCCTAGATGTCTCCAAGGTGACAGAGTACATGGGGGAACTGAGGTTTGCTGTCTTCTTCTTGAGCACCTTCAGTTTGGCTTGCACGGTGAGTTCATCTTCCATAACATTACAATTGCTATGTGAAGTTGGGAAAAAACTTTTCTAAATCATCTCACACAATTTTCTGAAATTCAAATATCTTAGAAAACTAGACCATATGTTATATAATTTTTAAAAAATGTATTTTTAGAATATTACTCTATGAAGTAGATCGCCAGATGGCTCTTCTTCACACTATATGAATTACAAGAGAAAGAATCGCCAGACCTATCTCTCTGCCGACCACGAGGCAAGATCAATGTCTTGCCCAACTGTCAAAGCTAGAGCTGCAAAGTTCTAGTCCTCCCGCCCTCTTAATGCCTCCTCCTTCTTCTTCTTTCTTATCTCCACACTGGGTGAAGTAGAATGTGTCCGCCTTTGTCATTAAGACTGGGAGCACTACTCAGTGACAGGTCGACTAAGCTCCAAAATAAATGGCCGCCTCTGACATGAGGAACAGACACCATGTGCAGCCACTCCTAACATGAAGTACAAACGCTGCTCATCCTGTATCCCTGGATTAGGAGCCCTTACAGGGGTATATATATTACTATCAGCCGGGCCAGCTGAGTCCAGGTTTTTTAGTAAGCTTGTTACTGCTCCCCCTCTTCCTTTTTCATCCGAGCTTGGAACCGGCAAAGGCGGAGTTTGCCTCCTGACCTCCGCGGACCCAATCCGGCCTAACCTGCCTCTTCTCTAACGGAGATCTTGTCCCTAGCCTCCCCAACCTGGTCATAGTGGTTTTATATATTCCGCTTTACGCGACCATTGGAGCTCAAAAATCATCCAATTTGGTTAGCAGCCCCGTAAATAAAGATATTTCCGAATCTCCAAACATCTTGAAGAAGGATTCAAAGTTTACGGAGACGAGTTTCTTCTCTTTTTCATTGTGGTTGTAGGGGGGTCGGTGAAAGGATGGTCTAAACCGTTGGTTTACAACCGCTACGACCCGGGTTCGATTCCCGCATTGGGCACTTTTTTCTGATAAAAAAAAAAAAGATCCAATGCCCCCCTACTCTTGCTAAAGTCCAACCCCACCAACGAGTACAAGTAACCAAACGAGGCTCAGATACATTTGTAAGTGCAAAGTCGAACTGCTTTTCACATGTATAGACATGTGGTGCTCTTACAGTAAAAGCAGTCGCCTTCTTCTACCCACCAGATACATAACAGATAGAAAGTTTTCACTGGATCTATGTGGGTTTTACAAGGCAGTGAATAAAAAGTCATCGCTACTGTTACTTTGAATTGAGTGAATATGTATATATGTGTATATATATATTATTTAATTTAATTTTTTTTTGTTGTTCACTTCTTTATCTCTTTCTTACTTTGCTTCTTGGATCCTGCAGTCGAGTCTTTTGAAAGACTTTGGGTCTTAATGGGGGCTTTTGTTGTTATGTTGTATATATGTATGTGTATGTATATATAATACTTACATAATCTTCTGTATATTCCCCACTTTCACAGGCCTATCTCTCTTGTAATCTCGGGGAGAATCCTCTATAAGACCTGTGTGTCTTAATAAAGGCTTTTGTGTGTGTGTGTGATTATCATGGCCTGTACCACGTGTACTAGGGATAATAAAAATAAATTTGTTGTTGTTTACTCATATCCAGCACACAACCTTTTGTAAATATGTAAATGCGTTTTTAATTTAACAAAATCAATGATCAATCCAGCGAGAGTTCTCATTTAATTAAAAGAGACCTGGACCTGAATTGCTTATTGATTTTGTTAAATTGCAAAGGCAGGAATGAATATGTATTATATGTAAATATGTTATCAAGTCTTTTATTATTTTCTTTATTATTTACGCCTCAAGTCAGGAATTTAACCCTCAAATTATTTATCAGCTGGATTAAAGCAAATAGTGACCTAAAATTGATTTTATTGTATCTTTTTTTCCAAAAGGGTTCACGTCTGCATATCATTGGTATAATAATTTTGTGTATGTGTGTGTATTCTAAAATCAGAAAATAATTTTCATCTCAGCACAATATTATTTTTATTGTTTTTCTTATCCCTAGTACACGTGGTACAGGCCATGATAATCATGGTGGGTAGAAGTAGGCGACTGCTTTTACTGTAAGTGCACCACATGTATACACATGTGAAAAGCAGTTCGAATTTGCACTTACAAATGTGTTATAGCCCCGTTTGGTTACTGACATTCGCTGGTGGGTTTGGACTTTTAAAAGCATCGAGGGCCATTGGAGCATTTTTTTTTTAATCAGAAAAAAGTGCCTAATGCGGGAATCGAACCCGGGTCGTAGCGGTCGAAAACCAATCGTTTAGACCATCCTCCCACCGATCTCCTCGCACAATATTATAATAAGTTATAATAAATTAAGATATGAGAATTATTAGCTGTTGCTTGTTTTGAACACATAAATATTTTTGGTATTGCTATGCAGTCGTGGAAAAAATAATAAAAACAGTTTAAATCATTATTTGATTTAATTATGTTGATGAAAATAATTAAAACATTTTTTTTTTGCTTATCCCTAGTACACGTGGTACAGGCCATGATAATCATGGTGGGTAGTTAGCGACTGCTTTTTACTGTAAGCGCACCACATGTCTACACATGTGAAAAGCAGTTCGACTTTGCACTTACAAATGCCAGAGCCCGGTTTGGTTACTTGCACGCGATGGTGGGGTTGGACTTTTGCAAGAATCGGGGGCCATTGGAGCATTTTATTTTTTATTTTTTAAAAGAAAAAAGTGTCCAATGCGGGAATCGAACCCGGGTCCTAGTGGTCGAAAACCAAACGGTTTAACCAGCCTTCCACCGACCCCCATAATTAAAACATAATTTTAGAAAGTATTACCTGACTTAAGGCGTGAAGAATTAAAAAAAAACGACATATCTACAGAAAGATTTAAGTTGGTTAAAGGAAAAGAGTGGTTTTTACGGGCTACTAATCAAAGTGAAAAGGCTAAAGGCCAAATACCCATTCTTGATTAATCAAGAAAAGCTAACCACGTACGCGTTTCGGGCAGTTGGCCCTCGTCAGCGTGGTGTAAGCTGTGAAAAGGCTAAAGGAAAACGGAAATATCTTTATTTACCGGGCTGCTAACCAAAATAGATGATTTTTGAGCCCCGATGGACTCATAAAGCGGAATATATACAAAGCACTATATACATTGTACTGTTGGAGGGGCCTGGGGATGGGTGGCCAGGGGATCATCACTAGGTGAGGCCAAGAGAGCCGGGATGTAAAGCCAAAGGAAAACAACAACAATGGGTTTATTCAGTCTGAAGCCTCGACATCTGGCGGTCGTCTTTACAGAGTAGTTTGCTCTATGAAATATAATTTTAAATTGAATATATTTCTATTACCTGATTATTATTGAATTACCTGACTAATACGAGAGTTGCTATAATGTTCAGTTATACATATTTGCATATGTAAGATATTTGAATGTAATTATACTGTCCTATAAGCTTATGTCCATAGTTTTCTTGAAACCCATTTCTGAGATTCCATCCTTCAGTGCTGCGTATATAAGCAGAATCATCCAATTAGTATTAGAGCTCTTAGAAGCGGTCTGGTGAATTAAATTGGCGAAACCGCTGGGAGGGTTCACCACTGATGAGCCAAGCCCTCCCAATATATTTTTCATCGCAGTAAGGACAGTAGAAGTTTGTATTATGTATAAAAGAAACATTCGTGCTTTTAAATCCTTTCATTTTATATGTAAGATATGTTTTTAAATTCTTTATACTATATACTCTCAAGGATAAAACTTGAGGAAGTGGAGAATATACTATATATATATATACGTGTATATCAACTGTCTATAGACTTTTTACAATGTGTAATTCATTAAAAATCATGGGAATTTCGGAGATTTTCTGTTTCGAATAGGAGCTATAGACAGAGTGTGGAGAGAGAAGGAAGGGTTCCAGTCACCTGCTTATATTGAGTGTCTTCCAGAACTACAGAAATCTGGAAGAATTATAATCCACTGTATCAATTATATTAATCAAATATAAATCTCCGAGGATATGTTTCTTTATTATACTTTTAACGAGTTTATAAGTTTTCGGGTTTTAAACGACCTTTATACAGAAAAAATTCACCTGTAGAAGGGTCGTTTAAAACCCGAAAGCTTGTAAACCTGTTAAAATTGTAATAAATGAACTTATCTTCAGAGATTTATATTTGATTAATATAACATATTATTATAAAAAAGGCATCTCCTTATCGTTCAACTGAGAGTTTATGATGGCTTGCGCCATCTATCTGAATAAATATTAACTATTCTCGTTGATTTTTAATTATTACAGAATTGGCCAAATACCCATTCTTGATTAATCAAGAAAAGCTAACTATTTTTCACATAACATATATTATATTTTTGTGAAACATGTTACCTTGTTTATCATTCCTTTCTCAAACATTAAACTTGTTTTTTGACTTCTCCAGCTATATCTAAAGATTCTCCCAAGTATGATTCATTCCTCTAAAAGGATTGATGGGTCCAGTGCTGAATGCTATCGGCTGTTTTTCTTTTTAATTCCAGCGGCACCTATTATATAACTTAAGGATTCCTTCATTCCTCCATAACTAAACTTCGTCATCTGATGAATTTAGCTTATGTATTTTTTAACTGAATTTACAAACGATCTATCTAAAGTTTCACTCAAGCGATTCCTTCAAAAAGGTGAATGGGTCCAGTGCCAGTTGCTATTGGCCGTTTTTAAAAATTCCAGCGGGTATTGTATTCCTCCATAACAGAACTGTGATGAATTTAGTATATGAATTTTGTCTGAATTCTCCCCCCATCCCCCAGCTATATCTAAAGTTTCTCCCATGATTCATTTCTTCAGAAGAGTTAATGGGTCCAGTGCTGAATGCTATTGGTCGTTTTTCTTTTTATATTCCAGCGGGTATTGTATCAATTAAGGATTCCCTCATTCCTCTATAACTGAACTGTGATAAATTTAGTATATGAATATTTTCTTGTCTGAATTCCCTTCAGAAAAAGAGAGCTGAAGTTTCTCCCAAGTATGATTCATTTCTTCAAAAAGGTGAATGATTCCAGTGTTGGATGCTATTGGCCGTGGTTCTGACTGGTCGTCTGCGATCCTTGCCCTACAAGATGGTCGGGTATCTACTGGCTGTGCTTGGAGTCCTCTACGTGGGCGTTATTTGCTGGTTCAAGGTGGATTTAGGGGCGGCATGGGGACTTCACCTGCAGCTGGCTCCCATTCTCACTGCTCAGCTGGCCTCTCGTCTCTGGACTGGTCTCCTGGCTGCAGCGCTGCTACTCGATGTACAGTACCGGGGCCGGTATAACCGCTTGTTGCACCAAGGATTCTTACTTCTGGGCACCGGGTGAGTGTAGAGCTTCTTTCATCCTTATACATCGGTTTAGTTCTGTTTGGGATTTCTGAGAGAATACATTTAGTGAGGAATTTATGACAGGATTCATTGAGTGAGAAATTTATGACTTCTTCTTTCTTATCTCAGTAAAGTAGGATGTGTCTGCCTTTGTCATTAAAACTGGGAGCACTACTCAGTGGCAGGCCGACTTAGCTGCAAAAGAAATGGCCGCCTCTGACATGAGGAACAGACGCCATGTACAGCCGCTTCTAACATGGAGTACAAACTCATCCTGTATCCCTGGATTAGGAGCCCTTACAGGGTACTATCAGCCGGGCCAGCTGAACCCAGATTTTTTAGTGAGCTTGTTACTGCTCCCCCTCCTCCGTTTTCACCCAGGCTGTGAGGGGTTCTTGGAATCTTATCTGCAAATAAGGAAAATGGAACGCCTCGGTAGCTGACGACGCTCATTATTATTATCTTTACCTTGGGATAAGTTGTTCTCCCTATAAATACCTCTTGTATATAATTTTATTGGAAAACTAAAAGGTAAATACCCTTTTATAGTGAATTAATTATTCCCAATTTGCCCTTGTTGCCTTATATCAACGCCTATGTATATGATGCACTAGCGCGCCATCTGTTATCAAAATTCGAAACTATTTTAAAGACGTAAGATTCTTTTTGAAATTAAACAATTTCTACTGCCCTTACTGCAATGGAAAAATTATTGGGAAGGCCTGCCTCATCAGTGGTGAACTCTCCCAGCGGTTTCGCCAGTTTATGTATATATACCTGATATTTCAGGCTGGTATATTAACATCTCTGACCTTTTTTATTTTTGTTTATTATTTTTTTCATATGTTTAGCGTATTTACGCAAGTTTAGGCTTAAATACATATTCTGAAGTAAATTATATTCTCTAACTGATGTGTTATTACTTCAGAATTCCGCTGATCATCTCAGTGTTCTTGATTTCCACGGAAGAACCGGTGAGCCAGAAAGTGTCTACCACTGTCCCTATATTCCTCTACGGCAAGAAAGAGGTTGGTAGATATTGTCATCTTAGATTGTCGAGTGGGAATTGACATTGTGACGATTGTGTTTACAGGCGGCGTTGACCCTCGTGGTCTTGGGAATCAGTCTCCTCATGACCGTCATATGCCTCGTCCTATACTTCAGGATCCATAAAGCAGATAATAGGTCATGTGATCAAGGTAAGATACTACGACATCTCATGTAACTGACCAATCACCTTACTGCTGCTGTTATAGAGAGCATCACAGCAAGCCAAGGAGAGATTCCAAAAGATTCTTGGTAAATATGCAATCTCTTATGATATGCTGTTATCATTGAGTAGTGATTTTAAGTAGAGATGCAAATTTACATATACAATACACCTATCCCCGATTCACACGGTAGATACGTTCCTGAGAAAAACGTGTAAATCGGGGGATAGGTGTACACAGAAATAAAAATAAAATGCATTGACAGGTTAAAATATGTAGTCAGCACATAAGATCGGGATTCCTCGTGAGATGTGTACAGAGCGCATGTGTTCAATCACAGTAGCATTCAGTATAGTGCGATAAAAAAAAACTTATTTGGAAAATCGTGTAAAAGCGAAAACGTGTAAAACAAGTACCGTGTAAATCGGGGGATAGGTGTACTAAAACACTATGCAAATCAAAAGAATATAAATCGTAGAAATATCCCGGAATTGTCACTATCAACATGACTGCTTTAATCATTTGCATATTGTTGCACCAAGTTGCAGCTTTGCAGGGTCATCAACCTTGGTTTCCTCCTTCTTGGTGTTATACACCGAGCGGGTTTCCATACTTAAAACAAATAAAGAAAAGTAAATAAAAATAAATTACCTTTTAAAGTTATTGTGTTTATTTATTCTTCCTCGTAGGTCGCGATCTGCAGTTTTCGTCCAGGTCCTCTCTCGTTCCAATAACCAATCAAGATAAACGTACAATAACAAGATTACAAAAGGAATGAAACTAAAAAAAATGAATGGTACCCTTATATATAATCTGTTTTCAAAAAAATATTAAATATCATAGAATATTTTGAATAAATGTAGGGCGCATTAAAATTGATATTAATAATTTTATAAGGTACAATTAATTTAGAGATCCTGGTACAACGTGTATACAAATAAAATTGAATTCAAGATAATTATAAACATTAGAATCCAACAGAGAGTGGGATTAGCTAACGTGGACTTGTGTCCAGTGAATGGTCCAGTGAAGTGACCTCCAGCACAGAAGAACTGACAAAGACCCCGGCTGAGACATCTTCTGCAGCCAGACACGCTGCGCTTCTCGTTGTCCTTTCTATCTCAATGATTCTGGCAAGTCTGACCTGCTCCTTTACTGAATTACCTTCATCTTGTATTTTTATTCTAGATTTCTATTTATCGTATTCAATTTATTTTATTTCAACACACAAAACGCGATATTTCCCGGCTAAGGATAATTGCGTCGATTTACATTTTTTAAAAACAGAAACAGTTAAAAAACATATAATACAAGAAAAAGTAATCGAAATAAAAAGAGAAACAATAATATATATTAGGAACCTGCACCTTTCAGGTTTGAGAGAAAATCATAAATATATTTACAAAAATAGTTAAATCTATGACAATTCTCTCTGCTATTTACAAATTGAAATATATCTACAACATTATTTATTGCCTGTTGTCTAGCGGTGAAGAAGAGTGGGCATTCCAGCAGTAGGTGTCTTGAGTCCTGGAATTCGTTGCCACAATGACAGCTAGAGTCTTCAACCGTATTCAATACCACGCATGATATGTTTGCCTTCAAATTGTGCATCTTCATTAATAAGAGTTATGAAAAAAAGGCATCTCCTTATCGTGCAACCGAAAGTTGCCTTTTTGAGATGCCTTTTTACATAATTTATGCACCTTATCCCAGTACAATATTACATTTGTAGTATTTTTTCGCAAAATAATAAGAGTGCCTACGAGAAATTTCATTAAATCAAGGAATTATGGCCAAATTTGTATAAATACGATGAACATTTCTTGAGATCTCAGGAAGCCTCTAGGGACAAAAATTTGGTCGTTGAGGTACAGCCTGCACTCTTACAGTTCAACGGTGGCGGAGTCTTTCCCGCGATGGGTGCTACCAACGATGACTTGTATATGTATATATATATTATGAAAAAGGCATCTCCTTATCGTGCAACTGGAAGTTGCTGATGGCTTGCGCCATCTATCGGAATAAATATCAACTATTCTCGTTGATTTTTAATTATTCCAGAATTGGCCAAATACCCATTCTTGATTAATAAAGAAAAGCTAACCACGGACGCGTTTCGGGCCGTTGGCCCTCATCAGCGTGGTGCAAGCTGTGCCTCAACGACCAAAAAACTGGTCATTCAGGCATCCTGAAAATGATGAAACGGGTAGTTAAGGCCAGAATTGTGTGAGACCGCGACACAATGTGAAAAAATAGTATAAATGTGATATTGTACTGGGATAAGGTGCATAAATTATGAAAAAGGCATCTCCTTATCGTGCAACTGCAATTGATAAATACATATATGTACTTATCAATACAAATATTTTTATTATTAATTTCATTATTAATACACATATGAATATGGCGCTGAGTTTGTTGTTGACACACTTTAAAATGTTATAACACCTTGATAAAGGTTGGCGTTCAGCCAACTGAAATATTGGTAAAATAAATGATATTTTGATCCAATATATGCCTTTTTAATTGAAAAAAATATATTTTTTTATCAATTATTTTATATATTCATTATCTATTTGTTCATATATTTATCATTATTTAATCTATATAGACATTGCTAATAAAGTAGTCACAGTCTCAAATCTATCTCTCTGATAATGAAATATATTATTCAATCAGTACATACATCGAATTTGATGGTTCACGTTTGTATTTCAGGGTCTGGTCGTTTGTATCTGGAAGTTTCTCCGTAACGACGTAACGGGGCTGTTCATGGCGCTGGAGTTCTTGGACGTTGTGCTGAACTTCGGACAGGTAAGGCCGTGTGACATCTTCTCAACACCTTTCTTCACAAACCTGGACATCTTCATCTAATATCCAACTCTTTCCTTTATGTTCTAAGTCGAGGGTCAGTGGAAGGATGGTCTAAACCGTTGGTTTTGACCGCTACGAACCGGGTTTGATTCCCTTATTGGGCACTTTTTTCTGTTTAAAAAAAATGCTCCAATGCCCCCCGATTCTTGCAAAAGTTCAACCCCACCAGCGAGTGCAAGTAACCAAACGGGGCTCTGGCACATTTGTAAGTGCAAAGTCGAACTGCTTTTCACATGTGTAGACATGTGGTGCACTTACAGTAAAAGCAGTCGCTTACTTCTACCCACCATGATTATCATGGCCTGTACCACATGTACTAGGGATATGCAAAAAAAAAAAAAACGTTCTAAGTCTCTTCCTCCACCTTACAACTCATTCCTTTAAATGCACTACCTCTTCCTCTTCTTTCTTTGTGTTTGGAAAACTTTCGATTTCTGTCTTTCTCTAGATTCCTATTATTCATCCTTCTTTTCACAATTAATCTATTATATACAATAGAACCTCCTTGTAAAGGACAACACCTAATTGCAGAGCCAAAGTGTCCTTTAGGGGGGAATTTCCTCTTACCAGAGTGTTGATAAATACAATAGAACCTCCTTGTAAAGGACAACACCTAATTGCAGAGCCAAAGTGTCCTTTAGGGGGAAATTTCCTCTTACCAGAGTGTTGATAAATACAATAGAACCTCCTTGTAAAGGACAACACCTAATTGCAGAGCCAAAGTGTCCTTTAGGGGGAAATTTCCTCTTACCAGAGTGTTGATAAATACAGTAGAACCTCCCTGTAAAGGACAACACCTAATTGTAGAGCCAAAGTGTCCTTTAGGGAGAGGTTTCCTCTTACCAGAGTGTTGATAAATACAGTAGAACCTCCCTGTAAAGGACAACACCTAATTGTAGAGCCAAAGTGTCCTTTAGGGGGAAATTTCCTCTTACCAGAGTGTTGATAAATATAGTAGAACCTCCCTGTAAAGAACAACACCTAATTACAGAGCCAAAGTGTCCTTTAGGGAGAGGTGTCCTCCTACCAGAGAGTTGATAAATACAGTAGAACCTCCCTGTAAAGAACAACACCTAATTACAGAGCCAAAGTGTCCTTTAGGGAGAGGTGTCCTCCTACCAGAGAGTTGATAAATACAGTAGAACCTCCCTGTAAAGGACAACACCTAATTGCGGAGCCAAAATGTCCTTTAGGAAGAGGTGTCCTCTTACCAGAGTGTTGATAAATACAGTAGAACCTCCATGTAAAGAACAACACCTAATTGCGGAGCCAAAATGTCCTTTAGGAAGAGATGTCCTCTTACCGGACAGTTGCTAAATTGTAAAAAATGGTAATTTTGCAAATGAAAACTGTCCTTTGTGGAGAGGTGTCCGCTAAAGGTAGGTTCTGCTGTATATGAAAGTTAGTGTATGTATGCTTGTCCGCTATACAAATCTTCAATAAGGACCTAATCTGGCTGAAATTTTAACAGGAAATAGTGATAAATCTGGAAGAGTTTATTGTCGAATATTTAGCCAAGAAAAATTCAAATTGACCAAGTTATGATCAAAAATAGTTGTTTATAGTCAGAAAATTATGATGACAATATAGCCGTATCATGTTTGATTATCAGATACAAAATTATTTCAGGGAAATTCCAAAAAACACAGACCACGGGCAAGCCAGTTAATTTTTTGTATTACAGGAACAAAATTCTTATAACACAACATTCACTCGAGCAGAAGACACGAAGCCAGGTCATCTCTATATATAAAATATCGCTTCTCAGCCTTTTGACTGAGTTCATATAGAAATGAATTCATTAAAATCGATTCAGAAGAGATTGCATATTTGCTCTGAACATATTCTTTATCAAATATTCGTTAGGCTAACTTTCACTCCAGTAGAACCCGGGCGAAGCCGGGTTCATCCACTAGTAAATATATAAATATTGAAACGTGGAAAATTAGGAAAGACAAACTTCAGGATGACACAGCAATTTATTTAAAGCAAGAACAAACTATGAATGATAAACAAAAGATAAGGAACGAGAGAAGTTTACAGAGTAACAAAGTATAAACATCAAAAAATGATACTCTGTTAATAAAATAATAAATACTTTCGAAAATATCATTAAATTTTTAGTTTCTTGTATTCATGTAACGGCCTATTTAAGATGGTTATTGATCGAAAGTTTGCAGACTTTTAATTAAAGAAACTCGACGCATCTATCTTTGGTCTAATAATATTCTGTTTAGAAATTGAATAAGCTATGTATTGCATATTTAGTTTTCGGAACCATTATAGTAGCGTATGATTCTTTTGAAAATTAAACAATTTCTACTGCCCTTACTGCAATGGAAAAATGGGAGTGCCTGGCTCATCAGTGGTGAACCCTCCCAGCGGTTTCGCCAGTTTAATCTACCATACTGCTGTTATATTGCATTTTTGGAACTTCCTTTTATAGTGATACTGATGCTAGACTCTTGGAATTATATATAATTCTACTGTCATCAAAGCCTATGTCCATAATTCATCTAAAATACCCATTCCAAGAGTCTAGCATCAGTATCACTATAAAAGGAAGTTCCAAAAATGCAATATAACAGCGGTATGGTAGATTAAACTGGCGAAACCGCTGGGAGGGTTCACTACTGCTGAGCCAGGCCATCCCTTTAATTTTTCCATTGCAGTAAGGGCAGTAGAAATTGTTTAATTTTCAAAAGAATCTTACGCGTTTATAATAGTTTCGAAAATTCATAACAGATGGCGCGCTTTGCATCATATTATATTTAGTTTTGCTTAAATACTGTTGAAGGTTTCT
>CP092874.1:88727516-88749401 GCA_030710605.1 Cordylochernes scorpioides | reverse complement strand
CACGTATACTAGGGATAAAAAAAAACAGTTATTTCCAGCTGCTACAACCTCTCTATGTATGATGGATGCAGGGTCCGCCGTCATCTGAACTGGCTCGAGCTGGCTGGGTCCTCCGAACAAGAATCCTCGCCCAGAACAGTCAGATGATCAAAGACCGCAAGTTTCACGGGAGGACGTTCCGTAGCTGTGCTGTGGGCACAGAACTAGTAGATTGGCTGGTGAAACAGGGGCAGCATCTCCTGCGGAGTGTGGGACGGCCACATGCGGTAGCCATGTGGCAAGTGCTCCTGGAGGAAGCCGTCATTCTCCAAGGTCGGTGAATTCTTTTTTCTTATATGTAAAACTAGCCGAATGACCCGGGCAACGCCCGTGTTTTACCCGATTGAATGTTTTTATTCAAATACTATTTGTTACAATTATAAATTGGCGCCTTAAATAAATGCATATATTAGTTTATAACTATTGCCTATGTGCTTTATCTGTCTATGTACTGTTGGCTTCCGTAGGCGTCTCTTACTGGGAAAAAGAAAGAGAGGATTCCATTTAGTTATTAACTAATATATGCATTTATTTAAGGAGCGACCCGCTCCAACACAATAGTTACAAAAGCGAAAAAGCGAGCGGGGGGGGGGGGGGCAAAGGTGGCGTGATCGTAGCCAACCAATAGGAGAGCGCCATTCCAAAAAAAAAAGTAAACGGTGACAGAGATGAAAACTGAAGAATTGAGAGATGAAGAACGCATGACGCTCGTAACTGTATATTGAATGTGACGCTGAGTTTTTATTTTTCATACAAAGTGTAATGCCTATTCATGCTAAAATTGTGGAAAACGCTTTAAAATTACAAAATATTTTCTCACAATGCATTTCTTTTTATTTCAAAACGCTAGCTTTCAAGCGATAATCGCTCTTTAATGGGCTTAATAAAACAATATTGACTATATCTTACAAAATATTGTAGGATATAGTCGATGTTTTATTAAGCCCGTTGAAGAGTGATTATCGCTTGAAAGCTAGCGTTTTGAAATAAAAAGAAACTCATTGTGAGAAAATATTTTTTAATTTTAAAAAGTGTAATGCCTTGACAAAGGTTGACGTTCAGCTACAACCGAAATATTAGCAAATAAATCTTTTATTGAATCCAATATATGACATTTTATTATCTAAATGTTTAGGTTTGTCAAATAAATTGATAAGGGAATTGATATCTTGAATGGTCTGTTGACAAGAGAGATGTGATCTTAGCCATGGGATTTGTGCAGTGGCATCCGAGGACCCTGAGTTCCGAGACAAGTACCTCCTGTATAGGTTCCGCGAGGACCAGTTCGGCCACACAGGGGCCATGCCCTCGGCTAAAGATGTCCAGTTAGCAGAGGAGGAGTTCAGAGACGTCTTCCTCTTTTTGCTGCAACTGGCTCCTGAAGCCATGCTGCGGATTGTCTTAAGAAAACCGTAAGTCTTTCGCAGAAGGCCAAACATACTACAGTAAAACCTCCCTGTAAAGGACACCTAATTGCAGAGCTAAAGTGTCCTTTAGAGAGAGATGTCCTCTTACTGGAGAGTTGCTACAGTAGAACTACCTCTGTAAAGAACAACACCTAATTGCAGAGCCAAAGTGTCCTTTAGAGAGAGTTGCTACATTAGAACAAACTCTATGTAAAGCACACCTAATTGCAGAGCCTAGATGTCCTTTAGGGAGAGGTGTCCTCTTACCGGAGAGTTGCTATAGTAGAACTACTTTTCTAAAGGACAACACCTAATTGCAGAGCCAAAGTGTCCTTTGGAAAGATAGGTGTCCTCTTACCGGAGAGTTGCTATAGTAGAACTACTTCTGTAAAGGACAACACCTAATTGCAGAGCTAAAGTATCCTTTAGGGAGAGGTGTCCTCTTAGAGGAGAGTTGCTATAGTAGAACCACTTCTGTGAAGGACAACACCTAATTGCAGAGCTAAAGTGTCCTTTAGGGAGAGGTGTCCTCTTAGAGGAGAGTTGCTATAGTAGAACCACTTCTGTGAAGGACAACACCTAATTGCAGAGCTAAAGTGTCCTTTAGGGAGAGGTGTCCTCTTACTGGAGAGTTGCTGCAGTAGAACTACTTCTGTAAAGGACAACACCTAATTGCAGAGCCAAAGTGTCCTTTAGGGAGAGGTGTCCTCTTACCGGAGAGTTGCTATAGTAGAACTACTTCTGTAAAGGACAACACCTAATTGCAGAGCCAAAGTGTCCTTTAGAGAGGTGTTCTTTTACCGGAGAGTTTCTAAATTGTAAAAATGGAAATTTTGGCAATGAAAACTGTTCTTTATAGAGAGGTGTCTGCTAGCGGGGTATTCGCTAAAGGGAGGTTCTACCCTATCTTTAAAATATCAGCAATATTTTGCAGCGAGTTGAGATAGTCTTATTAATGGAAATCGCGAATGTATTCAAGAACCAGTGAGCCTTTTGAAGAAATTAAACAGAAGTTCAAATTTATTCATAAATTATCTTATTGATCTGAGAAAAAATTACGCTTTAGAATTTTCATTAGGATAATATAGAATATAAGGAAAATATCCACTCTCATTATAACGTCTCTCCTTTTTCTTTCTTATCTCCACTCAATCATATTAGGGTATCAAGTCTGTAGAGCTTGTTGATGGTGTCTGCTGGGGATGAATCTCCACTCAATCATATTAAGGTATCATGCTTGTAAAGCATGAGACTTGGCTGGGTGATGTAGAATACGTCTGCCTTTATCATTAAAAGATTGGGAGCACTACTCAGTGGCAGGCCGACTTAGCTCCAAAAGAAAGAGCCGCCTTTGACATGAGGAACAGACGCCATGTGCAGCCGCTCCTAACATGGAGTACAAACGCTGCTCATCCTGTATCCTTGGATTAGGAGCCCTTCCAAGGTACTATCAGCCGGGCCAGCATTATAACGTATATCTACATTTTAAATTCTATTTAAATGTGTCATTTTTTTTAGTAGTTTGAAAATGCCTGAAGATATTCACCAATAGGTCTACACAGATTGATCAAAGGTACAAGATCGTGAGATGAAGAGAGTTTCTCGTGAGTTTTTTTTTTTTTTATTATTATCTAGCCGAGCTTTCGAGCTATTTCTTCCCTTCTACAGGAGAAAAAAAAACCTTACAAGAAACTTTTCGCCTAACGATTTCGTTACTTTGATTATTTGCTACAAGCAAATATATGATCTACATATTGGTGGTGATGGTGTCTTGTCCATGGAGCAGATCAGATCGATCTTTTCACCCTGATCACAATACCGGTTGCTCCATGGAAAAGGGGGGATGCCATTGAGCCGTTAGTCAGCCACATTTCAGAGTTCCCTGTCCACGGTTACCGTAGCAGCTCTGGGCTCAAGACACCGTACTACAGGGCAGTCCCTTACTTGTGCTGCGTCTCCCACGTAGAGGAGGGGTGCCATTTCCCCGTTAGTCAGCCACATTTCAGAGTTCCCTGTTCACTATTACCGTAGCGCCTCGGGGCTCACGACACCGTAATACAGGGCAGTCCCTTACTTGTGCTGCTTCTCCCGCCTACCACTTAGAGGAGGACTTCTGGGCATATTATATTGATTCAAAGGTTGAAATTAGAAATTTTGACTTTTCGGTGTATTATAATAAGAGACTAAATAGACATTTGTGTCAGATCATCTGACCGAACTGTGGAGGACCTGGAGTTTATCTACGAGGAACTGATGCACATCAAGGCGCTCTCCCATCTCTCCAACAGTGTCAGACGGGAGTTGGCAGCTGTCATCTTGCTGGAGTCCCACCCCCGGGCTGGGACCGTCCGTGAGTCCCATCCCCTATATTTAACAAGATTCCCCAATTTTTTTCTGAATCGTCATCTACTTTGTAGAACAACGCCTACATATATAAAAATCTCTTCTTATCTTTCCGTAAATCTCACCTAATTTTGTAGAACTTCTTTTTGATATTAATGAAGTTCTGCCTAATATTCTATACTTCCAACTTCTCTGTAGAACCCCGCCTATATTCTTAAAGCTACATCCTTATTGTTCACCCTCCTTGTAGAATCCGCCCACATTCTTAAAGCTTCATCCTTATTGGTAGAATCCGCCCACATTCTTAAAGCTACATCCTTATTGGTCCCCCTTTTGTAGAACCCCGCCCACTACATGAAGCTTCATCCTTATTGGTCACCCTCTTTGTAGAACCCCGCCCACTTCATAAAGCTTCATCCTTATTGGTCAGCCTCTTTGTAGAATCCCGCCTACATTCTTAAAGCTACATCCTTATTGGTCACCCTCTTTGTAGAAACCCGCCCACATTCTTAAAGTTTCATTCCTCTATATAGGTAAAACTATCTCCATAATATCACATTTATGAAATGCCAACCATTTCTTTCTTCAGCAACACTTACTTTTATATAAAGATGAAGTATATTCCTTATATACAACAATATATCAATTCTTCTAAACCCTTTCAATCAAATCTTGTAACCAACTTCTTGAATGCCCAACTCATATTAACACGCCCCGTGCAGTGTTCCGGCAGGGGGACGAGGGGAATTCGTGGTACATCATCTTGAAAGGATCAGTCAACGTCTGCATTTATGGCAAGGTAAGATTCCTTTCTTTATATCGTTCTTCTATTTTGCATATAAGTAGGGATTTGTTGTGGCTTTGTCACCGACCCGAGATCGCTTGTTTGCGGCGACTGTCAATAGATTATGTCTAGTTTTGACATTTATTTTGGCGGAATGGCGACCTATGCTTTTATAGTTCAATTTTATCCCCTGGCAAAATTTCCATATATGTATATTGTAGCATAGAAATCAAGTCTTGAAATATCTTAAGATGTCAAAGTATTTATTGATGACGTCAGTAAAACTAGTCGACAATTATCAACAAAACTATCTACAGCTAGAGAATATTGAACAAGCAAGCTAGGTAACTAAATGATGATTTACAAATTTAAAGTAATAAAAATCTGTTTCAAATATTTTCATTGAATAATTGATTTAAATAACAAAATATAAATTATCTTTTCGCCACAATATATTAAAAACAAAAAGGCATATACTGACCTCTCACATGATCATTTTAGATGGCAGAGCGCCATCTAGTGGAACAAAAATTAACTAAACGTTGATTTAACTTGTTCCCTGGTATTTGGCCTACCCAGTTTCTTGATTAATCAGGAAAGAAATCAACCACGAACCCGTGGTTCGTATTGGCTCTCTTCAGCTTGATGTATATTGCATCTCTACGACTAAATATTTGGTCCCAGAGGCTTCTTGAGAAATCAAGAAATGGAGGTATTTAAGGCCAAAATAACGTATATAAATATATATTAGATAATAAAAAGGCATATATTGGATAAAATAAAATATCTATTTGCCAATATTCCGGTTGGCTGAACGCCAACCTTTATCAAGGCATTACACATATATATATTCAAAGAAAAATTATATATATTTATAATTTTAACTCAATTTCGGTTCTCATACAAAGAGTATCCAAACATCGCTGAAAGAGGAGTGCTAAAAGGAAAACTCAGGTTTGTTGTGTGGACGGAGCAGTAAAATATAGCATTTACAGACATCGATCCTCTTCTGGAGAATGGAGTAGAGCTTTTTACGACGGGCTTTATGCTTCTTTTATTTTCTCTTCTAACGCAAGGCCATCTAAAATTGTAGTTTGCTCTAAGCCCCTTATAGACCTTTTATAGCATACCTCGTCACTCCGTCATGCTAAATGAAAAACCATCTTTCGAACCATCATTTTTCAAAAAATTCTTAACCATCACATCGCAATATCCAATGAAGAAATTTTCTGCAAAAATGAATATTATTTATTATAAAACATATTCACCTCTGCTTTTACAATTTAATTGATTTGACAACCAACATGACTGGGTGAAGTAGAATGTGTCTGCCTTTGTCATTAAGACTGGGGGCACTACTCAGTGGCAGGCCGACTTAGCTCCAATATGAAATGGCCGCCTCGGACATGAGGAACAGACGCAATATACAGCCATTCCTAACATGGAGTACAATCGCTGTTATCCTGTATCCCTGGATTAGGAGCCCTTACAGGGTACTATCAGCATGGCCAGCTGAGCCTAGGTTTTTTAGTGAGCTTGTTACTGCTCCCCCTCCTCCTTTTTCATCCGAGCTTGGGACTGGCAAAAAAGAGTTAAGAAAGAAGAAGAAGACAATTTAACTAAATCAATGTGCAATTCAGGGCTAAGTCTCTTTTAACTATTTTTCATTTATCCAACTTTCGGGCCAATATGGCCTTCAAAAGCAGAACTAGAAGTACAACTTCCAGCCAAATATACACGCTGTAAATTGATTAAAAATTCCTTGATTTTATTTGTGCATAGTAGGCAATTTAGTTCTTCTGCTTTAAGATTCTTCACATGGCTTTCTCGATTAGAAACAAACAGTATTAATGTATATTACTATAGATAAACAATTAGATGAATTATGACATCTGTTACATCAACCTAACGCAGACGTGATGTTTAGGGAATCGTCTGCACGCTCCATGAAAACGACAACTTCGGAAAGTTGGCGCTTGTCAACGACGCACCCAGGTTTGTCACCAAATCGATCACAACTTCTCTGTCCATGTTTTATCCATTCTTTGTTCACTCTAGTGAAATTTTCAACTTTTTTAATTTTTCTAATTTTTCATTACATGTACGTTTTTTTCGTTCAAGATGAACGTTTCAAAAACATTTTTAGTAACCTCCGATTGTATTTCTACGTGGAAAATTAGGGAAGACAAACTTCAGAATGAGACAGCGATTTATTTCAGTCAAGAACAAACTATGAATGATAAACAGAAGATAAGAAAATGAAGGAAGTTTACAGAGTAGTAAAATATTAACATAAAAAAATGATACTCTGTTAATACTAGTGTGAAATAATAAATGCTTGTAAAATAATAACAACAACAACAAAAGCCTTTATTTAGGGCCTCTCGCCCTATACAGGATTCGCCAGTTCACAAGGGATGGGGAGAACACAGTGTGGCCTTTTTCCGGGATATAGTCTTGTGGAATCCAAATATCGCCATCGCTATATACCTATTCTTTGATATTTCATTAATTAGTGCCGGAAATGAAGGACAAAGTTGCCCCGTTTTATCATTTAGTTTTCGTCTTTCCTCAGACAGAGTAGCACAGTCAAATAAGTAGTGCAACATCTCCGTTGTTATTCCTGAACCACAGAAAGTGCATTTCAGGCCTTCACGCCTCAATAAAATCAGATGGTGTTCTCTGAAAAAAATTGAAAGGGTTCTAAATTGCGCGATTAATCTGATGACAGGAAAAGGGAGTTCACTTAAGAAATATTCTTCGGTGGTAAACGTTGTATATATATCTCTATAGTGGGAATATAACTTTGATTGGGTTATTCTTGTTAAGTCATTTTGTATTGTATGCTCTATCGCAGTTCTTAATATTCCTGGGATAGCATTCCTTAGTGCTTGTAAAATAATAAATACTTCGCTACAATATAGATGCAAAATTTGTTGAATATTGAAAGCTGATGTTGTGGCTTTGTCAACGACCCGAGGTCACTAGTTTGTGGAGACGGCCAATAGATGGCGTCTAGTTTTGACGTCTAATTCGACGGGAGAGGTGACCTTCATCTTTATAGATTCCAATTGCGTATTCAGGATTTTTTGTCATGATTATATTAACAAAGGTTACTTTGTACGGGTTAATACAAAATGCAATAAACTAGGGCCTAAAGTAATAGTAACTAAACACACAAAAAGCGTACACTCAAGAGTACAACACCAAAAAAAAAGAGGCAAATGATAACTCACAATTTGTTAAATAAAATTTTTAAAAAAGTACTTAGCTATATTGTTGCGTTGGTAGGGATCGGACCGGGGTTACACAGGGAATGCGAAGAGATCACCAGACATGGATAAAACACGCAGAGAACACTTTAAACGTCTCTACACAAAACTTATACCACACTGGCCTCCCGCATTTCCTTAAACCACCTTTATATACAAACATGGCCACATTCGTCCAATTAGAATGCTTGAGAGATCGGTTTACTTATCTGATAAAAACATCGTTCTTCGCACTAAAGAAATAAGATACGAGTGTAAATATTTGTCAATATAATTTGATAGTTAACACAAAGCAATAAAGCGCCATCTATACATATAAAATGAAAGGACTTAAAAGCGCGAATGTTTCTTTTATACATAAAACAAACTTCTACTGTCCTTACTGCGATGAAAAAATATATATGCCTAACTGGCCTTGTCTTTATAGTTTGCTGAAGAGCATTGCTCGAAGCAAATATTTAAATGTAATGCTACTGTCCTATAAGCTTATGTCCATAGTTTACTTGAAAACCATTTCTAAGATTCCATCCTTCAGTGTAGCATATAAAAGCAGAATGATCCAATACAGTATTAGAGCTCTGAGAAGCGGTCTGGTGGATTTAATTGGCGAAACCGCTGGGAGGGTTCACCACTGATGAGCCAAGCCCTCCCAATATATTTTTCATCGCAGTAAGGACAGTAGAAGTTTGTTTTATGTATAAAAGAAACATTCTCGCGCTTTTAAATCATTTTATTTTATAATTTGATAGTACCCATGATATTTAAGTAACCACTAAGATTTTATATCCCGACTATAGACAATCCTTGATCCATCCATGTATAAAACTGCATAGATATCTGGTAATTATATAAAATACATTGTTGTATATTTCCTTTCCACTTGTACCAATCTAAATTTCTGTCAATATTACTAATTACTGTTCTTTAAGAAAAAGAACTGCTTGTTCTTGATTACTTATATATAAGTTTATACCAAGCACTTTCTTTCTTCTTTCCCTTTATTTGATATATTATAAATAACATTGCTGATTATTGTTACTATTACCGTGTTTTTCCTGTATATACCTTGTTCTTTTTGAAAATAGAGAAATCCATAAATAAATCTTTAAATAAAAAGGCTTTAAATCAAAATATCATTTATTTTACCAATATTCAAGTTGGCTGAACGCCAACCTTTATCAAGGTATTAAAACATATTTAAAGTGTGTCAACAACAAACTCAGCGACCTCTCTCTCATTTGTGTTTGTTGTTAACACACTTTAAATATGTTTTAATACCTTGATAAAGGTTGGCATTCAGCCAACTTGAATATTGGTGAAATAAATGATATTTTGATTTAAAGCCTTTTTATTTAAATACCTTGTTCTATTCAGAGAATCTGTATAAGAACAGAAGGTCTTAATACATATTTTTGTTGTTGTTTCAACCAGGATATCTATATTTTAAATTTTCTGTGAAAATATCATAACTAACTAGAAAACAGAACAATAATACGGTAGCATTTACTCTCATGTGAATATTTTTATTAATAATTTGACCTATAAAGTATATAAATATTGTTTTGTTAAATATTTTCTAACATATTTTATCCCAACCACGCCTCGGCGCGAGCCAGCACGGGCCGGGATTCTTTTTCTTTGAGCCCGCGCTGGCACGTTTGTTCTGTTCTTTTTCTCTCTTTATAATCTTACTGAATATAAAATTATATTTGATTTCAACATGTACTTCTCCCGTTTATAATTATTTTCCATGTGACAATATTCAGGAAAAGGTTGTAATCTATCTCTGATACCATTCCTTACTTGATATATGTGTGACAGAGCCGCGACAATCGTGACACAAGAGGACAACTGTCTCTTCCTCCGAGTCGACAAGGAAGATTTCAACAGGATCCTAAGGGTAAGAAAGATCGAGATGTCCAGATGGAATGACTGAAGAGTTGGTGTCCAGGATGTGGAAGCCAACACAGTACGGTTAAAGGAACACGGCCAGGACGTGCTGTTGCTTCAGAAGATCCCACGAGACAATCGCAGCACAGAAGAGCCCCATTCCCATTACAAGTAGGAGAGTTTACAGATCTTAAGTCAATAGTGATTACTCGAAATATTCTGTAATGTCGCCTGGAGTCGTATATTTTTATAAGACAGAAGCAATTTTGTTCACACTCGGGTGTGAACTCGTATCTCAGGTGTCTTCAATAAAGGTCACTGTAATATCTTTCAGAGTTATTGTCTGAATCCTGATATACATGCTAAAAGGTAAAACTTCCTTAAGTTTTGTCCATGAGTGTATCTTTCAGAGTTATTGTCTGAATCCTGATATACATGGTAAAAGGTAAAAACTTCCTTAAGTTTTGTCCATGAGTGTATCTTTCAGAGTTATTGTCTGAATCCCGATATATATGATAAAAGGTACAACTTCCTTAAGTTTTGTCAATGAGTGTATCTTTCAGAGTTATTGTCTGAATCCCGATATATATGATAAAAGGTACAACTTCTTTATGTTTTGTCAATGAGTGTATCTTTCAGAGTTATTGTCTGAATCCCGATATACATGCTAAAAGGTACAACTTCCTTAAGTTTTGTCCATGAGTGTATCTTTCAGAGTTATTGTCTGAATCCCGATATACATGCTAAAATGTACAACTTCCTTAAGTTTTGTCCATGAGTGTATCTTTCAGAGTTATTGTATGAATCCCGATATACATACTAAAAGGTACAACTTCCTTAAGTTTTGTCCATGAGTGCACCTTTCAGAGTTATTGTCTGAATCCCGATATACATGCTAAAAGGTACAACTTCCTTATGTTTTGTCCATTAAAGATTATTTTTCAAAGGTGGTTACTGAAATATTTTTCTCCTTTCAAGTGTCATTTTAATAAAGGTTTTTCTTAAAGAGTATATTTATTAATTAAACCATATAAGCTCACTTTTCCTATGGTATTTTCACCTTTCAGTAAATATAGAAAGTGGAATGGTTCTGTGCCATATCTACATTAAAGGACGAAATTTAAGGAAGTTGTACCTTTTAGCATGTATATCGGGATTCAGATAATAACTCTGAAAGATACACTCATGGACAAAACTTAGGGAAGTTGTACCTTTCAGCATGTATATCGGGATTCATACAATAACTCTGAAAGATACACTCATGGACAAAACTTAAGGAAGTTGTACCCTTCAGCATGTTTATGGGATTCATACAATAACTCTGAAAAATACACTCATGGACAAAACTTAGGGAATTTGTACCTTTTAGCATGTATATCGGGATTCAGACAATAACTCTGAAAGATACACTCATGGACAAAACTTAAGGAAGTTGTACCCTTCAGCATGTATATCGGGATTCATACAATAACTCTGAAAAATACACTCATGGACAAAACTTAAGGAAGTTGTACCTTCTAGTATGTATATCGGGATTTAGACAATAACTCTGAAAGCTACACTCATGGACAATACTTAAGGAAGTTGTACCTTCTAGCATGTATATCGGTATTCATACAATAACTATGAAAAATACACTCATGGACAAAACTTGAGAAAGTTGTACATTCTAGTATGTATAATGGGATTCAGACAATAACTATGAAAGCTACACTCATGGACAAAACTCAAGGAAGTTGTACCTTTCAGCATGTATATCGGGATTCAGACAATAACTCTGAAAGATACACTCATGGGCAAAACTTAGGGAAGTTTTACCTTTTAAGATGTATATCGGGATTCAGACAATAACTCTGAAAGATACACTCATGGACAAAACTTAAGGAAGTTGTACTTTTTAGCATGTATATCAGGATTGAGACAATAACCCTGAAATATATTACAGTGATATTTATTGAAGACACACGAGATAACCAAGTGTGAACAAAATTCTCTCTGTCTCCTTAAAAAAAAAACAACAACAAAAACAGCCTACGGGAGATATAGAATACTATTGAGAAGACTAATAAATATATGAAAAGAAATTACAGTGACCTTTATTGAAGACACACGAGATAAACAAGTGTGTGAACAGTCCTTTAATGTAGATATGGCACAGAACCATTCCACTTTCTATATTTACTGAAAGGTGAAAATACCATAGGAAAAGTGAGCTTATATGGTTTAATTAATAAATATACTCTTTAAGAAAATTACTTGAAAACTTTCTCCATAGATTGTATAAACGATAAGGAAGAGTAAGGAGAAAAGATTTTTATTCAATTAAACTTGTGACAAGCTTTCGGGCAGTGTTCTTTTTATTACCTGTTGAAGGGCGTGACTGCCCGAAAGCTTGTCACAAGTTTAATTGAATAAAAATATTTTCTCCTTACTCTTCCTTATCGTTTATACTCTTTAAGAAAAACATTTATTAAAATGGCATTTGAGAAAAATATTTCAGCTACCACCCTTGAACAATAATCTCTCAAACAGACGACCGGTAACATTAAAGACATTCTATTTTCATAAGTTTCATCCATGAGTGTAACTAGGAATGTGTGACAGATACACGGTGATAGCCGGGACTCCACAGAAAATGCTGGAACATCTCCTGGAGACCAGAGTCGATCTAAGAGGAGAAGATACATCCGGTATGTAAGAACCTATGTAATAAGCCACAGAACCACTATGCTTAATATAAAAAATCAAACTGAGAAATCATCGTAATACGTAGACAGAAATGCAAGAACAGAATAAATATTTATTGAAAATACACCTATCCCCCGATTTACACGGTACTTGTTTTACACGTTTTCGCTTTTACACGGTTTTCCAAATAATTTTATTTTTTTATTTTTATCGCACTATACTAAATGCTACTGTGATTGAACACATGCGCTGTGTACACATCTCACAAGGAATCCCGAGCTTATGTGCTGACTTGCTGCACACGCACACTGTGTCTGTATTTCTAATTTTTAAATTTTTTTAATTTTCGATTTACACGTTTTTCTCAGGAACGTATCTACCGTGTAAATCGTGGGATAGGTGTACTTAATCTCAAAATTTATTTATTTCAGCGTAAATTTAAAGAGACTATTATACAATATGTAAATAATTATATTACAAGGTTATAACAAAAGATCGTAAACACTTGCAAAAATTGAAATACCAATATTTTTCGCCGTTATGTATAATGTTAATGTATTATGCATAAAGTGATGGCGGGTTTAATCGTTATTTTTCTTCTGATAATACTCTTTTAAACGTTATTTTGTATATTACTTTTTCAGTTGTTTGGTGTTACAAATATGATCATGCTTCATTTTAAATTTCGCTATATTTTTTCCTAAAATTATGTTAATATCTCCGTCCGTTTTAGCTTCATTTATGTTTTTAATTTGTCAATTACCATATTTTATATCTTACAAAATTAGTTATACAAAACAACAATATCAAATCTGATTCATTTTATCTTTACGCCATATATATAAAATATGAAAATTTATCTCATAGATCGATTCTTTATATAGTCTTGTTTACTCACACTTCGTTGTACCTGTCGAAGGGCTTGACAGCCCGAAAGCTTGTATCGAATACGTTTATTAAAGAAACATTTTTCTCTTCTTTTTTATCATCTAATAAAACCATAAAGGAGAAATTTCTTATTAGTTCTTATTAAAGTAATTATATTATGTATTATCTGTAATAATATTATTCGCCAAATAATAAAATAACGTTTTGAGAAAAACAGGAACTTCTCAGTCAACCTTATAGTTTAATTTTATATAAGAAAGGTGTATGTAAATATATAGTCAGGAGGACAGAGTTACTCCCTCTTATCTGGACTGGACCGACAGGTCTGGGAAAACAGTGACGCCACGTGGAAGGTAGAAAAACTCAGTTCTCCTCTCTTGTTCTAACTGCTGGGTATATTTGGCTCATGTACATAGTAACTTTTATTTTAAATTTAAAAATATTTCATATAACTAATTAAATAAATATTTAAAGTAATTCGGAAGCCTATTTGATTATTATTCCTCGCGACAATATTCAGTAATTGAATTTCTTTCTAGATTGTTATCTTGAAGATGTATAAAGGTTAGACCTGGACGGCACTCATTATTCTTAACTAAAAGACACTTCGGCCAGTAAAAGGCCACACGACTGCTTCGCAAATCATTATATATATATATATGGATATTTTGTCGGTAGGAGATTGATCTATAAAAGGTCACTTCTTCAGTCAAAATAGACGTCTTAAACCAGACGCCATTTATATTTTAGCCAAAGATTTGGTCCAGCCACTTAGCCAGCTAAACATCTCTTTTGCAGATTGTCAAGATTCCATTGGATCCCTTGTGGATCTCATGGAATAAAGTCTACCCTAGACTGACGAGGGTCATTAGCCCGAAACCATGGTCTCTAGGTGGACGCTTCTCAGTTTGCCAAAACTGTTGTTGTGGCTTTGTCACCGACCCGAGACCGCTAGTTTGTGGTGACGGTCAATAGATGGCGTCTGGTTTTGACGTCTATTTTGATGAGAGAAGTGACCCTTTATATATATCGTATATTTTAAACTGTATGACACTTTTAGTATATGTCACATATCTTCCAATTAGTTAGAGTCGATACGTTAAAAGATCCTACCCTTCTTTTAGAATGTACACCGTTTCTATTTGCTACCACCCCCCATATTTTGTAAATATGCTATATCTTTATTGATAATACCTGTAAACCCCTATTTGTATGTAACATTAAAAATGGTGACGTCAAATAAAAATCCAAAGAGTGTTCGGTCAGCTGGTGGCAGGGACAGAGGGGAGGAAAAAAGCCAACGCCCAGCCCATGTGGGGTCCCGAGGGACATTCTTATAGACGACTTCCCTGTAAACAGGACAGGTTTTGGCAGGGGGTCAGCAGATGGTGCTAGAGTGTGTCGATCGAGAGTCCGCTTCAGCCTGTCTCTCTCACACAGGCTGTCTCTCTCTCCATGTCTCGGTGATAGGCATCCAAGTTTGTGTCATGGCCTCTACCTCTGTCCCGTGGGCTGTTCCCGATCACTCTCGGTGTTAACATCTAGCCCTGCCTCTGCTTCTTGTTGTCCGCGTGTGGGAAGAACATCAACACTCGCCTCACGAACACGACTGCCAGCTTACCCATACGTCGGCATTTGCAACAACATTACATATATATATTGGTAAAATAAATGATATTTTGATCCAATATATACCTATATATATAGATGGAGATTTTGCCGGGAGGAAATTGATCTAAAGAGACAAGGGTCGCCTCTCCCGTCAAAATAGACGTCTAAACCAGACGCCATGTCTCTAGTTGCCTTTGTCACCGACCCGAGGCCGCTAGTTGCGGCGACGGTCAATAGATGGCGTCTGGTTTAGATGTCTATTTTGACGGGAGAGGCGACCCTTGTCTCTTTATATATAAATATGACCACCATTTTCCCCCTCTAATCACTTCACCTCAACTTCACCCTATGCCATATCTGTAGCTAATACCATAATATGCCGTGTTCCAGACACCTTCCTTGAGGACTTCTTGCTCACCCATCTCATCTTCATGTCAAGCGAAGCCATCTGCCAAGAACTCATGAAACAATATCCTTTAATCCATCTGGTATAAGTGAATTGAACTATTTTTGACGGTTAAAAATAAATCAATTTTCAACTGTCCTTACTGCAATGAAAAATGTATTTCTACTGTCCTTAAAGCTTATGTCCATAGTTCATTTAACAATACCCCTTTTAAGAGTCTAGCTTCAGTTTCAGTAAAAAGGAAAACCGAAAAATGCAATATAACAGGTAGATTGGACATGGTAGATTAAACTGGCGAAACCGCTGTGAGGGTTCAACACAGATGAGCCAGGCCCTTCCATTATTTTATCATTGCAGTAAGGGCAGTAGAAAATTGTTTTATTTTTAAAATAATCCTACGCGTCTATAATAGTTCAAATATCCTTTAATCACTACTATTAATGTATTTTTACATAGTGTATTTTCAAAGTTTATATGAGTATATTATTTAATCCGGTGCCCACTTGTTGTAGATTTGAGAGTACAATGTCAAATGAACAGTTCTAGTTTAAGCCAAATGGTTTCCAGTAAAGAAGAATATAGAAAATTTAACAAATTCTGTAGACTCTATCTCAAATGCCGTGGACTTGAATTACATTAAGAATTGAAATTTCTAGTTTAATTAGTATATTTGTACCACTGGTTTAGTGGTTGTAATTCTAAAGATATATTGAACTTTTGATAATATGTATGTAAATAATTTTTTTTCTTGTATAATTTATTGCTCTAAAATGTAAATCTAAATAACTTTCACTCTCTTTCTCTAAAACTTTAAATAATTTGTATATATATATTTAAAAACTATGTACATAAAATAGATTAAACATTTACATGCAAATATCCACATAGGATATAGCGTTGGTTTTGTAATAAATAAATAAAATAAAAATTTAAAGTCAAAACATATATTGAGAGTAATTATAAATTAATATTCACAAGAGAACTCAAACAAGCAAAATATTCATGACATATCTGTTTGTAGAAACATTCCCAGAGTAATTAAACTTTGGTTTAATGATGCGCTGACCATTGTTACTAAAATATCAGACGCATTTAACTCAAAATTGAACATGGTGTTGTTTTCAAATATAAAAAATATATTATAATGCGGCTTGTGATTGTAAAACGACATTTTAAAACTATTCCGCATGTGTTCCTTTTCAACAAAAAATCAAAATTTATTTCAAGGAGAAATAACGTTTATTTCCAACCTTTGGGGTGAGATATGAAAGGGTGAATTGTGAAGAGTAATGATAAACGGAAAAATAAAAGTGTCCAGGGATGGTAATTCCCATCGAAATAGTCGTTATTTCTCCTTGAAATAAATTTTGATTTTTCGTTAAAAAGAAACAAATGCGGAATAGTTTTTAAAATGTCGTTTTACAATAAAAATATATCATTATATATTATGAGCATATAATGTAGAAAAAGAGTATGGTGTCTCTTTACAGTAAGTTAATAAATATCCCTGGTATAGGTAACAATAAAACGACATTTGAAAATTATTTCGCATGTGTTTCTTTTGAACGAAAAATCGAAAATTATTTTAAGGAGAAATAACGATTATTTTTAGCCTTTGGGATGAGGTATGAAAGGACACTTTATTTTTCCGTTTATCATTACTCTTCACAATTCATCCTTTCATACCTTATCCCTAAGGTTAGAAATAATCGTTATTTCTCCATAAAATAAATTTCGATTTTTCGTTTAAAAGAAACACATGCGGGATAATTTTCAAATGTCGTTTTACAATCATAAGCCACATTATATTGTATTTATAGGTTACAATAATTATCAGGATTGGTAAAAGGTGAAAGTCATAAGACTTTCTACAACAGTAGCTTACAATATCGTTACTGCTCTCTTGTCATGGATAGCTTCATAACCATGGAGTGTAGTTTGACTTTTTATCGAATTTGATTTTAAAAAATTGCTATTATATGCTTTATATATTATATGATGCACTAGCGCGCCATCTGTTATCAAAATTCGAAACTATTTTAAAGGCGTAAGATTCTTTTTGATATTAAACAATTTCTACTGCCCTTACTGCAATGGAAAAATTAATGGGAGGGTCTGGCTCATCAGTGATCAGCCCTCCCAGCGGTTTCGCCAGTTTAATCTACCATACCGCTGTTATATTGCATTTTTGGAACTTCCTTTTATAGTGATACTGATGATAGACTCTTTGAATGGGTATTTTAGAATAAATGCGCTAGTGCATCATATTATAAATGTTCTAATAAAAGAAACAATTTGATATTTGCGGAAGAGCGATTGCTCGAAGCATATTATATATTTATAAATGTATGTAATTCTACTGTCCTCAAAGCTTAAGTCCATAGTTCTCCTAAAATACCCATTCAAAGAGTCTATCATCAGTATCACTATAAAAGGAAGTTTCAAAAATGCAATATAACAGCGGTATGATAGATTAAACTGGCGAAACCGCTGGGAGGGTTCACCACTGATGAGCCAGGCCCTCTCATTAATTAATCCATTGCACTAAGGGCAGTAGAAATTGTTTAATATCAAAAATAATCTTACGCCTTTAAAATAGTTTCGAATTTTTATATATTATCTTTATCCGAGCATCGTTCTCAGAAATTTCTAAAAGGTATTATTTAATGTATTTATTAGAATAGAATGATATCTTTTTGCATATAAATGCATGTCTTTATTCATTTTATAAATGTTGAAATCTTGACAAGATCTCAATAAAATTATTTTGTCATTGTCTAAAGAGCCGCGTGTGTCTCGCGAGCTGCAGGTTGCCCTGGTCTATACAGTAATTGTGTCTACAGAACCTTAACTCAGCAGCTGTTCTCACTTATCGTCTGGACGCTGCCAATTCCCGACAGGAGACAGAGTTCGTCATCACCAACAAACGCAAGGTTCTTGTCTTCGTCCAGACCTGGCATGAGATCTCCAGGGAAGCTTTCTTTGAGGACGACAGCATCGCATCTTTCCTGCAGGTAACTGACTCACTCAGTGGACTTCAATGGATTTGTCCCTATCGACTATCTTGGTGGTCATGCTTGGAAAGGGTGTCGATTTATCATACGAGATTCAACAAAGCTCAATAATGTGAAGATCTTCAAGGTCATTAATAGTGTCAGCCTTGTTGAACCTTTCAATGGTTCGATAAACAAATTGACGCGTAATATTCAAATTTTGTAAAAGTTTAAAACTGGATGAAAGACTTTGGCCTACCTTGTGCAAAGCTATTACAGCTATACGGTTTTCTTTAACACCCCAATCCATTATCAAAAAACAAATATATTCCGATTATTTTTTCTAAAGACGTGTGCACGAGATATTCAAACAACAACTACTGTATTTTGAATACTTCACGCGGTCAAATTAATATTTTTATCTCTGATTTAGTTTTGTAACAATTATTATGGCTAGACTGAGTATATGTGAAAAAACAATAGAAAAAATAAAAAGGTCAGGTGTTGATATTAACCTTTTTATCTTTTTCTATTGTTTCCACATATAAAGCGTATTCACGCAAATTTGGCCTTAAATACCCATTTCTTGGTTTCTCAAGAAGTCTCTGGGACCAAAATTACTTTTGGTCGTAGCGGTACAGCCTACTCTACACTGACGAGCGCCAACAGTGCGAAATGCGTTCATGGATGACTTTTCTTGATTTATCAAGAAATTGGGTTGGCCAAATATCAGGGAACAGACTAAATCAATGTTTAGTTGATTTCTGTTCCACCAGATGGCGCTCTGCCTTCTGAAAAGTACATGTGCTCCTGATCAGGATATGCCTTTTTTATTTTTTGAAAAAATATATAAAGAGTTGTTCCATTATGTATAAATGTAATTTCATTAAGTGTTTTTTTTTTAACAGAAGTGTGTAGGACATTAACAATTCTAAAAATTTAAGAAATTAAAGCATTATGGCACGAATGTTATTACACATAAAATAAACTTCTACTGTATTAAACTTACAAATATATTCTCACAATGAGTATCTTTTTATTTAAAAAAACGCTGGCTTTCAAGCGTTAATCGCTCTTGAAAGCTAGCGTTTTTTTTATAAAAAAGATACTGTAAAACGACATTTAAAGATTATTCCGCCAGAGTTTCTTTTCAACGAAATATCAAAATTTATTTCAAGGAGAAATATCGATTATTTCTAACCTTAAGGATGAGGTATGAAAGGATGAATTGTGAAGAGTAATGATAAACGGAAAAATAAAAGTGTCCAGGGATGGGAATTTCACAATTTTATCATGAATAGAAACTTGTACTGTCCTTACTGTGATGGAAAAACCACTAATGAACCAAGCCCTCTCAATATTTTTTCTTCGCAATAAGGACAGTAGAGAGATAAAAGTTTGGTTTTGATAGGTATTACATATTGACTGGTCAATATTATATAATATAAAAAATGACCAGTCAATATAATTATTCTTTTTTTATCATCATCATCTTTCTGCATCTTGTTTTTCTGGCTTCGGTAAATAACGACCATCGTTAGTTAGACTTAATATCTAATCTAAATTACTCTATTATAAATATATTGTATAATCCTATTGTCTAAATAAATACATATAGAAAAGGATTAATTTAGAGTTGAAATAATTTGTTTACAACTAAGCGGTAACCCTAAATACAATATAATATAATGCGGCTTGTGATTGTAAAACGACATTTGAAATATGTACTATCCCGCATGTGTTTCTTTTCAACGAAAATTCAAAATTTATTCCAAGGAGAAATAATCGCTATTTCTCCTTGGAATAAATTTTGAATTTTCGTTGAAAAGAAACACATGCGGGATAGTATTTCAAATGTCGTTTTACAACCCTAAATACACAACAGTTTTGTTTTATGTGTAAAAGAAACATTCGCGTCTTAATTCTCTCATTTTTTTATGTATACCTAGTGCGTTGTTGCCTTATAATTATGAAAACTATTTGAAAAGTTCAAAGAAACTTCACTTAATTGTAAAGATTATTATGTTTCTGTTGTTGATTTTCGGTTGTTTTAGATGTTAACTGGTTTGTTTAGACAATTTAACAATCTATAGATGACTTCTATAGTCCTATATCCCAATATAGTCTATATCCCAAACGGGGCTCTAGCACATTTGTAAGTGCAAACTACTTTTCACATGTGTAGACATGTGGTGCACTTACAGTAAAAGCAGTCGCCTACTTCTACCCACCATGATTATCATGGCCTGTACCACGTGTACTAGGGATAAGCAAAAAAAACGCAATCTATAGATGACTTTACAAGGATTTCCTGGTGTGTTCTGAGTGTCCTCTGTATACAGGAACTGGTGGCCACGGTTCAGGACGATGTTAGAAGGTACGGTTATCTACAGGGAGAGTTGGCGGCGCTGACCAGGCTTGTGGAAGCCAAGGAGAGGTAAGTTGGGAAAATTAGACAATAGAGTCTAGAGATCACTATTTGGTATAGCTATCTGACCTCGCTGGAGACTCACGGCCCACAGAAGTGGAAGGTGGAACCCAGCGGTATGCTACGCCGAATGTCCGGCTCGAGTATCCTACCCAGGCCCATCAAAGCATCAGATGAGAGTAAGAAAATTATATCATGTTATCATAGTATCCCTGAATAGAACTGTTTCCTCAGCCAATGTTAATTCACTACTAAACAAAGATTTCCCTTTGATTCTCAATATCTCCTTGTTTACCACTCTGTTACACCAATACCGTTCTTCTCTTTGTAAAATCTCGCCTTCCTATTTTTTTTCTTGGGAATCCCCCATCTTCTGAAACCTATATATGTTTAGCCTAATAATGCTTTTCAAAAAGGGAGGAAAAATGATTCGATATAATCATATTTTAAATTTTGAAAATAATTTGTGAATTAGGCTATACATCTAGATTTCATCATAATCACAGTTTTTATTTAAAAATATTATATATAGTAAAGTTATGAGAGGATGACATTTAAACATGTGTTTCAACAGAGAATCTTCTCTCCATTTAAAAATGCATTAAATAATATTTTGTCAATGTGTACACCAATATGTATACTAAATTTCAGTGGAACCATGCATGCAAAATCACTTAAACCTTCCCTTGAATGTAGTTTCCAATTGGAGATAGGATTAGATAAAGTCATTTCACAGAGGTTTTGGAACGTAGTGTACCATCAGATGAGTGGTTCATTTAAGATTTTACTGTATTTGGTGATGTAGCGTTTACATTAGTGTCTCTCCGTGATTGAAAACTCGTAGACAATATTTACAATTATCCTAATTTAATTAACATCTTATTAATATATACAAAAGTGTACTGTCTGCACTATTCTTAAAATGTATTTATTTATTTCGTCTCAGTTTACAGATGTTACATTCAAGTCCCATTGTCCTGGCTATTTACACATGGCGAGTTGGTGGAGTAGAAGTGGCACTCCCCGGCCCTTGTAGGAGGGTAGCTGTGTATTTTAAAATGATAATTATATTTACGAACGGAAAAATATGTCCAGGGTAGCCTAGTGGACATGGCATCTGCCCGGTAAGGGGAACAC
>CP092874.1:88629886-88727416 GCA_030710605.1 Cordylochernes scorpioides | reverse complement strand
TCGTGCAGTTTCTTCGTAAACAACGTCTAGGTTGATAGAATTCTCTCGTTCTCGATGCAGCGGACAATAAGGTATAATTAAGAGCTGGGTCACTTGAATCTGGATGTCCATAAATTTCCGTCACATTTAATGAAAGTAAAAGCTAGATTTTTTTTCCTTCCTGGAAGATTGCTGTAAAGTTGGTTTTATAAGTTAATTTATGACAAATTTAGTTCGCAATGTTATAAAAGTCTAATAAACTCTTATATCTTGTTATAAATATCAATTATTACGTTATTTTTAATCATCCAGGTATTACTTTTCATTTCATAAATTATACGTAAATACTGCTTATTCTATTCCTGAGCAGAGAATAGTGTTTTAACATAGTCTTGATGTGGTAGTGTCTTGTCCATGGAGCAGATCAGATTGGTCCATGCACCCTGATCACAATACCGGCCAACTGAGGTGTCTTGTTCATAAAGCAGATCAGATCGGTCCGTGCACCCTGATCACAATACCGGCCAATTGAGGTGGTGTCTTGTCCAAGGAGCAGATCAGATCGGTCCGTGCACCCTGATCACAATACCGGCCAACTGAGGTGCTGTATGGATGTCCTCTTCTGAATTGATGTCTGCCATATAGAGGTCTGCAAGGATGGCCGGGTATATATGGTCCTGAGTGAGTTGGGTGTTGTGACAGTTATTGCAGTTCCTGTAGGATCTAATCATGTCTTGGTTTATCTTCATTCCTTTAAAATGTCCTGTTCTGATTCTTGAAATTGCTCCATTCCATGGAGCAACAAAATCAGTCTTTATGTAATTAAGTATATAAGCAAACCGTTGGTTTTCGACCGCTACGACCCGGGTTCGATTCCCGCTTTGGGCACTTTTATTCTGATAAAAAAAAAATGCTCCAATGGCCCCTGATTCTTGTAAAATTCCAACCCCACCAGCGAGTGCAAGTAACCAAATGGGGCTCTGGAACATTTGTAAGTGCAAAGTCGAACTGCTTTTCACATGTGTAGACATGTGGTGCACTTACAGTAAAAGCAGTCGCCTACTTCTACCCACCATGATTATCATGGCCTGTACCACGTGTACTAGGGATAAGAAAAAAAAACATACATAAGGTAACGCGCGCTTGATTAATACTATTTGTCATCCTTACAAAGGTGCCTAGATTATGCATTTGAATTTGAAGTATGACTGATATATTTGACAGTATGATGCACTAGTGCGCCATCTGTTATCAAAATTCGAAACTATTTTAAAAGCGTAAGATTTCAAAAATAATCTTACGCCTTTAAAATAGTTTCGAATTTTGATATTTGACAGTATCTCTCTAGTTGTAAAAATCATCAAAATTACCTGATATAGTTTCGGACCTCTAACTGCTGATTTTTGCTGGAAGATGGCGGAGGTTCCAACTCTGAAACAGGAGACCACAGGCATTAGGACAAAGTTGCCTTAAGGTGAAGTAACTAAATTCAAAATTCCACTCAGCTAGAAAATTTATATGTATAATTATCATTTATATCATGATGCATTAGTGCGCCATTTGTTATCAAAATTCGAAACTATTATAGACGTGTATGATTCTTTTAAAAACAAAACAATTTCTACTACCCTTACTGCAATGGAAATTGTTTTATTTTTAAAAGAATTATACCCGTCTATAATAGTTTCGAATTTTGATAATTATCATTAATTAATTGTACGAATTAGCACTTGCTTATTTAACAAAAGGTCAGTAAACGTATTCAATTGTCAATTGTATCTCGGCCAGGCGGAGTCCAAGCTCTGCGCTTTCGGTGAAGGAAGCGAAGCAAATATGGAAATGAGCAACCAATATACAATATTGGTGGATAGCCAAGAAGTGAAACACGATGGTGAAATTGTCATCAAAATTTCGTCAACGATCGTCAAGTCTGGAAAAAAAACTCTAAAAAGAAAATTAAGATTTATACAACAATCGAAGGTCTCATTCAAATTCGACCACACAAAAAAAAAGAGAGAGAAAAAAGCGGCGGCGATATAAATTGTTCTCACAAAAGTCGGAATTGGATTGATATCGTTGAAAAAAGACATATCGGCCAACTATAAAAAAAATTAAAAAGAGGAAACATTCGCCTCTTTTAACGAAGGAGCGCCCACCTCCTCCTGGTCAATCTTGCCGGGCCAACACCAACCAAAACAGGTCATGCCGCGCATCGAGCAAATTGAAATCTCAAGGCAAAAGTTCGGATAATTCTCTAGATCAGTGATTCTCAACCTTTTTTTTGTTGCGGCATTATTTTAAAGATTTGAAAATTTGGCGGCACAATTTTAGAATTTCGCGGCACACTTTTGCTAACTTGAATGCAAGAAAATTCAAATTATGTATCAATATTTCTATGCAAAATATAAGTAATATACATCTCTAACATTCAATTTGCTAATTTCGTTATTTTAAAAAGTAAAAAAATGAAAAAGAAAAAAAGAAAAACCAATACAAACGTGAACATAATCATATGACTAAAATTCGGCGGCACATTTTTAGAAATACGCGGCACACAAAATTACCGCGGCACATTGGTTGAGAATCACTGCTCTAGATAAACAGCCGCTGAGATCTTTGACTAGATGCTCTATCTGGAAGTCTCTCCGTGTTTACTCCGATTGGGCTACATCAAGGCCCTGGAATGCAAATTTGGGAAAGGCTTTGGGCAGCTTGGACAGGTTTCCTGGCAGGTTCTAGTTGATCTGGAGTGGCCTGAGGTGGCAAAAACAGTAATCGAAGATGGTGTTGTGATAAAAAATTTCCACCTCAAAGCCCTTCACTATCAAAAGAATAAAAATAAATCAATATCAGCGGGCTGTCTTATGCCAATGAGGACGAAGGCCCCTAGGCACATACTGCCAAGTAGTCTCCATCGCTTCTGCCTTGAACTCTTACCGCGGCTACGCCTGGATGGACCTAAAGAAGTCGAGCCTCATTCTCACGAACGATAGAAAAAAGATCACGGATCTTCCAAAGACCATCGTGACTTCTAAGACGGCTCTGAGCTTGTCAATCTGGAGTACGTTTTTCGTGCTTCAAATGCTATCAGATGGGCCACAAGAGGATAAAAAGCCCGTAGATTATCAAGGCAGCAAGCATTTCCCAGCCGTATAGCCAAAAGAGCAGTATGAATATCACGGCGTTTGTTCTTATTGTCAATACAGCTGCATCGTCATCTGCAACATCCGACCATCTTGCTCCAGAGACTGCCGCGGCCCAGATATCCCTCAAGCTATCTGATCAAGAGGCTGAAGTTACCTAGAATGTATCTACTATCATTCCAGAAAACTTCCAGTCAGACAGACCCCAAGATAGAAAAATGTAATCTCCAGTCATCTAAACAGTAGGGAAGGATCCAGCTCATCCAATGGTAGGTACACACAATATTATGTAGCATAAACGGAAAATGTAGAGGTGTAGGTAGTAATTATAAAAAACGCAAAAAAAATTCAGTATTGAAAGAATTAATTTCAAATTTAACAGCGATTCAAACCAGGCGCTTTTCCTTCCAACATTCAGTGTACCTTGCGCGCGTTCTACTGGGAATTTATATGTATTGCAATATTATATGACTTATGCAGTATATGAAGAAGTGTTTAAACACAATCAAAGCAATTTAAACAATGCAAAATCATTTAAACCTATTTACAGTTAAGATACTCACTTAGAGGTTGACTCCGGCATTGCCTCAACTTGCGGAGCGTCTGGGCCACCATATGCTACAAAACACCCGAGATATGAATCCCAGTTATCAATTCTTACCTAATATTATGATATAATTACATGCAAATGTGTTATTAATTTGCATAGACATCATGATTAGTCCAAAAACTAAAGAGTTAGTATATTAACACAAAGTAATAACGCGTCATCGATATGTAACGAATGAAGACATTGAGACGCGGATGTTTCTTTTCACAAATAAATCAAACTTCTTGTTTGCGGAAGAGCATTGCTCGATGTAAATATTTGAATGTATATCTACTGTCCTAAAATCTTATGTCCATAGTTTATTTAAATACTATTTCTAAGATTCCACCCTTCAGTGGAGCATATAAAAGCAGAATGATCCAATACAGTATTAGAGCTCTAAAGAAGCGTTTTGTTAGATTAAATTGGCGAAACCGCTGGGAGGTCAAGCCCTCTCAATATATTTTCACCGCAATAAGGACAGTAGAAGTTTGATTTATTTGTGAAAAGAAACATTAGCGTTTTACTATCTTCATTAGTTATTATATTGTTCCTATAAGGAGAAAAATGTGGAACGAATATTGTATCAAAGGTATACTTTGCGTGGTGTCGCTGGAGACCCACTGGTGATTCTCCACCAAACTCTGCAGCACTGGCAGAGACGCCATATTCATTGTACATAGTGTATATAATCCATATTATCTTTTTTTAAATAGTTCAGACTGTGCACTTTGCATGTATTGACAAGATGTCAATAAAATTATTTTAATTGTCAAAAAAATTGTCAAAGGTATACTCACCATTTTCTCAAAGTTAACGAGTCCATCGATGCAGGTTTTGTTGCCTTCATGGGAGAAGGTCATATCCTTTAGAAGGAGCGGCATGAAAGGAATCATGGGTGGGGTCATTCGAGAGAGAGACGCTCGATACCTGCGGTGATTGCGGGAGGGATCAATCTCAGCTTCGAATTCGGCGAAAGTCCTCTTGAGTTTCCCGGGGAGACGTTCCCAGGTCTGGGAGAGCCTGCTGACCGCCACGTTACTGAGGCCCATGACAACGGCGAAGAAGGAGTTCATATTACGAGCCTCTCGACACTGCTGGGCCACTTTAACAAATTTCCGTACGAGCTGCGCACGACGGGCTAATGACGGTGTTAGGAGGACCTCTGTGGCCACCCAGAATTGGACTTCATTGAAACGACGCAGGAAGACGTCCAAGTTGGAAGTGGTTCGACCGGCATGGCCGAATACGTGGTAGATGAGTTCGTGCTCGTGAACGAGGCCGAAGAGCTCCCAGTCGTAGAGGGTGATCTGATGTGCTACGTCGTGGCTGCCGATGGAATCCAGCAAGGTACTTTCAGTTACTGGACAATCCTGCTCGGGCAGTGTCGTCTGGAACACACTGCTAAGGTCACAAAGTGATACGTTCTTGACAATAGCAATACCAATTCTAAATGGAAGTGATAAGAAACCAGCAAAAGTGAATACACTCACGGACAAAACTTAAGGAAGTGGAAAGTGAATCATTTCTTTAAGGAGACAGAGGCAATTTTGTTCACACTTGGTTATCTCTTTTCAAAAAAACTCACTGAAATATCTTTTAGAGTTATTGTCTGAATCACGATATACATGCTAAAAGGTACAACTTCCTTAAGTTTTGTCAATGAGTGTATCTTTCAGAGTTATTGTCTGAATCCCAATATACATGTTAAAAGGTACAACTTCCTTAAGTTTTGTCCATGAGGGTATTTTTCAGAGTTATTGTCTGAATCCCGATATACATGTTAAAAGGTACAACTACCTTAAGTTTTGTCCATGAGTGTACCTTTCAGAGTTATTATCTGAATCCCAATATACATGTTAAAAGGTACAACTTCCTTAAGTTTTGTCTATGAGGGTATCTTTCAGAGTTATTGTCTGAATCCCGATAAACATGTTAAAAGGTACAACTTCCTTAAGTTTTGTCCATTAGTGTATCTTTCAGAGTTATTGTCTGAATCCCGATATACATGCTGAAAGGTACAACTTCCTTAATTTTTGTCTATGGTTTTGGAAGCTACTCTGATATCATCGACATCCAAATACGATCCTGAAATCAGGATGTACAGTGGTAAAATTGTCGGATGTTAATCAGTAGTTTTATTTAACACTATATGACCGACCATTCGGAATATTTAGATTCTCATTTTTCTCTTTTCTTTTCAATTCAAGTACCATAACTTCCTAAACAAGGTGTAGCAAGCAATTTTATTAAAGGTAGACTAAGGACTACCTTACAGATACAAACGTCGTATGGGTATGCAGATAATTTTATGAACTACGAAGATTTCTCACAATGAGTTTCTTGATATAGGCTAAGTCGCGACCATCATCATGATGTAACAGTTGGAATCAAGGACGTACCAAGGAGTCCAGATGGTCAGCTGGGGCTAGGAAGATCCGACTGTTGACGTGAAGTCCTGTGGCCACGCTTACTTCCGAGTCCTTGAAAATCAGCCGTTCTAGACACATGGACACTATGGTATAAGCTTCCTTAGTATATTACATAAAGAATTACATTATATAGGAATGCACAAAGAGATCTAGACACGTGCACAAAAATAAACTTTGCTCTCTTTTGATAAATATAATAAAGATACATATATTAGATGCAACAACCTTTGATATATAGAATTCTTAGAGCAAAGATAATAAAAAAGATAAATGAAAAGCCCGCTGCTGCGATTTAAGATAATTAGAACCTAGATAAACTATAAAGCACGCTTTCGAGCGATCTACATCATCAGTACAGAGATGATTTTGTAACGTCCCACGGGTGAAATGATGAAATCGCTCAAATATGTCCAATGAATATTGTCGCGGTTATAAATAAAGCAAGGGCAAATTTGGGAATAATTAATTTACTATAAAGGGTATTTATCTTTTAGTTCTTCAATAAACTTATTTACAAGAGGTATTTATAGGGAGAACAACTTATCCCAAGGTAAAGATAATAATAATGAGAGTGGTTAGCCAACGTCCCGTTTTCCTTATTTGCCGAAAAGATTCCGAGAACCCCTCACATCTGTGGTCATCCCGGAGTCCAGGGATGATTGACAGGTGTCCCATGGAGCTTTTTGTGAACGGAGTTGCAGATCTACTTGAAAATATATTTTGAATGGTGATCTGTAGACCGATCTAAAGACAGAATACTGTGACATCTAGCTCCCCTTCCAAAAGAACCAAGACGACGTGGGTGGTAGATAAGGTAGTACTACGGTCCAGGGGCGACCGGGAGATGAAAGAAGGGGTCAGCTGAGGAAGAGACAGGCGGGGGAGAACTTCTGGTAACATCGGCAATGCGAGAAGAAGAGACAAGTTGTCTCCGGGAGTGTGCCCGTGTGGATGATCCTGGAAGAGGATGTCAGAGAAGCTTGCCCGACCTGGACGGCTGTTGGCGAAAAAGATCCTTCTGGTGGCGGAAATTGGAGACATTTAATCTCTACTACCAGCTACTGGTAAAATATTAAATGAGATCTCGAGCTTTCGGGCGTTTATATGTTTCACTGTATTCCTGTAGATGGGGCAGAGATACCCGAAAACCTGATATTACATTTAATAAATTTAAAGAAAATCATCTTTAGAAACCTGTTGCATTTGTTTAACAGATAAATATTGTCTAAACGTCGATAAAATGAAAATCTTACTGGCCGAAGTGTTTTAATTTGAAGAAAAATAGAATAATTTTAAGTTTGTATGCTGTACAATCACCAGTTATTGGAAGTTGGCCTACCTCCTGTAGACCGAACCTCCGCCAGTACCAGATCCCCGTTGTCTCTGAGTGCCAACTTCTCTGCTGCATTCTTCTTGATCACATCGGCTGTGGCACCGATGGGAGTTTTGATGGTGGTGTAGGTATGGTCGGCGCAGTAGACACGGAACACAACTGCACATCACAAACGTCTTCATCTCCATCACGTAATTCAGCCTTTGCCGGTCTCAAGCCCGGATTAAAAAGGAGGAGGAGGAGCAGTAACAAGCTCTCTAAAAAACCTGGGCTCAGCTGGCCCGGCTGATAGTACCCTGTAAGGGCTTCTAATCCAGGGATACAGGATGAGCAGCGTTTGTACTCCATGTTAGGAGCGGCTGCAAATGGCTTCTGTTCCTCATGTCAGAGGCGGCCATTTCTTTTGGAGATAAGTCAGTGGCCTGCCACTGAGTAGTGCTCCCAGTCTTAATGACAAACGCATTCTACTTCACCCAGTCATCATGGTTGTGAAATCTCAAGCTTTACAAACTTGATACCCTAATACGATTGAGTGGAGATAAAAAAGAAGAAGACAAACCTCTTTCTTATCTACATCTACAGATCATGTAGAATGTGATTTTATATACCATCTACAAGTTTTCATAGTAATATATTAATATAATTTATATATATAATACAATATAATGCGGCTTGTGATTGTAAAATGACATTTAAAAATTATACAGCATGTGTTTCTTTTCAACGAAAAATCCAAATATATTTTAAGGAGAAATAATGAATATTTCTAACCTTAGGGATGAGGTATGAAAGGATGAATTGTGAAGAGTAATGATAAACGGAAAAATAAAAGTGGCCAGGGATAGGAATCGAACCCACAGTGTTCCCCTTACCGGGAAGATGCCATGTCCACTAGGCTACCCTGGACATATTTTTCCGTTCGTAAATATAATTATCATTTTAAAATACACAGCTACCCTCCTACAAGGGCCGGGGAGTGCCATTTCTACTCCACCAACTCACCATGTGTAAATAGCCAGGATAATGGGACTCGAATGTAACACCTGTAAACTGAGATGGAATAAATAAATACATTTTTAGAATAGTGCAGACTGTGCACTTTTGTATATATTTACAAGATGTTAATTAAATTAGGTTAATTGTCAATATTATCTACGAGTTTTCTATTACGTGGGGAGACTAGTGTGAACACTACATCAACAAATACAGTGAAATCTTGAATAAACCACTCGTCTGATGGTACATCACGTTCCTAAAAATTTGTAAAATGACTTTATCTAATCCAATCTCCAATGGGATACTACAACCAAAGGATTGTTTACACTGTAAACACTACATCACTAAATAAAGTAAAATCTTAAATTCACAACCCATCTGATGGTTCATCATCTTTATAAAATTCTGTGAAATGACTAGATATAATCTAATCTCTCCAATGTGTCATTACATCTAAGGGAATGTTTATGTAAACGCTACATCAACTAATAAAGTAAAACATTAAATGAGCAACACATCTGATAGTTCCCCAAATATTGGTAAAATGACTTGATTTATTCCAATATCCAATAGGACATTACATTCAAGGGAATGTTTATGTAAACGCTATATCACCTAATACAGTAAAACCTTAAATGAACAACCCATCTCATGTTACACCATGTTCCTAAACTTCAGTGAAATGACTCTTTTCAATCCAATCTCCAATGGGACAATACATATAAGGGAATGTCTATGTAAACTCTCTCTTAAAAATACAGTAAAATCTTAAATGAACCACTCATCTGATGGTGTATCACGTTCCTAAACTTCTGTGAAATGACTTTATATTCAAAGAAAATATTTATGTAAACGCTACATTGCCAAATACAGTAAAACCTCAAATGAACAAACCATCTGATGGTACACCACGTTCCAAAACTACTGCAAAATGTCTTGATCTAATCCCATCTTCAATGGGATACTATGGGGGGGAGAGTCCGACCACACCTCCCTGCGGTCCCCCCTGGACCCTTGGAATATTCAACCAAATTCTGGTTTGTTTCCAAGGTGACTAACGTGGCAACGGCACCCATTTTCCAATGAAGAGCAAAACCGATATCTCCCGCAATGCTACACACCCAAGATAGTGGACATTGCTGCTGCTGTGATGGAGATGCATGAAGACATCTGAGACTCTTCTTTGGACACGACAACAACAACAACAATGGGATACTATATCCAAGGGAATTAGAAACATTCTTGTTTTAATGCTTTTTATCTTCCTTATATAGATGACGCGTTATTGCCTTAATATTAATTTATGCCTAACTGGCTTTGTCTTTATTGTTTGCAGGAGAGCAATGCTCGATGCAAATATTTATATGTAATTCTACCGTCCTAAAAGCCTATGTCCGTGGTTTTCTTGAATACATTTTCTAAGATTCCACCCTTCAGTGTAGCATATATAAGCAGAATGATCCAATACAGTATTAGAGCTCTAAGAAGCGGTCTAGTAGATGAAATTGGAGACCGCTGGAAGGGTTCACCACTGATTAACCAAGCCCTCCCAGTATTTTTTTCATCGCAGTAAGGATAGTAGCAGTTTTTTTTACGTGTAAAAAAAACATTTGTGCTTCAATGCTTCCATTTTCTATCTAAAGGAATGTTTATGTTTTCAATACTCCTGCATGGATGCTTCATCTGCACTTTAGTATACATATTGGTGTACACATTGACAAAATATTATTTAATGCGTTTTTAAAAGGAAAGAGGACTATGTTGGTACATATGTGATATTTTAAAATGAAACGGTGATTATAATGAAAACTATATGTAAAGCCTACTTTTAATTATTTTTAAAATTTGATTATATCGAATAACTTTTTCTCACTTTTAAAAAGCATTATTAGGCTAAACAGAAATAGGTTTCGGAAAAGTAGAAATCCCCAATAAAAAAGGGAAAGGGATATTTTCCAAAGAGGAGAACGGTATTGTAATAGAGTGATAAACAAAGAGAAATTGAGAATCAAAGGGAGATCTATCCTCACTAGCGAATTGATATTGGAAGAAGAAACTCAGTTATATTCACGGATACTATGATAACATGATATGATTTTCTTACTCTCATCTGATGCTTTGATAGGCCTGGGTAGGATACTCGATCCGGACATTCGGCGCAGCATACCGCTGGGTTCCACTTTCCACTTCTGTGGGCCGTGAGTCTCCAGTGAGGTCAGATAGCTAGACCAAACAGTCATCTCTAGATTCTATTGTCTAATTTCCCCAACTTACCTCTCCTTGGCTTCCACAAGCCTGGTCAGCGCCGCCAGCTCTCCCTGTAGATAACCGTACCTTCTAACATCGTCCTGAACCGTGGCCACCAGCTCCTGTATACACAGGACACTCAGAACACACCAGGAAGTCCTTGTAAAGTCATCTATAGATTGTTAAAATGTCCAAACAAACCAGTAACATCTAAAACAACCGCAATTTAACAATGGAAACACCATAATTGATATAGAAAAATTTGAACTATAGATTAGAACTACAATGTAATAAGATCCAATCCAAATAAATCAATAGTGTGTGACGTTTCGGTAACAACACTGTTATCGAAACGTCACACACTAATAATTTATTTGGATTGGATCTTATTACATTGTAGAAACATCATCATCTTTATATACATTTTAGTGTGGTTTTACAAATTCTCTCTCTCTCTCTTGGCTCTTCGGTGTCTGCCTCCATCCCGAGGCAATAACAAGTGTGGCGAAGGCTACCATCTACAAGTACCATCTTGGTCTTGCGGTGGGTAACACCAGCCATCACATCGACCTGCCCACTTTGTGGGAAAGAACTCTCGCAGTCCATCGGTGGCGGAATCTTTCCCGCGGTGGGCGCCACCAATGAAGACCTTGTATATATTATATATATGTGACAATATAATAATAATGTGGGGAAAGAGAAATAATCACACCACAATTTGGTAGAGGAATCCCAGACAACCAGAGAGAGAGATGGGGGGACAGCCGGCCTGCCCGCCGCTGAGCGGCCGGCCGTTCGTATCGCACACAATCCTCAACTGTCTCAATTAGTCCTGAGGTTCCAAGCAACGGGGCCCCAGTTGTCGCCCCTTGGAATGTCGCTGCTGTCTCAAGTGACCGATCCTTACCCGCCCTCTCTCTCTGGGTTGACTGTAGGTTTTCTTTATTATTCCTGGAAGAGCATATATTATGACATATATGTATTTTTATCAATTATTCTTTTATATTTATATCTATTTATTCATATATTTATCATTATATAATCTTATTTACTCATATTTATTAGACGAAAAAACATGGTGAAGGAAGACGAGTTTCTATTATTGATGCATAGGTGCAAGCTTTCGGGTAAAAACCCTTCAACAGGCGAGCAATGAAGCGCCACTTATAAGAACTATGGTACAATGGTAGGAGGGTTTTTACCCGAAAGCTTGCACCTACGCATCAATAAAAGAAACTCGTCTTCCTTCACCATGTTTTTTCGTCTAATTTCAATTCAGGAAGAATTCTTTATATATATTCATATTTATATTTATTCTGTATTTAACCTTATATAATCTTATATGAACATTGTAATAAATCAGTTTCAATCTCAATCTCTCTCTCTCTTTTCTTTAAATCTTTTAACTAGCTTTTGTAATTGTTCATACCCTCTTCTTCTGATAATCACACAATTAAATCATAATGTAACCATTCTTTATATAGTATTTGTATAAAGAAACTGTAAAATAATGTGTTTGTTGAATTTATTGTGATAAATCGTCACTTTTTCCACGAACGACCAACAAAATTGCCTGACATGTATCCTTTCTATAGGTTGTCCCAAAAGTTTGTAAACATATTATGATTTATATTTTGCAAGTGTTTACGAACTTTTGAGATAACCTTGGTAATATTGGTAACCTTGGTGAAATTATAACAGAATTCTTATAGAAGAATGATTTAATCTCTGATGTTCTATATCAAGGATGGCCAATCTGCAGGTGGGCCAAGTTTCAGAATTACAAGGTTGTCCCAAAGTTCGTATACACTTGAAAATATAAATCATAATATGTTTACGAACTTTTGGGACAACCTTGGTAATATTGGTAACCTTGGTGAAATTATAACAGAATTCTTATAGAAGAATGATTTAATCTCTGATGTTCTATATCAAGGATGGCCAATCTGCAGGTGGGCCAAGTTTCAGAATTACAAGGTTGTCCCAAAGATCGTAAACACTTGCAAAATATAAATCATAATATGTTTACGAACTTTTGGGACAACCTTGTATTTTGGCTATGATAGTACAGTGACGCTATTATCAAAGTCTTTGACAATATTCAAGGCATCTATAAGATAGGATGTTTCAGAAATATCAATAGATATGTTGTTTAATGCTGTTAAAGATGTCATTTTATCATCTTCAGGCAGTATTTAAGAATGATAGTATAGAACAAGGATTCGATAAAGGAAAGCAGTTGAGTTATCCTCGCCTGTTATGCTGGGTAATGAGAACGTGTGTCAAGTTCCATGAAGGCGATATATTGGAGCGAGTAAAAATAGAGTTATTTACTCACTTCACTTTTCCACCTGTTCTTATAATGGCAAATGTGTTTATATCATGACAAATATGTTTGTTTCATGGCAACATTCCTCATTCTATTTTATATTCAAATTATCTAAGATTCTTTATGTATTCATGTTGTATTTGATGACGCTATATAAGGCTGACAGTTGTCTTTAAATCCAGATATCGAGGGCCCCACATGGAGACTATTTCAAACTGTAAAGGAGGTTATATAAGATGCCCTAGACAACCTCACTTTTACACTGACCTCTATTAATCGAAATTTTTACTTTTATCCTAACCTATTTTACATATCTATTTTACATATATTTCATACAGATGGAAGTCTTAGACAGAAGATTCATACGTCAGTCCGCCCTAGACGGGCCATTAGCCCGAAACCATGGTCTCTAGGTGGACGCTTTTCAGTTTGCCAAAGCTGGTGTTGTGGCTTTGTCACCGACTCGAGGCCGCTAGTTGCGGCGACGGTCAATAGATGGCGTCTAGTTTTGACGTCTATTTTGACGGGAGAGGCGACCTTTGTTTCTTTATATCTCCTACATTACACAAAAAACAACAATAAAGATAATAAATTTACATAATACCTACAATTTAGGTGTGTCTGATATTAGCATATACAAAGAAAATAATCTTATACAGTATGTGCGTGTAAATTTGTTAGACTTTGAGGTGTTTATACGTTTTAGTTAGTGTTTCGGCTTCATTAGGGATAAATCCATTGAAGTATAGACATCCACAACATGAATCAGTCACCTGCAGGAAAGATGCGATGCTGTCGTCCTCAAAGAAAGCCTCCCTGGAGATCTCATGCCAGGTCTGGACGAAGACAAGAACCTTGCGTTTGTTGGTGATGACGAACTCTGTCTCCTGTCGGGAATTGGCAGCGTCCAGACGATAGGTAAGAACAGCTGCTGAGTTAAGGTTCTGTAGACACAATTACTGTATAGACCAGGGCAACCTGCAGCTCGCGAGACACACGCGGCTCTTTAGACAATGACAATTAGAATATTCTTATCGATATCTTATCAACTACATGCAAAGGTGCACAGTCTGCACTATTTTAAAATGATAATTATATATTGTGGCGAAGAAATAATTTATTATTTGATTTAATTTAATTATTCAACGAAAATATTTGAAACATATTTATTACTTTATATTTGTAAAATCATCATTTAGTTACCTAGTTTGCTTGCTCAATATTCTTTAGCTGCAGATAGTTGGGTTGTTGATAATTGTCAACTAGTCATACTGACGTCATCAATAAATACTTTTACATCTTCAGATTTTCCAAGACTTGATTTCTACGCTACAATATACAATACTATGTACAATGAATATGGCGCCTCTACCACCGCTGCAGAGTTTGGTGGAGAATCTTCAGTGGGTCTCTAGCGACTACACGTATTTCCTGATCGCATTTAGATGTAAAGCTGCGTGTAGTGCTCTCATAAATACAAACTTTATTTATACAAGTACTATTTATTGTTGACAAGAAAAGAATTTGTGACTCTTTAAAAACTTTGAAATTTTGTAAATTGTAATTTTTGACTCTTCCGACTTAAAGATTACCGACCAAAATCCGATTATATTGGCCTATTTAATAATAAGATTTGCAACTCTTTTACTACAAAATTATCTATTTTTATTTCAAGCTCTTTTTGGGAATGTGAAATAAAGTTTCAAAAAGTTGAAATTGAAAAATAATATTTACTTTGTGTGTCATATTTTGAATACAGTATAGAGTCTCACATTAAAGAGGCTGTCTAAAGATATGAATAAACTCAGTTCCTCTTAGAGGTAGTGTCTCAATAGATACTGTTTGGATTGAAAGACTGCTCAGGATTTGGCCTGACACGACAGATCTCCAATAAGAGACAACCTCCAGGAGACACTGGGTTTTCAATGTTATTAGGTAATGGACTCTCATGGGAATCTCTGTGTGAAGTGTGAACCAAATTGCTCCTGTCTCCTCCAGAAAAAAAAAACAGAAGTGGGGACATCAAAGAATTTCCACCTGAGTTTTGCCTATAAGTATAATAATCAGCCTCACTAAACCAAATTTTAATAACTCTGTAAATGTTGCTACAAACAAATACCATGGATATTTGTCTTGTAGATGATAATACAAAATTACTCTTGTGATGTTCCTTCGATTAAATATATAAAATGATTTACCAAATTAAGAAACAAATTTTAATTATATATCTTTCTATAGCTATATATATACACTTTTGAATATATTCATAACAACAACAACAATAATTACAGTGCTGCTAAATCCAAACATTCAAAAAAAATTAATTAAACAGAGTATATTATAATATCATTATAAGGTATATTACAACTCTCAAAATATGGTTTGCTGAATACTATTTAGAGATTTTTTTCAAAATACATTATATGTCAAAATATATGTGACATGCATGGTAGTATTTAAAGGATATTGTTTCATGAGTTCTTGGCAGATGGCTTCGCTTGACATGAAGATGAGATGGGTGAGCAAGAAGTCCTCAAGGAAGGTGTCTGGAACATGGAATATTATGGTATTAGCAACAGATATGGCATAGGAATCCATAGAAATGTTTTAAAGACATAAGAGAAAAGCCATGTATACATTTGAATTGAGATGTATTCAAGAAAGATATCTGGAACATGGAATACTATGGTATTAGCAACAGATATGGCATAGGAATCCATAGAAATGTTTTAAAGACATAAGAGAAAAGCCATGTATACATTTGAATTGAGATGTATTCAAGAAAGATATCTGGAACATGGAATACTATGGTATTAGCAACAGATATGGCATAGGAATCCATAGAAATGTTTTAAAGACATAAGAGAGAAGCCATGTATACATTTGAATTGAGATGTATTCAAGAAAGATATCTGGAACATGGAATACTATGGTATTAGCAGCAGATATGACATAGGATGAAGTTGGGGTGGAGTGAGTGAGTGAAGTGAAGAAGGTTGAGAAAATATATATATTGTGTATATATATGTGGTAACCGAGAGGACACGCAGTTGTGGAGAGATTTCCAACACCTATCTGCACCTTGGAAGACCTTTCACAGCTTTCACAAAGTACAGGTAATCATGGTCGAAGCAGAATGGAAGACTTGGGATTGTTCACACAAAGAACGAAGGACACAGTTGTACTGGGAAAGAACGTGAACAGAAAAAGTTGAGATAGCGGCAAAAAATGGGGAGAATGAAAATGATGAAGAGGGCTTACTTGTCTTTGGTGACATCAAAAGAATTAACTGACATACGATCCCGTGGACTTGGAAGTGGCAATCCATTTCCATGTTTTTAGAGATTTTTTATAGTCTCAAATGAGAAAGTATTGGGCATTTGTCTGATGTAATACTGGAGGAATCAAAAAGAAGAGGTCAATGTACTCTCTTTACGATCATCTGGAAACTTCTAACATCTTTAAGCCTCGTTCTACACGTTGCTGGACTTCTATATCTCACTTTCTACTATTTAACTCAACTCTTCTTCTATTTCAGTTTAATTTATTATCTCCAGTTTGTACAGAGTACATTACATATTTTGATGCAACGGTTCATCTATAACCTGTGTATAATTAGTTAGAGAGGTGTTTCTATTATACAACATTATAAAATATTGTTATATTTCAGAAATAAGAGGTTGTTGGTTCAAATATTGCCGGCCAGACAAACTTTATATATTTTCAAGATAACAATCTAGAAAATAATCAGTTCGTAATTTTTATAGTTTCTTATAAACATTAAACTAATATTTACATATTTGCTAATAGAAAGTTGCTTCAAATTTACTCTGAAATAAAAACATTTCGTGACAATATTCAATTATTTCCAATAAATATGTATTCTATATAATATATATATATATATATATATATGGTAATTTAAACCAACAACCCCATACTGTCTATATAACTTGTAATAAGATTGTCATGTTGTATATAGAGACACATCTATAAATAATTATGCGCATGATTAATCTGTGTCATTGCATCACCTATGTAATGTAATTTGTACAAAGTGGATAAATAAATAAAATCTGTAATAGATTTAATAGTTGAGCTAAAGCAGAGATCGAGCATAGAATTGCCAAAACAACAGAGTCTAAAGATGGGAGTCATAAATCAGGTAGATTCACAGTTCCCACGACAGGCCACCCACACTGTCACATGTGGTGGAATGCAGAGACCCCTCTCACACCTGGACAGGTAAAGGCGCCCTTTCTCAAACGCCCCTGTCACATAAGGTCACCCCGTCTTTAACCTAAAAATCATCACCTTACAGTGGCTTGACAGCTCAGTACAGTTCAGTCAGTTGAGTTTAGTTCACCCTTAGCGTCAGCTCACGTCGGTCGTACCTTATGTCGATCTCAACTATCATGTAGACGAGCAAGAAACTTCTATGTCTCCATCTTTCGCTCCTGGCTCAACTTTTATCTGTTTACGGAACTTTCTTAGTGCAACTGTGTCTTCGTTTTTTGTGTGGATATCCCCAGCTTTCCACTCTGCCTCGACCACGACTGCCTGTATTTTGTGAGAACTTTTAAAGGTCTTCCAAGGTGCAGAGAGGTACTGGAAAACTCTACATCCTGACTGTTCCTCTCGGTCAACACTCTACACAAGGCTTACTAGAACTTCAACTTATTTCAGTAGTCGACAGGATCTCTACAAAAGCTACTGGAATTCTCATCTTCATTACATGAGTCGACAGGATCTCATCACAGATAAGTCGACAGCAACTCATCATCACATATATATATATTTAATACCATATATATATATGATACATTTTGAATGATAGAAAGTAAATTTCCAGTTTAGCTTTGTTCATAGTTTCTCTCTCCCTCTCATTTCCTTAAATTCAATTTTATGTATGCAAATAAAACCAAAATCTCTAAATTCAATTATACAATATAAATCTTTTAATATGTAAAATTTAAAGCAGTTAACATGTATGTAAATTTTGTTTTTGTATAAAAGATTTGGAAAATAAAGAGAGAGATGATTGAGGTGGAGACAGCCACAAACGACTGCTGATTTTTCACACATCTATAGTAGAATTACATCATATATATATATATATATGGAATTGTTGTAAATAATCCAGATATCTACTACCACATGTTCTACCACGTAATTGTATATAACTTGTTATTCACTGCAATTAGAAAGCTTCAAATAATATCAATCTGTACCGCGTAAGAATCTAATAAAGTATAGCAACTGTACAGATAGAAGGAATGGAGACTAACAGGAGAAAATTAAGGTTAAAACTAATCAGGCTTAGGTGAAAATAGGAGAGTAGGCCTAGCAAGTCCAGTCCAATTTTTACGAGGTCGTGGCCCTCCTGGATAATATAACTTTTCCCCCCTGTTTACGTCAGAAAAGGGCAGTGACCTGTTCGGACCCAGCTAAACTATAAAAGGAGGCCCAGAGCCTCAGTTATTCAGTCCTTAGTTAGTCTTTGTTTCAGCACCAGTCCGTCGGACGCTCCGATAGAGGTAACTAAACCCTTTCCTGCCAGAAACCTCCTCGTCCCATTCCTTCTTGACGTTCAGACGCTTCTTAGAGGAATCTCTGTTTGTTTATTTCACCTTTGGCCCAGCTGTTTCGCCTTCCACCACGACTGCACGGTAGAGTTGACATCGAGGTTCGTCTAGCATCAGGTGTCACATTCTGCTTATAAATTATTAATAGATGTAAATTTTTACGCTGTCAGGAATTATGTAAATATATGTAACTATAAATAAAAGGCGCGTGATTGAAATAAAGTTAGTTAGTCAGACGGTTGATTGTTCTCTTTACGAAAAAAACAATATCATCTGTATATTGGTGTGTACAGATCATCATAGAAACGTTACATATATATATATATATGAAAAAACAATAGAAAAAAAATAAAAGATAAGTGGGTCAGGTGTTGATATTAAAAATAAAGAAGGCATCTCCTGACCACGAGCACATGTGCTTTTTAGATGGCAGAGCGCCATCTAGTGGAGCAAAAATAAACTAAACGTTTATTTAGCTTGCTCCGTGATATTTGGCCAACCCAATTTCTTGATAAATCAAGAAAGGCCATCGTTCGTGGATGGCTTTTCGTGATTTATCAAGAAATTGGGTTGGCCAAATATCGCGGAGCAAGCTAAATAAACGTTTAGTTTATTTTTGCTCCACTAGATGGCGCTCTGCCATCTAAAAAGCACATGTGCTCGTGGTCAGGAGATGCCTTCTTTATTTTTAATATATATATATATATATGAAAAAATAGTATAAATGTAATATTGTACTGGGATAAGGTGAATAAATTATGAAAAAGGCATCTCCTTATCGTGCAGCTGAAAGTTACTGATGGCTTGCGCCATCTATCGGAATAAATATCAACTATTCTCGTTGATTTTTAATTATTCCAGAATTCAAGAATGGGTATTTGGCCAATTCTGGAATAATTAAAAATCAACGAGAATAGTTGATATTTATTCCGATAGATGGCGCAAGCCATCAGCAACTTTCAGTTGCACGATAAGTAGATGCCTTTTCTTAATATATATGTCATAATTTGTATATAATTAAATGCAACCCCGACCCACTATGTATGTACCATGTATGATTTTCGAAGACTTAATAAAGAACAAGGTAACTGGAGGGAAGCAAGTAGCATTAAGATATAGGAAGTAGACCTAAGGCTGGCACGACTATTCTGGGCACCCCTGTGTCAATATTGCAGGGGCAGAGACCGGACGTCTCTAGTGACCGCAGAAGTTATTTTAGCCAAGATACACTCAATACTTCCTGACAAAACAGGACGTCTCTAGTGACCAGAAGTTATAAATGTTAAAGCTAGCATTCAATACTTCCTGACAAAGCAGGATGTATTTTCATAGCCGCGGAAGTAAATAAAGTCAAATAAACACGAGACTTCCTGACCCAAGCCGGGCGTAACTAATATCAAAGGAAACCGCGGGCCAATCAAAAGACAGTACCTTAAGTAGGTCAACCAATAGGAAAAGATCATGTGACATCTCTCGACCAATCAGAGAAAAACTGAGGCTTGGTGTTAAATCGGAAAAGCAAGGATAGTCAGTTACGCTTGAGCTCTCATAGGAACAACACCTGCAGTAGTGATTTAGCTCCCAAGGAGGTGACATCGGCTCTGGACCTCTCTCCCTCGGCTCATCCCACAGCTAAGTACAATCACCGCCATGTGATTAGATAAGGACCAATCAAAACCACTCCGCTCTTCTCAAGCCTTCTTTCCTCCAACCCAGTTGCCTTTTATTTCCAAACTCAATCACGTGTCCTGATTATTCCTAACTGTGTGCTTCACTTACCACTCAACGACTGCGCTTCAACCAAATCTCACCATTCGCATCCAACAACAAGAAACCCCGCAACGATATTGCCACAGAACGGTTAAGTCGACAGGATTCTACAACAGTGTAATACATCAAATATTATAGTGTAACAACATTGCATCGTATTACACAGAGTCGACAGGATTCTACAACAGTGTAATGCAACAAATATTATAGTGTAATAACAATTGCATCATCGTATTACACAGAGTCGACAGGATTAAGATTATAGAGCTTAATCAGGATAAAGATGGAAATTAGTCCAGGCGCCAGCAAAACAAAAGGCAATGACAAACCAAGAGAGAACAAACTGGCAACGAGCGGAAAGAAACTGACAACGAACGAAGCGACAAGACACACCCTGGCGACGGTAATTTTAGAACTGACCGCCGCGCTACAAGGGGCAAGATCCACGCAACTGGAAGCGGTCTTCCGGAGCGCCACCCTCGGGACAGCCGACGCCCGCACCGCCGGTACGTGTCCGAACAACCTGACGCCCACCGAGGAGTCGCCACCCGCCATGCCGTACCCGTACACCCGGAAGCAATCCACGCGACACGGGCCCAGTGTACCGACAACGCGATCCACTCGAATGGAAGCAGTACAAATGACTAGATTTCCCTTTCAATCGCGCGGACAGTACAAGCAGTCCCGACCCGGTCCAACAGATATTCCAAGCCAGCCATCCCAAGCCGAAGACGCCACAGTGGAGACTTTTCGAGACTAAAGTAGGCAATCCACCCAATGACACCATCAAATTAACTTTGGACTTGTATCTGACCCAGGACCTACCATGTACCTTTCTAATTGAACCAGACGCAGGTTCGAACATATTGCCGTATCATTTATACAATAGATTAAAAGCACAACTTCCCAACTTAAGAAGTAAAAAACCTTCCCTTGATCTATCCACCCTAAATAGTTTTACGAAAATAATAGGACATTTAACTTTCCCTCTGACAATAGGCCAAATAACCCGTAGAGAGAACTTCCACGTGGTAAATGCATCCTTGCCATTTGGAGTTCTTACCTTAAAAACCCTTTATCAGTATAAATTAAAACTAAATTATAATCGCGGCACTATTTTCCAACTTGGCGTCCCATTGTCTAATGCCATCTACCACTTTAAACATGTGTCAAATGAATGCAAGCACGGGCTAGGCCAAAACCTGTCCCAAAGGACTCGCACAGCACCCAAAGCTTTCACACATGGAAACCCTTGCCTGCATTCATTGCCCAAACCCCAAATATTTACATGCCACCATTCTAATCTCACACCACACAACTTTTCACTCAACCCAATTGCCAATACTCTATGCCCACCACATATAAAGCCACCACGACTTCAATCTACAATTCCAATAATGCCCAAACAAGTGTCCGTACACCGACACAGCTCACCCATTTACCACGCAAATATACCTCACAACATACACGCACCCATACGTCACCACACAACAAACACACACAACCCGCACAACAAACACAACACGCACGCCAAAAGACAACAACAACGACAAACAAGCGCATACACAACCGTTAAGAATAACACAATCATCCTGTCTACACAAAACATAGAAAAAATTCACGCCACCAAACAACCACACAATCGAAAAACATTACGATCTTTCCTAAAAGCTGTGAACGTCTATAAAGAGTTCATTCCAGACCACGCCCGCTTGCGGACGCCACTTGTCAACCTTCTAAAAAGGGATGTCATGTGGGTCTGGGATGACGAATGCCAGAAAGCGTTCACTAACCTGAAGGAAAACCTTACCACACACCCCAAATTACACCTTTACCAGGAAGGTCTGCCATGCCAGGTGTACTGTAACACCTCCACATTCAGCATTACAGGCGTTCTTAAACAAGTCTACCCTGATGGGAAGACATACACCGTTCAACATTTCAGCCGATCTCTACGTAGTCACGAGCGAAATTATTCAGACTTGGAACTACAATGCCTAGCCATTGTGGAAAGTGTGGATAATTTCCGCACCTATCTAATGGACAGAAAGTTTACAATATTTTCTGACCATCCCGCATTGCAGTGGTTGAAAGAGATCAAAGCGCCTTCAGGCAGATTGTTTCGATGGAGGTTAAGATTGTCAAGATACGAATATGAGGTCCGTAGCATAAATGGAGTACAACAATATGAAACGGGCGTTGGAACTCGTATCCCATTTTGTGGCTTTCTAGATGCGCCACTCATACAGAGCCAACAGTCTTCTCCACCAGGAAAATCTCGCGTGACTATGGATCACAATAAACTGCGCACCGTCTCCCGAAAAGGAGTACTTAAAACTATAGTCCCAAGTTCACTTACAACCAGACTTCTTAAATCCGTACACACTCAACACCACCACCCAAACATCTCCAAGATGACGAGACTCATCTCGTCACAATATTATTGGCAGAACATGACACAAGACATCGCAAAACAGGTAAAAACCTGCCCCACCTGCCGATTCGCTAGAAGAATCGATGAATACAACCAACCTTCACGTAAAAATACCGACACAGGCACCAAAGCAAAACAAAATTCGTACATAAAGCACAACGTACACACAACACAAACAATGCCAAAATTACCACATTCACATCAGAGAAACGATCACACATCTCAACCTAAACCAATTACCGCCGACATATCTCTAATAAAACCATTGACGATCAAACAGGAGAACTGTAAACCTGACAATCAGCTCAATCATATCACACCACTCCCTAAAGATATCAAACAAGAGAACTGCGAACCTACCAATCATTCAAATTTTACAATTAATAAGGTTCAAGCATATATTTCAGAGTCCCCAGTTACAAAAATATGGACGAACATGGGACAATATCCTATATTTCACCTGATTTTTATCCTTTGTTTATTAGTTCTACCGTACAACTGTATCCCAATTTTATTCATTAAGTACTTGTTTATCTATGCTATGCCCGATCAGAAAATCTTCGAACTACAAGAGGTAGTTTTTAATTTTGGACAAACAGTTTTTCATTGTGGACAAGCAATTCTTCATTGTGGACAAGTATTTATAAAACTTCTCATAATTTTAGGAACCATCTTCGCAGAAAATCTAAATAAACTCCGAAAAGATAGCAGTAACTGAAAGATAACCAACCAGTGTCGGAGAAATCACGCTCCAAAAACAAGATCTGAGCCGCACCAAAAATAAATAGACGGCAGGAAACGAGAATTTGAGACACCACGACGGAAGTGTAGTCCGCAGCGGATAAATTCGGCCTCTGTAAACAAAGCGAAGCGCCCTCGTCCGATCTCCAATTTCATTCCCTCTCTTTTGCCCGACACACCCCACTTCCGTATCTCTAATTACAATGAGAAGATCCCCTATTGAGGTCAACTGGGAACCTCGCTATGCCACCGATTTTGATTCCAGTTCGAGTCTACATATCGATTTTTACCACCCAATTACACATCCACGAAACAACACCTAGAACTAGCTCACACATCTCTTACACAACCGACTTCTAACATCTTTCACAACACACACACAAAGACAAAAAATTACACATAAAGGTTATATAGATTTCCATGTCTCCTGTACACACAGCATAAACGCACTTGAGGGCTAGAATCACGTTTTTCACCTAAGTGTCGCTACAGACGAGACAAAAATTTTATAGGGCATAATTGAGCAAGTAAAACATTTATAGGGCAAAATGGAGCAACCAATACATGTAGATCAGGGCATGTAGATACCATAGGGTTCAAACCAATACACCTTATTTTTCATATCAATCATTTCCATTATTTTCTCTCAATTAAAATTTAAATATTTAATCAATTTATCAATTTATTCAACTTATTATCAATTTTAATCATTAACTATCATTTTATTTACCAATTAGCTTATACTATCATTTTCACTTATCAATTATCATTCTATTTACCACTTGACTTATATTGCCACAATTCAATTATCAACGAAAACCCACTGGTTTTCGATTAAACTAAAAACATTAAATCACCCTTTGTTGTTGAAACCTTTTTATTTTTCTTTTTTTTTTTTCAAACGCTCAACTTTGATTTCGTTCAACTCTTATTTTTATTTTTATTTTGATTTCTCAAAAGACCTTATGAAATTTCCTCGAATTCCTTTCCAAAATTCAAGCAAAAAAGTAATTAGGCATTTTTCCTTTTTTTTTTTTCACCATTCAACCAAGCACTCAACTTTGATTTCGCTCAAAAAACTTTTATTTTATTTTTATTTTTGATTTCTCAAAAGACCTAATAGAATTCCTTCGATTTCATTCCCAATTTCGAGCTAGAATATGGTTAGGCATTTTTCTTTTTTTTTTTTCTCACCATTCAACCAAACACATTCAATTTTGATTTCATTCAACTACTCTTATTTTATTTTGTTTTGATTTCAAAGCGCCTTATGAAATTTCCTCGATTTCTTTTCTCAAAAGTCGAGCAAAAAAGTAACTAAGCAGTTGTCTTTGTCATCATGCAACAAAATATTTTTCTTTTTCAACCAAACACATTCAATTTTGATTTCATTCAACTATTTTTATATTATTTTTATTTGATTTCAAAAGCCTTAATAGAACTCCCTCGATATCATTTCTTATCTCGAGTAGAATTCGTTTAGGCGCATTTTCTTTTTGCCCACTATGTACCATAACATTCATTGATTTCTTACAATTAAAAAATTTTTTGATTTCTATTAATTATACTCAACCTATATCATCAACCCCATTCTATCTTACTTTTATGTCACCAGCAATGCTTGTATATAGCCCCTCAATACCCACAACTAATTTTCCCACAAAATTATTTTTCATTTTACAGAATTCTCTCAGGCTAACCCCTTCTTGAATTCTTCACATGTAGGGGGCGCATCTGTCATAATTTGTATATAATTAAATGCAACCCCGACCCACTATGTATGTACCATGTATGATTTTCGAAGACTTAATAAAGAACAAGGTAACTGGAGGGAAGCAAGTAGCATTAAGATATAGGAAGTAGACCTAAGGCTGGCACGACTATTCTGGGCACCCCTGTGTCAATATTGCAGGGGCAGAGACCGGACGTCTCTAGTGACCGCAGAAGTTATTTTAGCCAAGATACACTCAATACTTCCTGACAAAACAGGACGTCTCTAGTGACCAGAAGTTATAAATGTTAAAGCTAGCATTCAATACTTCCTGACAAAGCAGGATGTATTTTCATAGCCGCGGAAGTAAATAAAGTCAAATAAACACGAGACTTCCTGACCCAAGCCGGGCGTAACTAATATCAAAGGAAACCGCGGGCCAATCAAAAGACAGTACCTTAAGTAGGTCAACCAATAGGAAAAGATCATGTGACATCTCTCGACCAATCAGAGAAAAACTGAGGCTTGGTGTTAAATCGGAAAAGCAAGGATAGTCAGTTACGCTTGAGCTCTCATAGGAACAACACCTGCAGTAGTGATTTAGCTCCCAAGGAGGTGACATCGGCTCTGGACCTCTCTCCCTCGGCTCATCCCACAGCTAAGTACAATCACCGCCATGTGATTAGATAAGGACCAATCAAAACCACTCCGCTCTTCTCAAGCCTTCTTTCCTCCAACCCAGTTGCCTTTTATTTCCAAACTCAATCACGTGTCCTGATTATTCCTAACTGTGTGCTTCACTTACCACTCAACGACTGCGCTTCAACCAAATCTCACCATTCGCATCCAACAACAAGAAACCCCGCAACGATATTGCCACAGAACGGTTAAGTCGACAGGATTCTACAACAGTGTAATACATCAAATATTATAGTGTAATAACAAACAACAGCATCATATTACATATATATATTTTTTTTCATTTCTCTCCAACTATTACGATGATTTATAATTCTTAAAATAAAATATACTTCGGCCAGGAAATCTTTTTTATTGTATCGATGTTTCGACAAAAATCTTTTGTTCGCTCCTGACGAGGACGAAATATCTTTGTCGAAACGTCGAGACAATAAAATAATTTACTGGCCGAAGTATCTTTTATTTTAAGAACTATGAAGTCCGGCCAGGCAGCCTCTATCTTCACGATGATTTCTGAGTTTGATTTTTCAAACAAGCACCGTGGTTCTGTGGCTTATTGCATAGGCGATTACATACCGGATGTATCTTCTCCTCTTAGATCGACTCTGGTCTCCAGGAGATGTTCCAGCATTTTCTGTGGAGTCCCGGCTATCACCGTGTATCTGTCACACATTTCTAGTTACATTCATGGACAAAACTTATGAAAATAGAATGTCCTTAATGTCACCGGTCGTCTGTTTGAGAGATTATTGTTCAAGGGTGGTAGCTGAAATATTTTTCTCAAATGCCATTTTAATAAAGGTTTTTCTTAAAGAGTATATTTATTAATTAAACCATATAAGCTCACTTTTCCTATGGTATTTTCACCTTTCAGTAAATATAGAAAGTGGAATGGTTCTGTGCCATATCTACATTAAAGGACTGTTCACACACTTGTTTATCTCGTGTGTCTTCAATAAAGGTCACTGTAATATATTTTCTTATATAAGTCTTTTTTAGAGTGTTCTATGTCACCCGTAGGCTGTTTTTGTTGTGTTGTTCTGAAGGAGACAGAGGCAATTTTGTTCACACTAGGTTATATCGTGTGTCTTCAATAATGGTCACTGTAATATCTTTCAGAGGTATTATCTGAATCCCGATATACATGCTAAAAGGATAAAACTTTCTTAAGTTTCATCCATGAATGTAGATATGGCACAAAACCATTCCACTTTCAATATTGACTGAAAGGGGAAAATTTCAAAGAAAGCGAGCTTATATGAAATAATTAATTAACAAAAATACTTTTAATGAAAAACTTTTATTGAAATGGCACTTGAAAGGAGAAAAATATTTCAGCTACCAACGTTGAACAATAATCTATCATGGACAAAACTTAAAGAAGTTGTACCTTTTATCATGTACTAGACGAATGACCCGGGCAACGCCCGGGTTTACATGATTAAATGTATTATTCAAACACATTAAACATGTACCCGTTGGCTGCCAGCGAGTAAATGTCTGCGCCCGTTGACTCCCGGCGAGCAAGTGACTGCTCCCGTCGGCTGCCGGCGAGCACCCGTTGACTCCCGGCGAGCAAAGTGACTGCTCCCGTCGGCTGCCGGCGAGCAAGTGGCTTCCCGGCGCATGCGCGCGCACAGGGAAGCCACGTGCTCGCAGGCGGCCAATGGGCGCGCCCCGCCATCAGTTCCACCGCGTTCTCGAGGGCGCTGCTCGTGAGCTATTTAGAATAATTTGAATATATAGTTTTAATAATTGATTTATATATTTTTTAAAATGGCCTATCGTCATCCTCGTTATTTTTTACCTATGTATTGAAATTTTGGTTTGAATTAGTGAACTACTGCGAATTTGTATACCGGACATACAGACCAACCAACAGACAAACATACAAACATTCATTTTATATATATAGATAGAAGATAGATATCGGGATTCAGACAATAACTCTGAAATATACACTCATAGACAAAACTTAAGGAAGTTGTACATTTTAGTATGTATATCGGGATTCAGACAATAATTCTGAAAGATACACTCATGGACAAAACTTAAGGAAGTTGTACATTTTAGTATGTATATTGGGATTCAGACAATAACTCTGAAAGATACACTCATGGACAAAACTTAAGGAAGTTGTACCTTTTAGCATGTATATTGGGATTCAGACAATAACTCTGAAAGATACACTCATAGACAAAACTTAAGGAAGTTGTACATTTTAGCATGTATATCGGGATTCAGACAATAACTCTGAAAGATACACTCATGGACAAAACTTAAGGAAGTTGTACCTTTTAGCATGTATATTGGGATTCAGACAATAACTCTGAAATATACACTCATAGACAAAACTTAAGGAAGTTGTACCTTTTAGCATGTATATTGGGATTCAGACAATAACTCTGAAAGGTGAACTCATGGACAAAACTTAAGGAAGTTGTACCTTTTAGTATGTATATCGGGATTCAGATAATAACTCTGAAAGATACACTCATGGACAAAACTTAAGGAAGTTGTACCTTTTAGCATGTATATCGAGATTCAGACAATAACTCTGAAAGATATTACAGTGACCTTTATTGAAGACACACGAGATAACCAAGTGTGAACAAAATTGTCTCTGTCTTATAAAAGAAGACGACTCCAGGCGACATTAAAGAATATTTCGAGTAAGCCACTATCGACGTAAGATCTGTAACTCTCCTACTTGTAATGGGAATGGGGCTCTTCTGTGCTGCGATTGTCTCTTGGGATCTTCTGAAGCAACAGCACGTCCTGGCCATGCTCCTTTAACCGTACTGTGTTGGCTTCCACATCCTGGACACCAACTCATCAGTCATTCCATCTGGACATCTTTGTCTTTCTTACCCTCAGGATCCTGTTGAAATCTTCCTTGTCGACTCGTAGGAAGAGACAATTGTCCTCTTGTGTCACGATTGTCGCGGCCCTGTCACACATATATCAAGTAAGGAATGGTATCAGAGATAGATTACAACCTTTTCCTAAATATTGTCACATGGAAAATAATTTTAAACGGGAGAAGTACATTTCAAATATTTTTTTTTCAGTAAGATTATAAAGAGAGAAAAGAATAGAACAAACGTGCCAGCGCGGGCTCAAAGAAAAAGAATCCCGGCTCGTGCCGGCCCGCCGAGTCGTGGTTGGGATAAAATATGTTAGAAACTATTTAACAAAACAATATTGATATACTTCATAAGTCAAATTATTAAATCCAAAAGACAAAAAAAGTCAAATTATTAATGAAAATATTCACATGAGATTAAATGCTACAATATTAATTTTATTTTTTTCTAGTTCGTTATAAAATTTCACTGAAAATCTTAAAAATAGATATCCTGGTTGAAACAACAACAAAAATATGTATTAATACCTTCTGTTCTTATACAGATTCTCTGAATAGAACAAGGTATTTAAATAAAAAGGCTTCAAATCAAAATATCATTTATTTTACCAATATTCAAGTTGGCTAAATGCCAACCTTTATCAAGGTATTAAAACATTTTAATGTGTGTCAACAACAAACTCAAATGAGAGGGAGGGTGCTGAGTTTGTTGTTGACACACATTAAATATGTTATAATACCTTGATAAAGGTTGGCGTTCAGCCAACTTGAATATTAGTAAAATAAATGATATTTTGATTTAAAGCCTTTTTATTTAAAGATTTATTTATGGATTGCTCTATTTTCAAAAAGAACAAGGTATATACAGGAAAAACACAGTAATAGTAAAATTAATCAGCAATGTTATTTATAATGTATCAAATAAGGGTAAAGAAGAAAGAAAAGGCTTGGTATAAACTTATATACAAGCAATCAAGAACAAGCAGTTCCTTTTCTTGAAGAACTGTAATTATTAGTATTGCCACGTGGATAATTAGGGAAGACAAAAACTTCAGGAGGAAACAAAAATTTATTTCAGGCAAGGACAAACTATCAAAGGTAAACAAAAGATAAGCCACGAGGGAAATTTACAGAGTCGCAAGATATAAAACATAAAAATGACCACGCTGTTAAATAAAAAAATTAAGAAATACTATGTTACATAGCTTCTTCCCTATGGGAGCTGTGACCCACAGCTAGCAATTATTGTAGATACTGACGTGGATTTGACGTGCTTCTGCCAAGGATTCCATCGAATTCTTGGAACTTTGTCCCTAGTACCTTTGCGTCCATTTTCTTGCAGTGTGAAGAGCGGCTTTGTCGTCGTATCGTCTATAGGGACATCGTCATCTTCGAGGGAAGTCTTGGCTTTAGCACGGCGGTGGAATCCTGATGTCAGTCTCCGAAAATGTAGATCACAGCACCCATGGCTTCAAGGTCTTCTCGGCGATCTTCAGTTTGTCTTCCCTAACTTACCCAGCATCTCCACCAAAATGCCACGTGGAAAATTAGGGAAGACAAAAACTTCAGGAGGAAACAAAATTTATTTCAGGGAAGGACAAACTAAGCACGGTAAACAAAAGATAAGCCACGAGGGAAATTTACAGAGTCGCAAGATATAAAACATAAAAATGACCACGCTGTTAAATAAAAATAATAAAATTAAGAAATACTATGTTACAGTATTAACAGACATTTAGATTGGTCCAAGTGGAAAGGAAATATACAACAATGTATTTTATATAATTACCAGATATCTATGCAGTTTTATACATAGATGGATCAAGGGTTGTGTATAGTCGGGATATAAAAGCTTAGTGGTTACTTAAATATCATGGGTACTATCAAATTATATTGACAAATATTTACACTCTAATCTTATTTCTTTAGTGCGAAGAATGTTGTTTTTATCAGATAAGTAAACCGATCTCTCAAGCATTCTAATTGGACGAATGTGGCCATGTTTGTATATAAAGGGGGTTTAAGGGAATGCGGGAGGCCAGTGTGGTTAAAAGTTTTGTGTAGAGAAGCTTATAGTGTTCTCTTCGTATTTTATCCGTGTCTGGTGATCTCTTCGCATTCCCTGTGTAACCCCGATCCGATCCCTACCAACGCAACATTAAATATAAGTACTTTTTTAAATTTTATTCAATAAATTGTGAGTTATTATTTGCCTCTTTTTTGTGTTATATTTTTGAGTGTACGCTTTTTGTGTGTTTAGTTACTATTACTTAAGGCCCTAGTTTATTGCATTTTGTGTTAACCCGTACGAGGTAACCTTTGTCAATATAATCATGACAAAAAAATCCTGAATATGCAATTAGAGTGGTTGAAGATAAAGGTCACCTCTCTCATCAAAATAGACGTCAAAACTAGACGCCATCTATTGACCTTCGTCGCGAACTAGCGGCCTCGGGTCGTTGACAAAGCCACAACACCAGCTTTCAAAATTCAACAAATTTTCATCTATACCTTTAGCGCGAAATATTTATTATTTTGCACATAGTATTAACAGAGTATCATTTTTTATGTTGATATTTTGCTACTCTGTAAACTCCCTCATTTTCTTATCTTTTGTTTATCCTTCATAGTTTGTTCTTGCCTGGAATAAATTGCTGTCTCATCCTGAAGTTGGTCTTCCCTAATTTTCCATGTAGAAATACAATTGGAGGTTACTAATAATGTTTTAGAAACGTTCATCTTGAACGAAAAAACTTACATGTAATGAAAAATTTGTAAAACTTGAAAGAGTTGACAATTTCACTAGAGAGTAAACAAATAATGGATAAACATGGACAGAAGTTGTGATCGATTTGGTGACAAACCTGGGTGCGTCGTTGACAAGCGCCAACTTTCCGAAGTTGTCGTTTTCATGGAGCGTGCAGACGATTCCCTAAACATCACGTCTGCGTGTTAATAGGTTGATGTAACAGATGTCATAATACATATTATGCTAATTGTAAAACGACATTTGAAATACTATCCCGCATGTGTTTCTTTTCAACGAAAAATCAAAATTTATTTCAAGGAGAAACAACGCTCATTTCTAACCTTTTGGATGAGATATGAAAGGGTGAATTGTGAAGAGTAATGATAAACGGAAAAATAAAAGTATCCAGGGATGGGAATCGAACCCACAGTGTTCCGCTTACCGGGCAGAAACCATGTCCACTAGGCTACCCTGGACATATTATGTTAATTGTTTATCTATAGTAATATACCTTAATACTGTTTGTTTTTCATCGAGAAAGCCATGTGAAAAATCTGAAAGCAGAAGAACTAAATTGTCTACTATGCACAACTAAAACCAAGGCAGAACACCTTATATATATTTGAATGTGTATCTCTGAAGACGGAGAGAGAAACTCATGTTTCTGAGATAGGCCGCCTTCACCGTACACTCTCTTCTATCAAATCTGATAGACAATATATCTGTATATAATTTCTTTAGAAGAGAGTTATGAAGGATCAGATAAATTAGTTTTTCCATTATAATAATGATAACTAATCTTCAAAACCTTTTTCATTTTATTTCTTTTGTTAGACCATGTTTTTTACTGCATTTCATGTAATATTGTACATATAAAACTCCACTCATCCTGTTCATTATTGTCTACACTCTGGAGAATCTGTGTAAGACCAATGGAGTCTTAATAAAGGCTTTGTGTGTGTAATATACATCAATAAGAAAGGCATCTCCTGATTGTATAACTAAAATTTGCTGAAGGCTAGCGCCATCTATCGGAATGAATATCAAATTATTGTTGATTTTTAAATATTCCTGAATATTGATCAAATACCCTTTCTTGATTAATCACGCTAACCACGTACCGTGTTTCGGTCTGTTGGCCCTCATCAGCATGGTGCAAGCTATACCTCAACGACCACAAAAGAGATGGTCTTTTTTTTTGTTTCCTGAAAAAAACATGAAATATATATTTGGGCCGGAAAGGTGTGAAAACGCCAAACAATGTGAAAACAGTACAAAAGTGGAATTTTACTTGTATCAAATGGATAAATTAAGAAAAATTTATTTCTTGATTGTGCAACTGAAGGTTGCTGATGGTTTGCGACATTTGTCAGAATAAATACCAACTGATCGCTGATTTTTAATTATTCCAGAATATTGCTACATACCTTTTCTTATAATACAATATAATACACTGCGGAGGAATACGTCCAAGGTAGCCTAGTATACATGGCATCTGCCCGGTAAGCGGAACATTGTGGGTTCGATTCCCATCCCTAGACACTTTTATTTTTCCGTTTATCATTACTCTTCATAATTCACCCTTTCATACCTCATCCAAAAAGGTTAGAAATAGTCAATATTTCACCTTGAAATAAATTTTGATTTTTCATTGAAAAGAAACTCATGCGGTGTAACTTCAAGTGTCGTCATACCTTTTCTTAATTAATCATATTCGGCCAATTCTGGAATAATTAAAAATCAACAATTAGTTGATATTTATTCCGATAGATGGCGCAAGCCATCAATGGATGCCTTTCTCTTAATTTTAAATATGTATAATTACTTTATATGGATCAAGGGGCCTTTGTGAAACAGTGAAAATCTTAAAGGTTTAAAGACTTGTAAAAAATATATATAGTGATGTTTTAACAACTTTATAGATTCATTCTGATTCTATTTACACAAATTCTCAAAGGATGTTTAAGATGAAAACCTGGAAATTATCATTTATTTATCTTTTTTTCGAGAAGTCCTGAACTTTTATTCCAAAGCATTTCAAATGTTAATCCCCAACTTTTAGTTTCACAATCAGGAGCTGTCTTTTTTTTCTTAATCTATCCACCTAATCCCAGTACAATTTCACTTTTGTATTGTTTGTCCAATGTTTGGCGTTCTCACGCCCTTCCGGCTCGAATACCTATTTCATTGTTTTTCAAGAGGCCCCAAAGACCAACTTAATTTGAGTCGTTGAGGTACAGCTTTCACCAGGCTGATAAAGGGCTAACAGCCCGAAACGGGAACGTGTGGTTAGATTTTCTTGATTCATCAATAATTGGTATTTGGGTAATTCTGGTTAATTAAAAAAAAATCAACGAGAATAGTTGATATTTATTCCGATAGATGGTGTTAGCCATCATGAACTTTTATTTGCACGATCAGGAGATTTCTCTTTTTTCTTAATATATATTAATACACATTCTGACCGCCTACATGGGCATTTTATATTTATGTATATTGTAAAACGACACTTGAAGTTTCACCGCATGAGTTTCTTTTCAACGAAAAATCGAAATTTTATTTTAAGGTGAAATATCGACTATTTCTAACCTTTTTTGATGAGGTATGAAAGGGTGAATTATGAAGAGTAAAGATGAACGGAAAAATAAAAGTGTCCAGGGATGGGAATTTTCCGTTTGTCATTACTCTTCATAATTCACCCTTTCATAGCTCATCAAAAAAGGATAGAAATAGTCGATATTTCACCTTAAAATAAAATTTCGATTTTTCGTTGAAAAGAAACTCATGAGGTGAAACTTCAAGTGTCGTTTTACAATCACAGGCCGCAGTGTATTATATTGTATTACTAGCGGATGTACCCGGCTTCGCCCAGGTTTTTCTCGAGGGAATGTTTGTAGTCTAGTAATAAGAAAATATACTACACCTAAAAACTATCAGAGAAAAGAGAAACCACGGAAGGTGAACAGAAAAATGCTTACAATGGATGTTATGTTTACGATATCAAGTTAAATAAAAACAAAGATAAAATTTGCATATGTTGGTCACTATAAATTTGTATATTTGTTAGGCGAAATTAGAAACATGATAAAACAATTGGGTATTTAAAAACAAATGTAGAAATAAAAGTTGAAGTATAATAAACAATGTTAAATATTAGTTTTAATTATTAATCAAGATTGTGTGTGAATATGTGAGAAAGATGTAATATCGTTGTTGTTTTCTTGGCCGACTGTTTTACATATGGTGTTATCTTAAAATTGCTTGTTTTGAATATTTTTTAGATTGAGATTATTAGCTAGTATGTAAAAAAATTAATTCTGTTGAAATTTAATTTTGTATTTATATATAAATAAAATTAACTCTGTTGATTTTTTTGTATTTAATCGATAACAGCGAAGTTACGCATGTTAATGTTAGGAAATATATTTTGATGTTAAGCAAAACCTGCTCCATCTCGTTTTACATAAATGTTGAAAATTTGGTTGAAATTGATGCATTGTAACGAAAGTTTTTAGTGATGTCCACTTATGAAATTTCCATTTTATTAATATAGATAAGTTACTTTATGTATCATTTACGAACGGAAAAATACGTCCAGGGTAGCCTAGTGGACATGGCATCTGCCCGGTAAGCGGAACATTGTGGGTTCCCATCCCTGGACACTTTTATTTTTCCGTTTGTCATTACTCTTCATAATTCAACCTTTCATACCTCATCAAAAAAGGATAGAAATAGTCGATATTTCACCTTAAAATAAAATTTCGATTTTTCTTTGAAAAGAAACTCATGCGGTGAAACTTCAAGTGTCGTTTTACAATCACAGGCCGCAGTGTATTATATTGTATTTATGTATATATTTAATTTTAAAAAAAGACATATATATTGGATCAAAAATAAATTTTATTTACCAATATATACAGTGGTACCTCGACATACGAGCGCCCCAACATACGAGTTTTTCGAGATACGAGCCGACGAGCAAGTGATTTTTTGCTTTGAGTTACGAGCGAAATTCGAGATACGAGTTCGGTTCAGTAGTGTTGAAGATATTAATCTGTGATTTTAAATGGGAATTTTGTATGGGGAAATTTGCTTCGAGATACGAGTAATTCAAGATACGAGCAAGGTTGCGGAACGAATTGAACTCGTATGTCGAGGTACCACTGTATACGTATATATATATATATATAAATATATACTCTGAACGCCAACCTTTTTCAAGGTACAACAACGTAATTATAACCTAGGTAAATAAGTTATTATGCCTTGAAAAAAGTTGGAGTTCAGCCAACTGAAATATTGGTAAATAAATTATATATTGATTCAATATATGTCTTTTTAATTAAAGATCTATTTATGAATATTGCTCTATTTTTAATACAAATATATAATAAAAATAAAAATGACATATCCTGACCAGGAGCACATGTGCTTTACATAAGTCAAAGCGCCATCTCTTGTAACAGAAATCAACTAAACATTGATTTAACCTGTTCCCTGATATTTGGCAAACCCAATTTTTTGATAAATCAAGAAAAGCCATCCACGAACGCGTTTCGTGCTTTAGGAGCTCGTCAGCGTGGAGTAGGCTGTACCACTGCGATCGAAAAGATTCTTTGGTCCCAGTGGCTTCTTGAGAAACTAAGAAATGAGTATTTAAAGCCAAACTTGCGTAAATACGCTTAATAATAATAAAAATTTAACTAAATCAACAAGCAATCTAGGGTCAAGTCTCTTTTAATCACTCTTTATTTCTCAAGCTTTCGGTTCAATATCTCCTTCAAAAGGAGACCTGAATGTACCAATTCCAGCCATATTTACAGAGTGTATAATTAGCTGGAAGTTGTATTTCTAGCTCTCATGTTGAAAAGCATATTGGCCCGAATGTCTTAGAAATGAAAAATAGTTGAAAGAGACTTACCCCTGGTTTGCTTATTGATTTTGTTAAATTGCCTTCTTCTTTCTTAACTCCTTTTTGCCAGTTCCAAGCCCGGATGAAAAAGGAGGAGAGGGAGCAGTAACAAGCTCACTAAAAAACCTGGGCTCAGCTGGCCATGCTGATAGTTCCCTGTAAGGGTTCCTGATCCAGGGATACAGGATGAGCAGCGTTTGTACTCCATGTTATGAATGACTGTATATTGCGTCTGTTCCTCATGTCAGAGGCGGCCATTTCATATTGGAGCTAAGACAGCCTGCCACTGAGTAGTGCTCCCAGTCTTAATGACAAAGGCAGACACATTCTATTTCACCCAGTCATGATGGTTGTCAAATCAGTTAAATTGTAAAAGCAGGAATGAATAGGTTTTATAATAAATACTATTTTTTTACGCAAATGTTCCTCATTGGATATTACTATGTGATGATTAAGAATTTTTGTAAAATGAGGATTCGAAAGATGGTTTTTCATTTAGTATGACGGAGTGACGAGGTATGCTATAAAAGGTCTATAAGGGGCTTAGAGCAAACTAAAATTTTAGATGGCCTTGCGTTAGAAGAGAAAATAAAAGAAGCATAAAGCCCGTCGTAAAAAGCTCTACTCCATTCTCCAGAAGAGGATCGATGTCTGTAAATGCCATATTTTACTGCTCCGTCCACACAACAAACCCGAGTTTTCCTTTTAGCACTCCTCTTTCAGCGATGTTTGGATACCCTTTGTATGAGAACCGAAATTGAGTTAAAATTATAAATATTTAAGATTTTTATTAAAAAATATATATATATATAAATATTTACGTAAGTTTGTCTATAAATACCTCCATTTCTTGATTTCCCAAGAAGCCTCTGGGACCAAATATTTAGTTGTAGAGATGCAGTATACACCAAGCTGAAGAGAGCCAATAGCTCGAAACGCGTTCGAGGTTGACTTTTCCTGATTTATCAAGAAAATGGGTAGGCCAAATATCAAAGAACAAGTTAAATCAACGTTTAGTTAATTTTTGTTCCACTAGATGGCGTTCTGCCATCTAAAATGATCATGTGAGTGGTCAGAATATGCCTTTTTTGTTTTTAATATATTGTGGCGAAAAGATAATTTATATTTTATTATTTAAATCAATTATTCAATGAAAATATTTGTGAAACAGATTTGTATTACTTTATATTTGTAAATCAACATTTAGTTACCTAGCTTGCTTGCTTGATATTCTCTAGCTGTAGATAGTTTGGTTAATAATTGTCGACTAGTTTTACTGACGTCATCAATAAATACTTTGACATCTTAAGATATTCCAAGACTTGATTTCTATGCTACAATATTGTTACGTGTAAGGCCTCTAAACGGTTAAAACCTCCGCCAATAGATGGCGCTTTCTCCGGATTCCCTTGCTGGCCGATGTGGGAGTCGCCGACTGCTGTGGTCCCGTTTCCTGGGGAGGTTGGATGTAAATACGCTTTTGTGTTGGCCCCAGGATGTAGGGTCATGTAAATACACATTGTTTGTTGTTTTATTTAGATGTATTGTTTAGTAATAGATGACAATAAACAAGTGCTTCAAGTCTGCGTGCTGCCTCCTGTCGTTACTCTGCCACTGCCTTCTTCGCCAGTCTACTGCTGCTGCTACTACTCTTTTGGTAAGTCTCTCGTGTCCCCCCACCAGTGGTAAGGCCGAGAGATACTGCCAGAAGAAGGGAGTTTCCACAGGAGAGGTGGAACTCAGGAAGTCTTTGGGTGGCCTGCGGGGAAAAGCCGCAAGGAAGAGCAACCGGAGCCCAAGTGAGTGAACCACGAAGGGAAGAAGCGCGTTGTCGCAAAGAACCAGCAGGGTAAACACGCGACAATATATATATGGAAGTTTTGCCGGGAGGAAATTAATTTATAAAAGCATAGGGTCCCTCTCCCGTCAAAATAAACGTCAAAACTAGACATAATCTATTGACCGTCGCCGCAAACTAGCGATCTCGGGTCGTTTACAAAGCCACAGCATATCCCTACCTATATGCAAATAGAAGAACGATATGAAGAGAGGAATCTTACCTTGCCATAAATGCAGACGTTGACTGATCCTTTCAAGATGATGTACCACGAATTCCCCTCGTCCCCCTGCCGGAACACTGCACGGGACGTGTCAATATGAGATGGGCATTCGAGAAGATGGTTACAAGATTTGATTCAAAGTGTTTTGATGTGATATATTGAATTAATAAGAATATACTTCATCTTTGTATAAAAGTAAGTGTTGCCTAGAAAGAAATGGTTGGCACTTCATAAATGTGATATTATGGGGATAGTTTTACATATATAGAGGGATGTAGCCTCAAGAATGTGGGCGGAGTTCCACAAAGAGGATGACCAATAAGGATAGAGCTTCAAGAATGTGGGTAGTGTTCTACAAAGCGGGTCACCAATAAGTGATGGAGCTTTAAGAATGTGGGCGGGGTTCTACAAAGAGGGGGACCAATAAGGGTGTGGCTTCAAGAATGTAGGCAGGGTTCTACAAAGCGGGTCACCAATAAGGATGTAGCCTCAAGAATGTGGGCGGGGTTCTACAAAGCGGGTCACCAATAAGTGTGGAACTTTAAGAATGTGGGCGGGGTTCTACAAAGAGGGTGACCAATAAGGATGTAGCTTCAAGAATGTGGGTAGTGTTCTACAAAGAGTGTTCCCAATAGGTGATGGACTTTAAGAACGTGGGCGGATTCTACAAAGAGTAGACCAATAAGGATGTAGCTTTAAGAATGTGGGCGTGGTTATACAGAGAGGGTGACCAATAAGGATGTAGCTTCAAGAATGTGGGTAGTGTTCTACATAGAGGGTGACCAATAAGGATGAAGCTTCAAGAATGTGGGCGGGGTTCTACAAAGAGGGTGACCAATAAGAATGAAGCTTTAAGAATGTGGGCGGGGTTCTACAAAGAGGGTGACCAATAAGGATGAAGCTTTAAGAATGTGGGCGGGGTTCTACAAAGTGGGTGACCGAAAAGGATGAAGCTTTATGAAGTGGGCGGGGTTCTACAAGAGGGTTACCAATAAGATTGAAGCTTTATGTATTGGGCGGGGTTCTACAAAGAGGGTGACCAATAAAGATGTAGCTTCAAAAATGTGGGCGGGGTTCTACATAGAAGGTGACCAATAAGGATGAAGCTTTAAGAATGTGGGGGGGGGGGGGGGTTCTACAAAGAGGGTGACCAATAAGGATGATGCTTTATGAATATGGTTGGGGTTCTACAAGGAGGGTGACCAATAAGTGATGGAGCTTTAAGAAAATAGGCGGGGTTCTACAGAGAGGTTGGAACTATAGAATATTAGACAGAACTTTATAAATATCAAAAAGGACTTCTACAAAATGAGATGAGACTTACAGAATGATGAGCGCTATATAAATATAGGCATTGTTCTACAAAGTAGCTGGAGATTCAGAAAGTTGGGGGTATCTTGGTAAATATAAAGGAGGGGACTCACGGACGGTCCCAGCCCGAGGGTGGGACTCCAGCAAGATGACAGCTGCCAACTCCCGTCTGACACTGTTGGAGAGATGGGAGAGCGCCTTGATGTGCATCAGTTCCTCGTAGATAAACTCCAGGTCCTCCACAGTACGGTCAGATGATCTGACACAAATGTCTATTTAGTCTCTTATAATAAAACACCGAAAAGACAACATTTCTAATTTCCTTTCAATCAATATAATATGCCCAGAAGTCCAACCCCTCCACTACGTGGTGGGTGGGAGAAGCAGCACAAGTAAGGGACTGTCCTGTAGTACGGTGTCGTGAGCCCCGAGCCGCTACGGTAACCGTGAACAGGGAACTCTGAAATGTGGCTGATTAACGGCTCAATGGCATCCCCCCTTTTCCATGGAGCAACCGATATTGTGATAAGGGTGCACAGATCGATCTGATCTGCTCCATGGACAAGACACCATCACCACCAATATGTAGATCATATATTTGCTTGGAGCAAATAATCAAAGTAGCGAAATCGTTAGGCGAAAAGTTTCTTGTAAGGTTTTTTTTTCTCCTGTAGAAGGGAAGAAATAGCTCGAAAGCTCGGCTAGATAATAAAAAAAAAAAAAAAAAAAAAACTCACGAGAAACTCTCTTCATCTCACGATCTTGTACCTTTGATCAATCTGTGTAGACCTATTGGTGAATATCTTCAGGCATTTTCAAACTACTAAAAAAAAATGACACATTTAAATAGAATTTAAAATGTAGATATACGTTATAATGCTGGCCGGATGATAGTATCCTGTAAGGGCTCCTAATTCAAGGATACAGGATGAGCAGCGTTTGTACTCCATGTTAGGAGCGGCTGCACATGGCGTCTGTTCCTCATGTCAAAGGCGGCCATTTCTTTTGGAGCTAAGTCGGCCTGCCACTGAGTAGTGCTCCCAGTCTTAATGACAAAGGCAGACGTATTCTATATCACCCAGCCAAGTCTCAAACTTTACAAGCTTGATACCCTAATATGATTGAGTGGAGATTCATCCCCAACAGACATCATCAACAAGCTCTACAGACTTGATACCCTAATATGATTGAGTGGAGATAAGAAAGAAGAAGGAGAGACGTTATAATGAGAGTGGATATTTTCCTTATTCTCTCTATATATAAAAGTCAATGTCTGTCTCTTTCGCGATAAACTCAAAAACTACTGAACCAATTGATACCAAATTTTGCATGTCGCTTTTTATAAACCTGAGGAAAATTTTCGGCTGCATTTTGATTAGTATTTTTGGCTATTTCTTTTTTTCATTTGAAGAACTTTTTTTACGCGGACTAATCCGGAATGGAATGAATACCTAAATATGACCTTTTTTTTAAGCATCGGTGGTTCAGGGCGGCCCGGGTTCAATTCCCGGCCGATGCATTTTTTTTTTTTTTTTACAATTTTTAAAATTCATTTATATTAAATATAATATAAATATATATTATTATATCAACTAGATTAATTAAATCAAATACCTAAACACTAATATAATACAATTTATGCCATCACACACACTTTTTTCCTGTAGTTTATGTGTTACTTCTGTATTGCTATTCTATGGCACTTCTAATATTTATTATTAATATACTTTTAGTATGAAGGAAATTGCACCCAAGGGATTTCTCGGGCGAAGCCGGGTCATTTGCCTAGTATTCTATATTATCCTAATGAAAATTCTAAAGCGTATTTTTTCTCAGATCAATAAGATAATTTATGAATAAATATGAACTTCTGTTTAATTTCTTCAAAAGGCTCATTGGTTCTTGAATACATTCGCGATTTCCATTAATAAGACTATCTCAACTCGCTGCAAAATATTCTTGAGATTTTAAAGACAGTAGAACCTCCCTTTAGCGGACACCTCTCTATAAAGGACAGTTTTCATTGCCAAAATTTCCATTTTTACAATTTAGAAACTCTCCGGTAAAATGACACCTCTCTAAAGGACACTTTGGCTCTGCAATTAGGTGTTGTCCTTTACAGAAGTAGTTCTACTGCAGAAACTCTCCAGTAAGAGGACACCTCTCCCTAAAGGACACTTTAGCTCTGCAATTAGGTGTTGTCATTTACAGAAGTAGTTCTACTATAGCAACTCTCCGGTAAGAGGAGACCTCTCCCTAAAGGACACTTTAGCTCTGTAATTAGGTGCTGTTCTTTACAGAAGTAGTTCTACTGTAGCAACTCTCCAGTAAGAGGAGACTTCTTTCTAAAGGACACTTTGGCTCTGCAATTAGGTGTTGCCCTTTACAAAGGTAGTTCTACTGTAGCAACTCTCCGGTAAGAGGAGACCACTCTCTAAAGGACACTTTGGCTCTGCAATTAGGTGTTGCCCTTTACAGAGGTAGTTCTACTGTAGCAACTCTCCGGTAAGAGGAGACCACTCTCTAAAGGACACTTTGGCTCTGCAATTAGGTGTTGCCCTTTACAGAGGTAGTTCTACTGTAGCAACTCTCCGGTAAGAGGAGACCACTCTCTAAAGGACACTTTGGCTCTGCAATTAGGTGTTGCCCTTTACAGAGGTAGTTCTACTGTAGCAACTCTCCGGTAAGAGGAGACCACTCTCTAAAGGACACTTTGGCTCTGCAATTAGGTTTTTTTACAGGGAGGTTCTACTGTAGTATGTTTGGCCTTCTGCGAAAGACTTACGGTTTTCTTAAGACAATCCGCAGCATGGCTTCAGGAGCCAGTTGCAGCAAAAAGAGGAAGACGTCTCTGAACTCCTCCTCTGCTAACTGGACATCTTTAGCCGAGGGCATGGCCCCTGTGTGGCCGAACTGGTCCTCGCGGAACCTATACAGCAGGTACTTGTCTCGGAACTCAGGGTCCTCGGATGCCACTGCACAAATCCCATGGCTTATTTACATCCTATCTCTCTTGGCAACAGATCATTCAAGATATAAATTCCCTTATCAATTTATTTGACAAACCTAAACATTTAGATAATAAAATGTCATATATTGGATTCAATAAAAGATTTATTTGCTAATATTTCGGTTGTAGCTGAACGTCAACCTTTGTCAAGGCATTACACTTTTTAAAATTACAAAATATTTTCTCAAAATGCGTTTCTTTTTATTTCAAAACGCTAGCTTTCAAGCGATAGTCACTCTTCAACGGGCTTAATAAAACATCGACTATATCTTACAATTTTGTAAGATATAGTCAATATTGTTTTATTAAGCCCATTAAAGAGCGATTATCGCTTGAAAGCTAGCGTTTTGAAATAAAAAGAAATGCATTGTGAGAAAATATTTTGTAATTTTAAAGCGTTTTCCACAATTTTAGCATGAATAGGCATTACACTTTGTATGAAAAATAAAAACTCAGCGTCACATTCAATATACAGTTACGAGCGTCATGCGTTCTTCATCTCTCAATTCTTCAGTTTTCATCTCTGTCACCGTTTGCTTTTTTTTTGGAATGGCGCTCTCCTATTGGTTGGCTACGATCACGCCACCTTTGCCCCCCCCCCCCCCGCTCGCTTTTTCGCTTTTGTAACTATTGTGTTGGAGCGGGTCGCTCCTTAAATAAATGCATATATTAGTTAATAACTAAATGGAATCCTCTCTTTCTTTTTCCCAGTAAGAGACGCCTACGGAAGTCAACAGTACATAGACAGATAAAGCACATAGGCAATAGTTATTAACTAATATATGCATTTATTTAAGGCGCCAATTTATAATTGTAACAAATAGTATTTGAATAAAAACATTCAATCGGGTAAAACACGGGCGTTGCCCGGGTCATTCGGCTAGTTTTACATATAAGAAAAAAAGAATTCACCGACCTTGGAGAATGACGGCTTCCTCCAGGAGCACTTGCCACATGGCTACCGCATGTGGCCGTCCCACACTCCGCAGGAGATGCTGCCCCTGTTTCACCAGCCAATCTACTAGTTCTGTGCCCACAGCACAGCTACGGAACGTCCTCCCGTGAAACTTGCGGTCTTTGATCATCTGACTGTTCTGGGCGAGGATTCTTGTTCGGAGGACCCAGCCAGCTCGAGCCAGTTCAGATGACGGCGGACCCTGAAGCCATCATACATAGAGAGGTTGTAGCAGCTGGAAATAACTGTTTTTTTTTATCCCTTTTTTATCCCTATTATACGTGGTACAGTGCATGATAATCATGGTAGGTATCATCATGCTTTTACTGTAAGTGCACCACATGTCTACACATGTAAAAAGCAGATAACATGTATGTGATAACCAAATATAACATAGATATGATACAGTCCATGATAATCATGGTAGGTATCATCATGCTTTTACTGTAAGTGCACCACATGTCTACACATGTGAAAAGCAGTTCGACTTTGCACTTAAATAATAACTATTGTAATTATTATGTAATAATTGTTTATATTAAATTATCTTTAATTAAATATTAACAACCTAAATAACTTATGAATTGTAAATAAAAAAACAAGAGTATAAAATGTTTTGAATAGGAATAATACTTAATATGTTTTAGTTTGCTAATAATAGCCTTCATAGCACGGACTAGAATTACTTCAACTCTAGATAGAGAAAGTCATATTCTCATCATCAAAAAGGAAAATATTCACTGCAGGATTTGTGGAAATATGATATCTGATCAAATCTCCCACTATATCATAGAATGCCAATATTTAGGTGAAGAAAAAGAAAAAAAACTCTTAAAAACACCTTCTGGAGACTTAGCAACCCACTGAAGACGCTGAGAACTATTTCAGAGAAGAAAAATATAGCAATAGAACTCTATAACTTCTACAGATCAATTGTAAATAGATTCATACACAAAAGTGAGGAAAGTTTTAGAACAGATGCCTATATAAATCCCTTTTCAAACAAAGACTCGCGTGCACAAGGGGACAGGGAGAGGAATTGCTGTATTGTTTTGTTGTTGTATGGCGAATCCATACAGGGCAATGGGCCCTAATAAAAGCCTTTTTGTTGTTGTTGTTGTTTTATTTTGCTATAGTTTTGCATGGCTGAAAAGAATAATAATATTTACATGTGTTAAATTAGAAAAAAAACAAAATATTTTTCGTCTAACCAACTGTGATGGTTACTGGATCCCTGATAACACTTACAAGGTGCTTCGATTCATTTTATACTAGCTCAAATTTGTCTAACTCCACCTTTGCCGGTCTTAAGCCCGGATGAAAAAGAAGGAGGGGAAGCAGTAACAAGCTCGCTAAAAAACCTGGGCTCAGCTGGCCATGCTGATAGTACCCTGTAAGGGCTTCAGGGATGAAGTATGAGCAGTGTCTGTACTCCATTTCAGGAGTGGCTACACATAGTGTCTGTTCCTCATGTCAGAGGCGGCCATTTCATATTGGAACTAAGTCAGTGGCCTGCTACTGAGTTATTTATTACCAGTGCAAACAAGACACGCTATATCCGATCTGGATAATTGCGCGTGAAACTATTTACAATAATTCATATTGTAGTAGAGTAGGTAACAGAATTATCAAAAATAAAATAAACAATTAAGAAAAATAGCATTGAATAAACATAAACATTAAACAAATAAGCAACAACATAAGCAGATAGAAGAAATCGCAAGGTAGTTATTTACAGTATGTTAAGCAATGATGGAAGTTGATTTAATGAAGTTATCTGTAATAATTAGTATCGTGGAGAGAGAAAGTTGATCAAGTTGAGTTATTCACAATGAGTTATGTTCTAAAGTAACTTATTAATTATTTACATTGATGTAAATCAAGTCACATAGTAGTGTAGTTCCTCAAGCTGCATGAAGCTGTCTATTTATAATAAAAAGTCTGCAGAACCTATTAAATTTCGTATATCTTTCCCTATTATAAACTATTTGACCCAGATAGGTTCTTTCCATCTTGCTCTGCTTTCTTAGGTTTGACACCTACTTTGCTACTGAGTAGTGCTCCCAGTCTTAATGACAAAGGCAGATGTATTCTACTTCGCCCAGATAAGAAAAAAGAAAACAATTTGATATGTATTGGTATAATAAATGAAGAACAAACTCATTTACAATACGTTTGATTTAGAAACTTGATGTTTTCTTAAATGAAAAAAGGATTTTCTGCTGTTATTTTGTAATTAGAGTTATATAGAATTATTAGGTGTTGCTTAATTTTGGTATCCATGAGTATTTTACGATATTGTTTTGCAGTCGTGGGAATAAATTAATGTAGTGTAGATATAGTGTAGAATAGTGCAGATCAGAATTAGCTTTAATTGTGCTAATGAAGAATATAAAATACATAATCTGAGAAAGTATTGCCTGATTTAAGGCTTAAGAATAAAGAAATAAAAATACTTATTTACATATCTACCGAAATATTTGAGCCGGCCAACGGGAAAGAGAAAATATCTTTATTTTACGGGGCTGCTAACCAAAATGAATGATTTTTGAGCCCCGAATGGCAAGAAGAGGTTTCTTGAGAATCCGGGCTAATTGGCCTACAAATAAGGTCTTCTAGCCCTACTATGGCTGCAGAACGCGAGCTGGTGGCAAGGGATCCTAGGATCTGGCAGTGGAGGTGTCATCGCAGGGGGGGAGGAAGCTGGAGAGGTCAGGGAAACAGCGCCTTGATGGGTGAGAAGCCTGGATGGAGGCCAGTTGAGGAGGCAGGATGTCCTGGAAGCCTAGAACTTGAGGGCTCTAAGCTTCAAGATGGGGCAGCTTGAGGCTCCGCCTCGTGCTTGTCTGGGAGGCCCTTGGCACAGCAGTTGGCGCACTTAGAAGTGTGCCGGTCGGCAACGGAGGGGCAGGCACGGCCTTCATGGCCGCCTTCACCGCAGTGGAAGCACGTGGGAGCTCTGGTGCATTGGGCAGAATTGTGGCCGAAGCCACAACAGCAGAAGCAGATTCGTGCGCGGATGGACTCCTCGAAGTTGAGGATCATTCCGTCCACCACGATCCTTCCACGATTGCCCAGAGCTCTAAAGGTTGTGAGGTCCACCTCGATGAAGGCGGTGCAGGTCCCGTTTCTGGGTGCAGAACGATGCGCCGCGCGCACCACCTTGTCCCCGGGGAGTTGGCTGACAGCAGGGGTTTCCAGCAGCGTCTCTTCAATGGTGGAGTTGGATGTTTCCTCATCCACTTTGAAGAGGCAGATGCGAGGCAGGATCACCTTCTGTTGGCGGACCTTCATGCCATCCAGCTTGTTGGCCAGGGAGGTGGTAACAGCTGGGATGGTAACGGGGTTGCTGGAGTGGAGGACAAGCATCCCTTTGGTTCGCAGGGAGGCCCAAACGCCTTGGGGTAGAGTGTGGGCAGCGCGGACAGCTTTAAGCATTGCTCTTGGGTCAGCCTGTGGGTCGTCAGAGATGACCACTGTGTGAGCCGCCGATTTTTCCCCGTGGAGGACCACTTGGGCGGCCGCAGGCTTGGAAACACGGGAAGGCGCAGATTTTGTGGGACCTTTCAAGTTGGTCCTCTTTGCGGGCGGGTAGGGAGCCTCAGGGTGCTTCCTTTTGGTAGGAGCGGGAGTAGCAGGCTTGGTGGGGTCAGTCTGAGTGCTGGTTCCCTTGCAGGAAGGAGCAGGGCTGGTTTGAGTGCTTTGGAAGGCAGTCTGTAGCTTGATTTCGTCCAGTTCCTTAAAGGACGCGAGGGTGCCAGAGAGGTTCTCTACCTCGGCAATGAGGGCCTTGATCTGCTCAGACCGTAAGTTGATGAATTCCATTAGGTTTTGGAGCAGGTAAAATCGGGAGGTAGGGTGAGGATTCTGTATTTTCTGCTCGAAGTTCTGCTTCACCTCTTCGTTCTCCATCTCCAGTTGGGCGAGGGTTACGATGGGCTTCTCGGCATTCTTCTTCTTCTTCCTAGAGGGAGCCATGACTGGTACGTCAATCGTTGTAAGAAAAAAAAAATATATATATATTTATTTATTTTTTTATTTCTAAATAGAAAAATGAATAAGCAGAATTTTTGAAACTAACTTCAGGTTGACACAGCTAAAATTGACGGCCAACGGGAAACAACAACAATGGGTTTATATAGAGAAAGTCGTGACATCTGGCGGTCGTCTTTTACAGAGTATTTTATTCTAGAAATTCTAATTTTAAAATTAAATACAATTTTTTATTTAACATATATACACACATAGACAACACTTAAGAAAGTTTCGTCTGTCTTTTAGAATACAGAGTAAATTTTATTCACACTTGGTTATCTCGTGTGTCTTCAATAAAGATCACTGTAATATCTTTCAGAGTTATTGTCTGTATCTCGATATACATGCTAAAAGATACAACTTCCTTAAGTTTTGTCCATGAGTGTATCTTTCAGAGTTATTGTCTGTATCCCGATATACATGCTAAAAGGTACAGCTTCCTTATGTTTTGTCCATGAGTGTATGCCAATTGGGGACAATAAAAAATATATATTCTAATTCAATTATATATAGTCTCGTTTATGTGTTAATTCTATTCGAATATATTTATAAACAGTACCTATAGCAACACCTCAGTTTTTCCTCAAACCATGTTTGTATTGTCGAGAAGCTTTGAAACCCGTCGATAGCCTCTAATTCAAAGAGGTATGTGCATTAGGTGTTTTGGTGTTCAACAGCGGTAAACATTGTACGCCATTTTTTTTTAATAATACGACTTTATCTTTATATTACGATGCACTTAATTTTTCCATTGCAGTAAGGGCAGTAGAAATTGTTTAATTTTAAAAAGAATATTACGTGTCTAAAATAGTTTCGTAATTTGATAACAGATGGCGCGCTAGTGCATCGAAATATAATTGTTCGAATAAAAGGCACAAATCGCTATTTGCGGAAGAACGATTGCTCGAACCATATTATATATTTATAAATATATGTAATTCTACTGTCCTCAAAGCTTATATCCATAGTTCATCTAAAATACCCATTCGAAGAGTCAAGCATCAGCATCACTATAAAGGAAGTTCCAAAAATGCAATATAACAGCGGTATGGTAGATTAAACTGGCGAAACCGCTGGGAGGGTTCACCACTGATGAGCCAGGCCCTCCCTTTAATTTTTCCATTGCAGTAAGGGCAGTAGAAATTGTTTTATTTTAAAAAGAATATTACGCGTCTAAAATAGTTTCGTAATTTGATAAAAGTTTCGTAATATATCTTTATTAATTTTTTAATATTTCTTTTATATACATTTTAATTCTATATTTTTGACACCCCCTTTCCCCATTTAAACTATATACATATATGCTTGGTCACGATATGTTTTATTTTAATACCAACATCTGACCTTTTTTATATGTTAATTATATTTTTCAGATGTTTAGTGTATTCACGCAAGTTGAATCTTAAGTACCCATTTCTTGATTCTTCACGAAGCCTCTGTACCAATAATTTTTGGTCGTTGATGTACAGTCTTTACCACGCTAATGATGGTCAACAGCCTGAAACGCGTTCGAGGATGGCTTTTCTTGATAAATCAAGAAAATGGGTTGGCCAAATATCACGGAACAGGTTAAATCAACGTTTAGTTTATTTCTGTTCCAATAGATAGCGCTCTGCCGTCTAAAAATTCCATATGATCTTGGTCAAGATATGCCATTTTGATTTTAATATTCATCTATGAAAAAAACAATAATAGAAAAATAAAAAATAAGTGGGTCAGGTGTTGATATTAAAAATAAATAAAGCATATCCTGACCAGGAGCACATGTGCTTTACAGAAGGCAGAGCGCCATCTGGTGGAACAGAAATCAACTAAACATTGATTTAGCCTGTTCCCTGATATTTCTTGATTTACGAGTATCAAGAAAATGGGTTGGTCAAATATCACAGAACAGGTTAAATCAACGTTTATTTTGTTTCTATTTCTCTAGATGGCGCTCTTCTATCTAAAAATTCCTTGTGATCTTGGTCAAAATATGCCTTTTTTGATTTTAATATTCAACTATATATTGAAAAAAAAAATGTTTATAGCCTAATATTGAAACGTCGTCCAATCTATTATCAGACATCTAAAATAATAAAAAATGTTTGGGTAGTGAAAACTCTATAAAAAAAAAAGAAAACTAATATGTGCCAATAGACTGTGAAACATTTCGAGGAAATTCTGTGCCCCCCAATCGGAAACGGAAGTTTCTTTCAAAAGAAAAATAATTTCCCCTTGTTGAAATGAAATCAAATTTCTTTAGTTTTATCTTTTTTCTATAGGTGAGTTCTCAAATGGAATGACTTCGACTTTATTTCACGACTTGTGGAAGTTTTGTTGCATGGTGTAGTTGAAATATTTTATTGGCATACAATTGCTAGCATCTGACTGAGAGTTTTGTGGGTAAATGACCTGGTAGAATACTTCGTATTGCTAGTATATACAACAATCAGGATTATTTAAGGAAAGTTAAGAGGGTCAATGGAAGGATGGTCTAAAACGTTGGTTTTCGACCGCTAAGACTCAGGTTATATTCCCGCATTGGGTACTTTTTTTTCTGATTTATAAAGAAATGCTTCAATGGCCCCGAATCTTGCAAAATCCAACCCCATCAGCGAATGCGAGCAACCAAACGGGGCTCTGGCACATTTGTAAGTGTAAAGTCGAACTGCTTTTCACATGTGTAGACATGCGGTGCACTTACAGTATAAGCAGTCGCATTCTTCTACCCACCATGATTATCATGGCCTGTACCACGTGTACTAGGTAAAGCAAAAAAAAAAAAAAGGAAAGTTAGGTCTGCTAATTATGCTAGTCAGCTATGATGATACACTTTTTCTATCGTAAAATGTCAACCTTCCATCCTTCTTTCAGTGTCTTCCTCTACTGAGGATGGGCCACATGGTCTCTCCGTATCTTCCTCCGCCATCCTCTTCATCTCCTCGTAGGTGTGTCTTCCAGTCCATTGTTTTAGATCGTCTGTGTATCCCTGTCGTCTCCTTGCCCTCGATATCTTCCCCTGGAGCTTTCCCTCCAACACTGTCAGCAATGTCTCTCCTGCTGATCATCACATGTCCAACAAACGCCAGTTTCGTTGTTTTATGAACTTTATCAACTGACGTTCTGTACCCATTCAATCAAGGACTTTATTATTTGTTACCATATCTGTCCAAGGAATTTTGAGAGATTTTCTGTAAAAGTATGTTTCGAAAACTTCTATTCGTTTGATTGAAGATTTTAGTAATGTCCACGATTCACAACCAAAATTTAGTATAAACCAAATTAGTGTCTCTATCAGTCTTAAAATGTCTTATTATACCATTATAACGATTGGGAGCTTCGTTGAGTATAAGAAATTGCTACAGCGATGAAAGAAAGAATTTTTCTGTTCATCATTACTCTTCACAATTCATCCTTTCATACTTCATCCCTAAGGTTGGAAATAGTCATTATTTCTCCTTAAAATAAATTACGATTTTTCGTTTAAATAAGAAACATTTGCGGTAAAATTAGTCTAATATCGTTCTACAACCATAAGCCGCATTATATTGTATTGTAAAGAATGAAAGCTTTGATAAACGCCGTGGTAGTCAGCAGGGTTAGTTCGGCCACATGTGGGGCGCCACTGATAGCTGTAAGGGCCATATGGATCAGTCAAGAAGGAAGAAACCCAGCTGACGGCCAGGAGTGAAGACATCCTCCCTGTTGTTGACTGTTGGAAGATGTACAAGTATGTACTTGTATGTTACTTGTTCTCCATAATACACGAAGGTAAATAAAGAAAGCTTCGATAAACGCCGTGGTGGTCAGCAGGGTTAGTTAGGCCACATGTGGGGCGCCACTGATAGCTGATAGGGCCAGATGGATCAGTCAAGAAGGAAGAAATCTAGCTGACGGCTAGGAGTGAAGTCATCCTCCCTGTTGTTGACTGTTAGATGGTTTACAAGTATGTACTTGTATGTTACTTGTTCTCCATAATACACGAAGGTAAATAAAGAAAGCTTTGATAAACGCCGTGGTAGTCAGCAGGGCTAGTTAGGCCGCATGTGGGGCGCCACTGATAGCTGATAGGGCCAGATGGATCAGTCAAGAAGGAACAAACCCAGCTGACGGCCAGGAGTGAAGACATCCTACCTGTTGTTGACTGTTGGATGATGTACAAGTTTGTACTTGTATGTTACTTGTTCTCCATAATACACGAAGGTAAATAAAGAAGAGTTCAAACAGATGTCTTTACCTATCCCGCATGCTCATTTTGATCATCCTTGACAAATCAAGTTTTAATATTATTCTGTATTTATATAAGAGTTTTTCACTATAGAGTATATGTATATTAAATTTAATTGTCATCTATCGTTGAATATTTTACACAAAAAAATTTACTGGCAATGCGCTTCTTTTAAATATCATCAAATATTGTCTATACAGACCTTACTGCAATGATATGAGTTATTGAATGAGAGGTCTTGGCTCATCAGTAGTGAACCCTCTCAGCGGTTTCGCCAAATTAATCTCTAGACCGATCTACTATTGTATTGGATTGGTTTGGAGTATACCCTGTATTTTCTATGGATGGCAGCTTAGGGGTGTTTAGTGAACTATGGACATAAGCTTATAGGTCTGTAGAGGAACATGTATCCTGTAGCTCATAACCGATAACAAGGTCAGATAATTTTCAGAATTGCCATTATTATTTTTTAAAATTACAAAAATATTATTTTTTAAAGATATCATTATTCCGTTTGAAGCGTAAATATTAATAATATTTTCTTAAACTTCAATATATTATCTTTTATTTAACAAATTAACGCAGAATTTCCAAGAAGTTTTATCTTCTTAAAAAAATATATTTGAAATTTTTAGAAACAATCAGTAATCTATTTAATCCCACCCCATAATCGGATTTAAAAAATGTAAAAATAATTAATTTGGGAAACTGTTTAACGATATTGCTTATCTTCAATATTTGGAAGGAAGGGAAATTAAACACAAATTCCTTTGAAAAAAAAAAAAGATAGAAAAAAAAATGTGCTAAGATTTTGCCTCAAGAAATTTCCAACTAAAAGATTAATTTTGTTTAATCTGACATTTTCGTATTTGGGAAATGTTTTATTGACAACGTGGCAACATTTATTGACATTTTTGACACAGAGTTAGTTTTTTTTATAAATATTCGATTTAAATTTGTAAACTAAAGGATTTTTTAACCAATATCTTCCCAAATGTTAAATATATATATTATAGGTGTTATATATAAGTAATTCAAAGTTTTAAATTGAATATTTACTAGTTAATTTTTCCATATAAATAAGTATACACTTGTATATGAAAATTTGAAACTATTATAGACGCGTATGATTCTTTTGAAAATTAAACAATTTCTACTGTCCTTACTGCAATGGAAAAATTGAAGGGAGGGCCTTCCCATTAATTTTTCCATTGCAGTAAGGACAGTAGAAATTATATGATGCACTAGCGCGCCATCTGTTATCAAAATTCAAAACTATTTTAAAGGCGTAAGATTGTTTTTGATATTAAACAATTTCTACTGCCCTTACTTACTTATCTTACGCCTTTAAAATAGTTTTGAATATTGATAACAGATGGCGCGCTAGTGCATCATATTATAAATGTTCTAATAAAAAGACACAATTTGATATTTGCGGAAGAGCGATTGCTCGAAGCATATTATATATTTATAAATGTATGTAATTCTGCTGTCCTCAAAGCTTATGTCCATAGTTCTTCTAAAATACCCATTCAAAGAGTCTATCAACAGTATCACTATAAAAGGAAGTTCCAAAAATGCAATATAGCATGAACTCTTATCGCAAATCTTCACCAAATGCCTGCGCCTCGGACACTTCCCAACCCCTTGGAAAGCTGGACTACTGGTTCTCATCCCCAAAAAAACTCCACTTCATCCAACCCACTGGACAATTACCGTCCAATTACTATGATCAACACATTAGCCAAAGTTTTTGAACGATGCATCCTAGCGAGGCTGCAATGGCTAGCAGACCAGCATGACTGGTTCTCGCCCATGCAATTTGGCTTCGTCCCTGGGCGTTCGGCAGAAGGAGCCCTTGACTCAATCAACAACTTTATCAACGACGGCCTGAAGCACTGGAGAAAGACAGTGGCAATAAGCTTGGACATTAGCCATGCCTTCCACACGGTTCAAAGACATACCATCATTCAAGGCCTCCGGGACCTCAACTGTCCAGAAGAGCTTATACAACTCTCTGCAAGCTCTCTCAGAGACAGGAAAGTGATCTACCAAGCCTGGGACTCCACTCTCACCGCGCACACAGTACTGGGTGTTGCACAAGGGGCACCGCTAAGCCCCTTCTTTTTCAACATTGTAGCCAGGAAAGCTCTTTCCCTTCCAAAGCCCCAAATCTGCCAAATAATTTGCTTTGCAGACGACTTCACCTTGCTTTTCAGAGCTTTCCGTAGATTACCAACAAAGGAGATTAACAAATCTCTTAAAACTTTCAGCTTATGGGGTAAAGTAAAGACTGGTGGTCTTAATAAAGATGTATGTATGTGTATTCTGTTATAACGTCGGACCTGTAGGCTGTTGTTGGGTTCTGTATTGCCTGGAGTATAGAAGCTCCATCTATGCTTCTTTCCTGTGGTGAATCTGTATAAGACTGGTGGTCTCAATAAAGCTGTATGTGTGTGTATTCTGTTATAACGTCGGACCTGGAGGTTGTTGTTGGGTTCTGTGCTGCCTGGAGTATGGGAGCTCTATCTATGCTTCCTTCCTACTGTGAATCTGTATATGACTGGTGGTCTTAATAAAGCTGTATGTGTGTGTATTCTGTTATAACGTCGGACCTGGAGGCTGTTGTTGGGTTCTGTGCTGCCTGGAGTATAGGAGTTCCATCTATGCTTTCTTCCTGCTGTGAATCTGTATATGACTGGTGGTTTTGATAAACCTGTATGTGTGTGTGATATTTGGCGGATATATTCTGTCTGTATAAGTGTGGGTAACAAACTTACCTGGGGAAAAGAAGAAGTTGGTGGAAGATCTGGGGGTTGAATTGGACGAGCGATGCCATTGGCTGCAGGCTTATTTTCCCCGCATTGATCTGAAACACACCAAGCCATTTTATCTAAAGGTAATCCGAATACCGTAAGATAGAATCCACAATTCTAAAGTTAGAAGAAAAGTTGGCAAAGGTGCATTGGAGATACAGGAGGGTGTTACTTTGAAAAAATATTTAAAATAATATTGAGTAAAATTAATCATGCCTCCAGGGAAAAATATATTTTCAAAACATTTCCCGTTTGGAATTCCAACATTTTTCCGTTCGAATTTCTATAATACCCAGTTCACAACGAAACATGAAAATTTTAAGGGATTTTTATCATAAATTGGAGCGGTTGAAGACTCTAACTGTCATTGTGGCAACGAATTCCAGGACTCGAGACATCTACTGCTGGAATGCCCACTCTTTTTTAGCGTTTGACAACAGACAATAAATAATGTTGCAGATCTATATAAATTTGTAAATAGCAGAGAGAATTATCATAGATTTAACTATTTTTGTAAATAGATTCATGATTATCTTTCAAACCTGAAAGGTTCAGGTTCCTAATATATATTATTGTTTCCCTTTTTTATTTTTAACTAGCGGACGTACCCGGCTTCGCCCGGGTTTTACCCGAGTAAAGGTTTGTCTAACGAATCTCTCGATAAAGTGAACATTTTTTCCCGGTCCCTTGAAAAATACTCGATAAGTTGAATAAAATCAATATTAATTGGTTCCCTCGGTAATTGGAAGTTAAAGGAATAGTATCTTGCCTTGGAATTGTATCATTATTCTTGTCTCAAATAAATTGCCGTGTCATCCTGAATTTTGTCTTACCTAATTTTCTACATTACAAAATCATCGTATCATCATGATAATATTTAGAGCAGATTTTTGAAATATAACAGATAAATTAGAATATTTATCTTGATTATTTTTAGGCGAAACGTTATTTCAAAAATTTTATTTGCTAGAAACCTTCCCAGTACTATACTAAATAACTTCCCAAAGTTTCATGGCGTTCCAATGAGTGGTTTGGTCAGGCATAAAGAACAGACAGACACACATACATTCATTTTTATATACAGTATATATATATATAGATTATTTTTTCTTGTATAATATGTTTATAATTGTTTCTGTTTAAAAAAAAGTAAATCGACGCAATTATCCCTAGCCGGGATATCGCGTTTAGTGTGTTGAAATAAATAAATAAAACATTTTCATTATTCTCTAGCTTTCAGGCACGGACGCCCGTCTACAAGAGAAAACCTGGTATAATAGTTCGCCAATAGAATAATTATACCAGGTTTTCTCCTGTAGAAGGACGTCTGTGCCTGAAAGCTAGAGAACAATAAAAATGTTTTGAAAATACACTTTTCCCTGGAGGAATGTTTGATTTTACTCAATATTGATTCAAGGGATTGTTTTATAGAATTAAAATTATATATTTTAGTATTTTTGTATAAATAAATTTACAACCTCAGTGCGATAACCTTTTGATCATACCTTGTAGATATATCATCAACTCCGCCTTTGCCGGTCCCAAGCCCAGATGAAAAAGGAGGAGGGGGAGCAGTAACAAGCTCACTAAAAAACCTGGGTTCAGCTGGCCCGGCTGATAGTACCCTGTAAGGGCTCCTGATCCAGGGATACAGGATGAGCAGCGTTTGTACTCCATGTTAGGAGCGGCTGTACATGGCGTCTGTTCCTCATGTCAGAGGCGGCCATTTCTTTTGGAGCTAAGTCGGCATGCTACTGAGTAGTGCTCCCAGTCTTAATGACAAAGGCAGACGCTCTATACTTCACTCAGTCATGATGGTTGTTAAACAAGCTTGATATCCTAATATGATTGAGTGGAGATAAGAAAGAAGAATAATCCATATATCATCTATTTTTAGGTCACAATTTTTTTTTGCAACGAGTAAATGTTCTAATAATTAGTACTAATAAAGTTTTTTTTATTTTAATTTTTATTCATTTTTCCATTATTAAAAATGAAAATGGCATATCCTGACCAGGAGCACATGTGCTTTACAGAAGGCAGAGCGCCATCTGGTGGAACAGAAATCAACTAAACATTGATTTAGCCTGTTCCCTGATATTTTCCATTATAAAGAGCTTTTTTTTTCAATCTGACTATGTCTTTGACTCTATATTCGATATACAAAACATCAAACCAAAATTGAAATGTATTGACAAGTCAAAATTTCCCAGTAAAAGATGGGAACGCCTAAGGCTGATTTTTGGCTATATTTATCTCCGTTCTCTCACATAAATAGTTTGAATTTTAATTTTGAAACATTGAACAATAATTCTTATTTTTAGACGCTTACATATTCTTGTTTCAAAAACATTTTATTAGGTACCGCTCAAAAATAGTAATCTAGTTTAGGATAATTGCAACAATGAATAATATGTGAAGGTTATTCACATATTAAATAAAATGTTAATGCGGGATTCGAACCCGGTTCATGACTGTCGGGAATCGAGGGTGTTACCCACTCGTCCACCGACTTTTTATGCTTACATACTTTATAACCTCTTTTATTAACTCTTCTATTAACTCCGCCTTTGCCGGTCCCAAGCCAGGATGAAAAAGAAGGAGAAGGAACAGTAACAAGCTCACTAAAAAAACTGGGCTCAGCTGGCCCGGCTGATAGTACCCTGTAAGGGCTCCTAATCCAGGGATACAGGATGAGCAGCGTTTGTACTCCATGTTAGGAGCGGCTGCACATGGTGTCTGTTCCTCATGTCAGAGGCGGCCATTTCTTTTGGAGCTAGTTGGAGCTACTGAGTAGTGCTCCCAGTCTTAATGACAAAGGCAGACGCATTTTTCTTCACCCAATCATGATGGTTTTCAAACACCATCATAAGTCTCAAGCTTTATAAGCTTGATACCCTAATATGATTGAGAGTGGAGATAAGAAAGAAGATGATAACCTCTTTAATTATATAATCTATTTTATTCTTATTATTTTTTCACATATTAAGCGTATTTACGCAAGTTTAGCCTTAAATACCAATTCCTTGATTTCTCAAGAAACCTCTGGAATCAAAATATACTTGGTCTTACAGGTACAGCTTGTACCACGCTGAAGAAGGTCAACAGCCCTAAATGCGTTCGGTAGTTGGCTTTCTATCGATTTAAGAAATGGAAGCACCAAAACACGAATGTTTCTTTTTAAATATAAATCAAAATCTTCTACTGCCCTTACTGCGATGAAAATATAAATTGTAAGGGCTTGGCTCATCAGTGGTGAACCCTCCCAGCGGTTTCGATAATTTAAACCACCAGACCTATTCTTAGCGATCTAATATTTATCAAGAAATTGGATTGACCAAATATCAGGGAACAGGTTAAATCAACGTTTAGTTGATTTCTGTTCTACTAGATGGCGCTCTGCCATCTAAAAAATGTTCATGTTAGCGGTCAGAATATGCTTAATTTGTTTTTAATAAACTCTTTTACTTCTTTACAAATTACAAATACGAATACAAGTATGAATTATAAATATATTCTTCTCTCTTCTACCAGGAGACGCTGAACAAGAGACCTGGTCCATGTACTGAGAATGAAACCCTACCATGACCCTGAGGACCAAGCTGATCTGTTCAAGTGATAATTACATCAGGACGCTGTTCATCTAGGAAGGGGGCAATGTCACTGAATAATTATTTTAAATATTCTGTTGTATATTATAATAAATATTTACATAGTCATCACCCCTTACAGTGCTTGTATATTATTACTTGTAAATACATTTTTAGAAATAGTTTGCATTCTAATCAATAAATTATTTTTACTTAAACTTTTGTTATACTCGTTATCACTACCGTGACAATATATCTCTATAACATAACAATATTGTAGCGTCGAAAATTAGGGAAAACATCAATGGAACATCATTTATTTGATTTATAGCAAAATATTCTAATTTCTAAAATACCAGGGAGTTGTTTTTATTATTATTATCCCTAGTACACGTGGTACAGGCCATGATAATCATGGTGGGTAGAAGTTGGTGACTGCTTTTACTATAAGTGCACCACATGTCTACACATATAAAGGTAGTTTGACTTTTGCATTTGCAAATGTGCCAGAGCCCCGTTTGTTCACTTTCACTCGTTGGGGTTGGAGTTTAGCAAGATTCAGGGGCAGATACAAAAAACGTGGTACAGGCCATGATAATCATGATGGTTAGAACATGGCAACTACTTTTACTGTAAGTACACCACATGTCTACACATGTGAAAAGCAGTTCAACCTTTCACTTACAAATGTGCCAGAGCCCCGTTTGGTTACTTGCACTCGCTGGTGGGGTTGGACTTTTGTAAGAATCGGTGGCCATTGGTGCTTTTTTTTTTAAATCAGAAAAAAAATTCTCAATGCGAGATTCGAACCCGGATCGTAGCGGTCGAAAAACCAACTGTTTAAATCACCCGTTCACCGATCCCCCTAACAGAATTATTTTATTGAAAAATATGGCTTATAAACACATATAATTGTTATAGAATTTTCAACAATCAGAAAACACACACAAAAGCTTTTATTAGGGACTTGCCCCATACAGATTCTCCAATTGGGTAAGGTAATAGTCATCTTGTGTTATTTACATAGGTAGTGAACTGGCTTTACTCTTCATCTCAAAGTCATTCACTTGTTGACTGGTCCTTACATAATGATGATCTAATATATATATAGTAAGCTATTGCCTTAGATTTGTTTGCTGATATTTTTGAAAGCAATACGTAGGGTAAAATGTTGGTACATTTAATTTGTTGATATAGGGCTTTCCTCTCTGCATCAAGGACTATACAATTAAGCAGGTAATGGGGGGGGGGGGTTCTTCAGTAATTTTCTTGTGATACAGTGTACATATTAAGGTTTTGGCTTCAAACGTCAGAACGTGTTTTTTTTTTAAGACTGTAAATAGTATTCTCGATTGAGCAATACATCGTTTGACTGGTAAAAGGAAATCATCGGTTAGGTAACACATTCTGTTTCTATTGAGGTATGGAAATTTTTAAAAACCACAATCAGAAAATTAAGCTTATGTCCATAGTTCTCTTGAAAACCATTTCTGAGATTCCATCCTTCAGTGCTACGTATATAAGCAGAATCGTCCAATACAGTATTAGAGCTCTTAGAAGCGGTCTGGTGGATTATATTGGCGAAACCGCTGGGAGGGTTCACCGCTGATGTGCCAAGCCCTCCCAATATATTTTTTCATCGCAGTAAGGACAGTAGAAGTTTGTATTATGTAAAAAAGAAACATTCGTGCTTTTAAATCCTTTCATTTTATATGTAATCAGAAAAATAAGCGCTAATTCAAGGCACCAATTAGCGCTGTTAATATTTGATTTCAATATCAATTTTAATGAGTATTTTATACCGCAAAGGTCACCTCATATATTATCATTAAACTTTTAAAATCGAATAAATTTCTACCTCAAAATAGCTAAGCATATATTTACTCTCCCTAATGAACTTCTCCAGTTAAAAAAAAAAGAAGCCAACGCTGCCATTAATTTCTTCAAACATTCTCCAATTTCTGCTTCCTAAACCTTTTTCAATTCCATTTTTTTTTAATTAGACGGATAGAGCATGTGCAATTAAGCAATGGAATCAATTAAAACTAATTAAATATATACTTTTAATGAGGAACCATTTTTATTACTTATACATTAACTGTTTCAAATTGGAATTTTAAAATAATATTTAAATTTTATACACACGATTCAGGAAAACTTTGTTAATTATGTTAAGGAGTTTGAATCCTTTTGACTTTTTATTCGAATTCTTTTACAAAATAAAACTTGTCCTTTCTATAAAAATGCTCTCTTTAATTAGAATTATATAATTTTATAAATGCACACCTCTTTTAAGAATTCTTTTCGTGCTGAATTTAAACAGTTTGTACCAGGTCTATTAGTATGAAACGCGAAAATGGCCGCCAGAGGCCGCTGTGCAACTTTATTTGAGCCGACGGTGGCGCTGTTGTAGGCGTTTTGTTCTTTGACTCACGTGGCTTCAGCATGCGTGCAGTTTTAGAAAAATTCAAATCGTGAAAAATTTCTGGAGCCTGTGGAAAATGGCGATTTACGAGCCAAAAAGTGCCCATTTGCGGGAAGTTTTGTTGTTCGCCTTCAACTGGAAGAAAAGTACCACACGAATGCTCGAGGAAATTTACATCGACCACGCTCTGAGCAAATCGCAGTGTTACAGGTGGTTTAAAAAATTCCAAAGTGGTGATTTTGAACTTGATAATGAACCACATGGAAAACCGCCCCAAAAGTTCGAGGACGCTGAACTGCAAGCTTTGTTGGATGAGGACAGTACCCAAATGCAGGAGAAACTCGCAAACCAGCTCCAGGTGTCTCAAGGTGTTGTTTCTTTACGTTTAAACAGCCTCGGAATGACCCAAAAGCTTTCCAGATGGGTCCCCCACGAGTTGAGCGAAAGGCAGCAATAACGGCGTCTGGTAACCTGAGAAGGGCTGCTCGCCAGGCATGAAAAGAAGCCATTTTTGCACCGAATCGTAACTTCTGATGAGAAATGGATCCACTTCAGCAATCATACGCGCCAAAAGCCGTAGGGCCTGCCCGGCCAATTTCCAAAACAGACGCCTAGGCCCAATCGCTTCGGAAAAAAGGCAATGCTTTGCATATGGTGGAACCGGACCGGCGAAATATATTTCGAGCTCCTGAAACGTGGCAAAATGGTCAATACTAGTCGCTACGAACAACAAATGCACAGTTTGAGAGAGGCGTTGAATGAAAAAGACCGGAATGGCGTGAAAAGCACAACAACCTGATACTGCAGCATGACAACGCTCCATCCCACGACGCTACGGTGGTCAAAAACACCATAAAAGACTTGGGCTGGGAACTCTTATCCCACCCGCCGTACTCACCAGACTTAGCGCCGTCGAACTACCACCTTTTCACATCTTTAGGACACGCCCTAAAAAACCAGGAATTTTCGAACTCGGACATACTCCGAAAATGACTTGTTGACTGGTTCGACTCAAAAGGAATAGAAATTTTCAGATAAGGAATTCGAAAATTGCCTGAAAAGTGGTCCGAGTGTATAGCTAATCAGGGCAGTTACTTTGAATAAATAATCTTTTGTTGTATGGAATTGGTGAACTTTTGAATTCACTGAAAATTTTCGCGTTTCATACTAATAGACCTGGTATAATTGAGAAATGCAACTGCAACTTAAAAGTTTCTGATGGCTTGCGCCATCTATCGGAATAAACATCAACTATTCTCGTTGATTTTTAATTATTCCAGAATTGGCCAAATACCCCATTCTTGATTAATCAATTCTGTAATACAATATAATGCGACTTGTGCCTGTAAAACGACATTTGAAATACTATCCCGCATGTGTTTCTTTTCAACGAAAAATCAAAATTTATTTCAAGGAGAAATAACGATTATTTCTAACCTTTGGGATAAAGTATGAAAGGGTGAATTGTGAAGAGCAATGATAAACGGAAAAATAAAAGTGTCCCTTTCATACCTCATCCAAAAGGTTAGAAATAATCGTTATTTCTCCTTGAAATAAATTTTGATTTTTCGTTGAAAAGAAACACATGCGGGATAGTATTTCAAATGTCGTTTTACAATCAAATCTGTAATAATTTAAAAAATCAACGAGAATAGTTGATATTTATTCCGATAGATGGAGCAAGCCAACAGCAACTTTCATTTGCACGATAAGGAGATGCCTTTTTCTTAATTTATGCACATTATCCCAGTACAATGTCACATTTGTACTATTTTTTTTTTCACAATTTGTATAATGTTTAGAATTAGTAGGCAAGAAGTATGGAAACATGTGTAAATAGTTTTCCTTTTTTTCGGGCTCATGTTAATTCCTTTTTTTTTTTTTTGCTTCTTCCTAGTACACGTGGTTACAGGTCATGATAATCATGGTGGGTAGAACTAGGTGACTGCTTTTACTATAAGTGCACCACATGTCTACACATGTGAAAAGCAGTTCGACTTTGCACATACAAATGTGCCAGAGCCCCGTTTGATTACTTGCACTCGCTGGTGGGGTTGGACTTTTGCAAGAATCGGAGGCCATTGGAGCATTTTTTTTTTTTAAATCCGAAAAAAAGTGCCCAATGCGGGAATCGAACCCGGATCGTAGCGGTCGAAAACCAACGGTTTAGACCATCCTTCCACCGACCCCCATGTTAATAATGAATTGTATATAGTTCTTAATTTATTAATACTATAATCCTTTCGGTAAAATTATAAATTAAAGACAATTCGCTGAGAGAATAGTTTCTTTTTATATACAGGGTGATCCAAAAGTCCCGCACAACTTTAAAAATTAATAACTCCGCGAATATTTGCGCTAGAGCAATGCGGTAAACACCATTGTGTTCAGGATGCAATGGGATTTTTTATGGCAAATAATGAAAAATTCGAAATTGATTTTAGTTACAATTTTATTCGCCAGATGGCGCTCTACCAGAATCAGAGATTCAGCGGCCAAATTGTTTGATAAATTGAAAAATATAACTGATCGACACGTATTTTTCCTTTTTGAATACCAGGAAAGAACCCTAATAATTTCAAATAACAAATTAATAAAACACCACTTCGCCAAAAGTATGAAGAATTGGTTAACGATTTTCAAATACAATCAGAGATATGTAAAATAGGTAAATGCAAATTTAAACGTGTAGCAAAAAGAAATTTGATATTTTAGATACGGTTTGTTTCCGAAGATAATAAATTTCTAATATTTTTAATTCAACTCTCACTCAGTATCGATTATATTTATTTTAATTCATTTGAAAAATATGTATCTATCTCTGATAATTTATTTTACTCTGGAATGCCGTTGTTGTTGTTGTCGTGTCCAATAAAGAGCCTTAGATGTATCCATGCATCTCCATCACAGTAGCAGCAATATCCTCTATCTTGGGTGTGTAAAGCTGCTGCTCTGGGTCTAAGTCAATATTCTGCAAGGCTGCGGCCATTGCTGGACATGAGAATATGTGGGTAGGTGTTAGATCCACACCAGGACAGTTGTTGCATGTCCTATAGGTTCTTGTGCCATCTGAATGTATTGTCATTCCTTTATAGTGTTTTGTTCTAAGTCTTGTTATAGTTTTTATCATTTTCTCTCAGAGTTTATTTCGCATTTTGATCTTTTCTTATTTTTTTTGTTTAATTATCTTGTATTTTGACAAAGAATCAGTGTCAAATAATGACATTTGTTCTTTCCTTTGGCTCAACTTTCTGGCTTTCTTTGCCAATTCAAATGCCATTTCATTACCCCCGATCCCAGCATGGGCAGGGATCCAATGTAGAATGCAGTTATTCTCCAATTGTTCCAGTTGGGTAAGTAACGAGTGTATTTTCTGTGTGATTTTAGTATTGCCCTTCTGAATTGCTTCTAGAGCGGATATGGAGTCGCTGTATATTAAAAAATTCCTTCTGCTTAATGCAGGGATGGATGGTTAAGGCATACATCAAGGGCTTTTCAGATAGCTGTCAGTTCACAAGTGAAGTTTGACGAAATCTGTCCTGCTCCTTTTTTGATTTTGATGTTTGTTCCATCTTGCAGTATTATGTTAATTCCGGCCCCTCCATTACTCAGGGTAAGGTCTGAAGATCCATCTGTATATGCTGTTAAAGGGGGTGGCCTAGCATTTTTAATCAAGAATTTGTACTATGAGGACATAGCCGTTAATATTCCAAACACATTAGACCTCGAAGCCCAAGGTATCAAATCTACCTCAATCAAAACAAAGCCATCAACATATACAATATGTATAACCCTCTAAACAATACATTTATTGACGAAGGAACAATGGCTCAATTTCTTACAGACAACACTATTATTGTAGGTGACCTTAATGCCAAACATCAACTATGAGGATGTTCTACGCCAAACCCAAGAGGCAAAATACTATCAAACATATTTGACGACAATGCCTTCATTTGCTTAAATGATGGGAATCCTACCCATCATTCCTACAAGCTATAATACTGCACAAACCCTTGATATAAGTTTTTACTATCCTGACATTTTCCACAAATGCAAATAGCAAATATTAAAAAGTTTTGGAAGTGATCATTTGCCTAATTTGATAGGAATTAGCACCAAGACCAAAATTAGCTCAATTAAGAAAATTTCTGGAACTTCAAAAAGGCTAATATGATATCTTTCGAAAACACCATTATTGAAGCAGCCAAAGTTGCAATACCAAGAGGTATATAATATTAAGAAATAATTTCCAAATTATACACACCAGGCAAAAAATATTCAAACACTTATAACTAAAAAAATGAACTACAAAAAAGTGCACCCAAAACCAAACAAATTGTAGAACTGAACTGAACATTGTGATTGCAAAAATAAAAAGATTATAGGTAAATGTGAAAAGGGAAAAATGGAAACAAACCTGTTTAAACCTGAACCCAAGAAACCCAAATACAAAACTTTGGAATTTGGCAAAACAAATTGACAGAGTCCAGCCACAAACTGAAAACACAAATATGATTAAGAATACAGATGGTACACCAGCAACTAATGACAAAATTGCTGCCAATCTTTTAGGTAATTCATATCAAATAAGTAGTAAAATCAAGGTTGAAAAAAGGCCCGAAAGATTATTCATGACTGTAAAAATGTCACCAGCACTCAATATTTTCCATGAAAAAAATCAATATGAAAGAGCTAGCTTATGCATTAGAAAACACTGACTTAAACAAGACTCCTGGGCCAGATGGAATACATGGCCGAATGATATCAAACTTGGGCAAAATTGGCAAAGAAAGACTTCTTAATATTTTCAATAACTCCTGGAAAACTGGAAAATTGCCTCAAGACTGTAAAAATGCAACAATAATTCCCATTAAAAACTTGACAAATCTGCTGATGACCCAAAAAACTATCGACCTATCTCCCTCACAAATATTTGCTGCAAATTAATGGAAAAAATTATACTCAGACGACTCACCTACCACCCCGACACAAGAAATCTCTTACCAGAAGAACAATATGGATTTAGGAAAGGACATGGGACAATAGACCAACTCTTATTTTTCACACAAAAGGTAAAAAAAGATGCACAAAATAAAAACCAACTAACCACATCATAGCTGCTTTTTAGACCTTACACAAGCTTTTGATAAGGTATGGAAAAACAAGTTAATTACAAAATTATACAAACATTTCAAAATTGATGGAAAAGCTATAACTTTGATAAATGATTCCCTTAAAAATATATACATCAGGGTCAAATATAATGTCACTCTATCTAAAACCTTCAAATTGTACCAAGGATTACCACAAGGATCAGTCCTTAGCCCAACTCTCTTCACCCTATTTATTGCAGGCATAGAAGAAAAAAATTCACATAAAACCAATATTGGACTTTTCGCTGATGACATTATTCTATGGAGCAGCAACACTAACTGGAAAAAAGCTGAAAGAGATTTGAACAAGACTCTTTCCCACCTAGAAAAATTTGCTAATAAACATAAATTAGAATTTAACCCCCAAAAATCGGAGACCTGACTTTTTACTACCGATAAGAAACTATACAAAATAAGACCAAATATTATTCTGAAAGAACAACAATTGCAATATATTTAACATCCTAAATATCTCGGCTACACCCTGGATCCAGAAATTTACTCCAGTAAACATATTTAAGGAGTTGTTAGAAAAGGAAGAGACCGACTAAAAATCTTGACATATATTTCAGGAAGAATGGGGAGCTGAAGCAACAACACTAAAATTAACTTACACATCTCTAATGAGACCTATTTTGAAATATGGATATCAAATCTATGGTACAGCATCTGAAACAAATCTAAAAACACTGGAAAGGACACAACTAAATGCAACTATAGAATTATTACAGGTCTTCGAAATACCTGCCCTGATAATATTGTACTTTACGAGGCAGACATTATGCCCTTAAAGGATAGAAGAAGCTACAATCTGCCAAAATATATAAACAAAATCAAGAGTTATGAAAACAAACACAGAACTTTCAATTACATACTTAATTGGGAACCCAATATAAGACTAAAAAAAAGGCCCTCTCCACCTGGCCAAAAGAAATGGATTTTTAAAATATAAAGTGGAAAAATATTATTTAGCTGAAAAAATATCTCCATGCGAACCACTAACAAAATGTTATTTTTAATGCCACTTCAAATGAACCCACCAACAAACAATACCAAAATCCAGAATACTTAAAACAATTATCATCAGAAATAATAAATATAAAATTCCTGATAATGCAATAACTATCTATACCGATGGTAGCAGAGACGAGTTGGGACACACTGGCAGTGGCTCTCTCATCAAAACCACAAATGGCAATGAGAAAATAAACAGAAGAAACCCAGATTTTTGCTCAGTCTTCAGATCAGAACTTATAGCCATCTATGAAGTCTTAAAATCCATCAGAAACACTAAACATCACGATATATGGATTCTTACTGATAGTAGAAGTGCCATACAACACTTGAGTCACACAGGGGAACTTAGAGACAAAGTAAGCAGGAACATAATTGGTTATCTCCAAAAGCTCTCAATACCTCAGAAATTCATCTTCAATGGATACCCTTACATGTTAGAATTGAAGGCAATGAAGCTGCTGGTGCGCTAGCGAAAAAAGGCACAAAAGAACCCTTGCTACAGAAATATAAACTTAATTTTAAAGAAATAGAAACAGTAGCCAAAATAAACAATAACTGGAGGATCCCACCTAAGCACAGTTGGTACACCCTAGAAGCAGATGGCCACCCAGACCTTTCGGTCCACAAGCCGGCATGCGAAGCATGCCCTTCGCTGCTATTCTGTTCAACTCATAAGCCAAGTAACGGTATCCAAGCTAGTGCTTGGACATTGTACCTGGAAACACCACCTCCCAGACAACGTGTCTGGAAGGATTTCTATACCGGTGGCCTTTAATCACAGCAAAATAGGAAAATATCTACTGTGTCCAGCAGGGACCGCGGGGAGGCAACCCCCGGTCGACTCTGTTCACTCACAGCTGAGGAAAAGCTCAGCTGACACGTCGTGGGCTTTCTCAAGAAGCTTGCTGTGATTTCTCAGCAGCTTACTCTCGATCACGCCCCTCGCCCTCCTTCTCTCTTCCTGCACACCCACTACCCTTGGACAATCCAAGACGTAGTGGCGTGCATTCACATCCCTTTCTCCATAGACGCAATCCGGGTTTCTCTTAATTTTAAATCTGTGGAGAGACTTGGGGAAGGGCCCATGTCCCGAACTACCCTAATGAGTTTGTGGGACATTACCTTACATAGGTACTTGGGTGTTGTTACCCCATTGAATACCTCTCTCTCCTTCACACTGTTCCTCCATCTGTCCAACCATAAGTCCTGGACGTGCCCCCTGATCCTCCTATACGTAAACTTCTTTCTTGGTCACTGGGGTCCTCTGTGATCTACCTCTAAAGCATCCTGCCTTAGCGATCCTGTCTGCGAACTCATTACCTTCGAAGAGGCTGTATCTCCTAAACCAAGGGAGCTCCGGAGCCCGCGTCATCATCTCCAGCTCCTGGATTATTTGATGCGCGAGTTGCCCTTTCTCCAGATTGATGGCGACGAGGGCCGACATACAATCTGAATAGAGGCGGTCCGGGCTGAAGTTCTTCTCGGCACACACTCTGAGGGCTACCCTGATCGCAACCAGCTCGGCTGAAAAGACCAATTCGTCCACTCTGAGTGTTAAACTTTCTTGGAAGATCAGCTCTCCATTAGTGAATATCACTGCCCCAGCTCCATTATTGGTTCCAGACTTACTACCATCAGTGAAAACTTCCGTGCCAATCCCTGTTGGCCCTCCAGGACTCCAATTTCACTTTGGCAACCACTGCTGAGGCTTCCTTGGGTCCCTCTTCGATTCCAGGGCCCCCGCTTTAGGTCCCAGGGCATCTTCCCTGTTCTCCCAGATCTTCTGTCTGTGGTCTCATCCTCTAGTTTCAATCCCAGGGGAATAAGCCCAGCGAGGACCAAAAAGGCCTCACTGCTGGTAGTGCGATATCCTCCTGTGATTCTGAGTACCGCTGTCCTCTGCACTCTCTCTAGAGTTGTTGCCACCTTCTGATCCCTGTTTCGGCGCCACCAAGCCCCGGAAGCATATAGCAAGATTGGCTCGACACAGGAGAGGCAGAGGTTCCTAAAAATAGTAGTTCAACGGTGTTTGCCAGGATATTCCACAGAATAGGTCCGCAGCAGGAGCCCTGGGGGCAACCCCTAGCACAGTGTCTTTCCAACTTCCGCCCACCAAAACTGAGGCTAATCCGTCTATCCCTCAGGAAGTCACGAACCGAGCTGCACAAATTATCTGGACAACCCATGTCCATCAAATTACTTATCAGCTTGTTCCAGTTCATGGAGTTGAACGCGCCATCAATGTCCAGGGCCACGAGAAGAACCCAAGCACCCTTATTCAACCCCATCTCAACCCCCTCTAACACCTCGTTCAGAGCTGTGATTGTGGATTTGCCTTCCCTAAAACCATGTTGGAAAGAGGAAAGGAACTCATTACTCTCTAGCCAGTGCTTCAGTCGCTGAGCTAGTAGGCTATCCAGGACCATACCTAGACACACTAGTAAAGAAAGCGGACGATAATCCTTATGAGAATTACCCTTTATACCAGACATTTCGAGAAGCACTACTCGGGCAACCTTCCATGCCTCAGAAAATGTACCAGTGTCCAGGCACCTATTGAATAACCTGGAAAGAAGCGATGGGTGCATCCTTACCAGGGCTTTCACGACCGTGTTATCGATCCCTTCGGGAGCAGGAGATTTCCTTTTCCCGAACTTGAAAGCCGTCAGTTTCACCTAATTCTCAGAAAAGGGCGGATCCACCAAACCACAAGTGGTCAGAGAGATCTCGTCCTCTGGTTCCTCGTTTTCGAAGTGCCGATCCAAGTTGTTTTTATTTTGTCTTCTGCTTTCGAGCGAGTAGGTCTAGAACACATTCTCTCTGAATTTTCTCATTGTTGGTGGTGAAACAGCACCAGTGATTATTTTGGCCGCTTTTGCTTGAACACTGTCTAGTCTTACTTTAGTGATGAGCTTGAGGGAGCCCAGACCGGTGTTGCATATTCCATTATCGGCATTATTAAGGTGGTATATGTTGTTCTGAGAATTCTGGGTTTTGCTCCCCAATTTGTTCCACATAGCCTTTTCAGAATGTTTAGTTTTCTGATAGCTCTATTTGAGGTGCTAATTAAGTGTTCTGAAAATTCCAATTCCTCATCAATAATAATTAAAATAATTTTGTTGACATCTTGTCAATACATACACAGTCTGCACTATTAAAAAAAGATAATATGCATTATATACACTATGTACAATGAATATGGCGCCTCTGCCAGCGCTGCAGAGTTTGGCGGAGAATCGCCAGTGGGTCTCCAGCGACACCACGCATTTTGCGATCTACGATGAATAGATCGCGTACTTCGCCGCTTAGGAGATGGCGATGGCGTGGTCCTCGAGACCAACTGGAAAGATCCAGGACTGCAGTATCACACCTAGGTATTATGGATTTCTAATTTTATCAATTATTTGTTTGTTTATGCTTATATTGTGGCTATATTTATCCCTTTTTCCCTGTGAGTGGAGAAGACGCATAGGTTTGGTTTTATTGGGTTTATGGTCATTTGGTGTTCCATTGCCCACTTCTCCAGTCCTCTCATTGTAGTGTTCAGTATTTTTTACGATTTTTCTATGCTGCTACTTGTGTGCCATATGGCTATATCATCTGCATAACAGGCAACCTTTGTGTCTTCAGTGAGGTAAGGATGGATGTCGTTAATATATAGCAGGAAGAGTAGAGGACTGAGCACAGATCCCTGAGTTACACCAGCCCATGTTCTTCCTTCCTTGGAAAATTCTCCATTGACCCTAACCTTTAACCTTCTTCCCCTTAAGAAGTCTGCAATCCAGATTAAGGTTTTTCTTCTTACTCCTATATTGTGCAGCTTTTCACGTAATTTCTCCCTCCACACTCGATCAAAAGCTGAGGTCATATCAAGGAATATAGCCGTGGTCTTCTTTGGCGGTTTTTCCTGGAAAGAATCTATTATTGATTGACAGAAGTAGAACAGTTGATCAGTCGTACAGTGCTGGGATCTATAGGCAGTTTGGTAGAAGTTTATTTTATTATTTTTAGTGAGCCAGACTATGAGCCTAGAGTGGATAATTCGTTCTGGTATTTTACAAAGTATGCTGGTGAGAGCAATTGGCCGATAGTTCTTGTATTCCTTGGCATCTTTGTTTGGCTTCAGTATTGGCACTATAATTGATATCTTCCAATTCTTTGATAGTTTACCAGTTTGCCATGAAATGTTCAGTATTCGTAGGAGTTGATTATTAGCTTTGTCTTCAAAGTGTTTAATCATTTGACCAAAGATTAGATTATCTCTTGGTGAACTCTTGGATTTTTTTATTGATGAGTTTAGCTCATTCAGTGTGAAGTCTCTCGAGAAAATATCTTGTTGATGGAAGTTTCTTGCTTGTTTAACTAACTGGTTTATATTATTTTTAGAGTCCTGTCTTCATTCGTATAGTTGAGTATGGAAGTGCTTGAAAGATATTCAGCAATTATGTTAGCTATCTGTTTGTTCTCGTTCTCGCTGTTCTATTCATATCGGCTAGAGTATTGGAGGATTTGTGTTGGTTTTGATTGTTCTCTAACACTCTAATCATATTCCAGTGTTGGCTGTCCTTTCTTGGATCCATTTTTTCGCAGAATTCTGCCATTTTTCTTGTTTGCATATCCAAATTTCTTGTTCTATTTTGTGACTAATTTCAATGAGTTCCTTTCTGTTTTCTTCTGTTTTATTTGTTTTAAAAGTTCATTGATATTGTCTCTCTCTCTGAAATCTTTGCCTCGATGTTGTGGTCCTTCCAGTAAGGTATCCACAGGTCTTTACGTCTACCTCTAGGTATCGATGCTTTTGCAGCTTTTGAAATGTTCGAAGAGAATTTTTCCAAGTTTTTGTCAAGCGTTCTGTAATTCAATTTTTCGTTGCACAGTTCTTCAAGCTTTTCTGTGAATTTTTTTCAAGTCGGATTTCCTAAAGTTCCATGTTCTTTTATTCTAATGGACATTCTCAATTTTGAAGTTTAGGGTTGTTAAAATTGGTCTGTGGTCGCTGATTGCACCTCTCAGGATTTTCCATTGTGTTGTGGGTGCGATGTTGTAATTTATCGCTGTGATGTCTATTGCGGATTCTGTGCCTGTGGACTTTAGATAGATAGCTGTTCTCTCCGTTATTTAACGGTGTAAGGTCGAGGTCGGTTAGCATGTCCTCAACCTGCTGACTTTTGTTATCCTGGACAGCTGATCCCCAAATTGAACTTTTGGCGTTAAATTCGCCGAGTATGATTGTGATATCCGAAGACGCTTCACTTAATGCCTCTATTGTGTGTACCCATACAAAATTCAAAGATTTCACGAGCTGAAAGTTGGCGATTTTGAGATGCGTCAAGAATTCGCTGCATGGGTTTTCCGGCAAATTGATATTGATGAAAACTGGCTGTCGAATATTCTGTGGACAGATGATGCTCACTTTTCTCTAAACGGAGAATTTAACATTCAAAACAGCCGCATTTGGGCAACAGAAAACCCTAGGATTTTTACAGAAATGCCACTTTACCAGCCTAGAGTTACAGTTTTGTGTGGGTTCACTTCTTTTATTATTGGGCCATTTTTCTTCGAAAAATCAATGGAAGAACTTTTAAAACCGTTTTTGTAACTGGTGAACGTTATGTTCAACTTTTGAGAGAAAAGGGTATTCCCATATTGCAGGGCAAAAGCACTAAGCGAAATAACATTCATGAAAGATGGAGGACCTCCTCATATCTCCCTAGGTGCCAAACAATTGCTGAAAGATACGTTCGGTGAAAATCGTGTGATAAGTCGCCACTTTATATACCAGTGGCCTCCAAGATCACCAGACTTGACGCCTTGCGATTTTTGTTTATGGGGGTACATTAAATCGTGTGTTTATCGATGCTGGCCTACCACATTGGCCATGTTGAAGGCTTCTATCAGATGGCACGTTTTATCAATTTCATTAGATATGTTATTTAATGCTGTCCATTCTGTCATTTATCGTCTGCAGGCGGTGATTGAGAATGAAGGGTGCCACATTGAGCAAGGATTGTGACCTAATACAAGAGAGAAGGCAGTTATCTCATGTGTTATATAAGCTGCCATGTATTATATTATCTACCAATATTTTGCAGCTCTTTGTGTTGGGATATGGGGATAATAAATGCTGTCCTAACATCTTGACTCTTTTTTTTTTGTGAACAGTAATATTTTGTTTGTGATTTGCTCACATATTATGTCGTGCAAACCAGAGGGTTATAACTTCTCGAATAACACTGGTACACACAATTTTTCCCCTTATGTTTAGTTTTTCGCTTTTCGCTCATTAGAAGAAATAGCATAAGAAATATTTTCTGTACACCAATAACTTTAGAAATTTTGTGAAAAAAAATAATACAAAATGATTTTACTACCACGTTTTTCAGCGCAAAAGGTCGATTTAAAAATTATTTTTATTTGAGGGGACACATTTAAAAAAATTGTGTACAGTATAATAAACAATGATAACATTTGACAAGCCCATAGGATATTTGGAATAAAGTGCGACAAATATATTTTGTCACTCCCCTCTATATTTCATTTGTTGGATCATGACAAATATCCAGTTAAATAGTCAAGGGTCGCCAATCAGTCAAGAAACTACACATTTCTTATAGCTAGAAATCCCATTAATAGTGCCATCATAATTTTTGGTACTATATTAACATTTCAAAAATTCGTGTATTGATATCAGCAGTGTTTTTACACATTCAATCTATTTCACAAAACCCCATATAAAATATAAATATTTTTGCTACATGTTTTAATTTGCATTTACCTATTTTACATATCTCTGATTGTATTTGAAAATCGTTAACCAATTCTTCATACTTTTGGCGAAGTGGTGTTTTATTAATTTGTTATTTGATATTATTAGGGGTCTTTCCTGGTATTCAAAAAGGAAAAATACGTGTCGATCAGTTATATTTTTCAATTTATCAAACAATTTGGCCTCTGAATCTCTGATTCTGGTAGAACGCCATCTGGCGAATAAAATTGTAACTAAAATCAATTTCGAATTTTTCATTATTTGCCATAAAAAATCCCATTGCAACCTGAACACAATGGTGTTTACCGCATTGCTCTAGCGCAAATATTCGCGGAGTTATTAATTTTTAAAGTTGTGCGGGACTTTTGGATCACCCTGTATAACGGCAATACAAGCTTTCAGGATCAACAGTCTTTCGACAGCTATAACTTCGCTACTGAGATTTGATATATGTTCAATTAAAACCATTGTTATACTGGGAGAATTCTGTATGAGGCTTGATCCTTAATAATTGTTTGTGTGTTTGTGCTTAGAATTAATAATGGATAAAATTAACACAGATGGCGTCTGGTTTTGACGTCTATTTTGACGGGAGAGGCGACCTTTGTCTCTTTAGATCAATATCCTCCCGGCAAAATATTCATCTATAGTTCATATATCAGTTATCATTATTGTTGTCATTTTCCTCTGCTTTATTCAGTGATTCGCTAACCATGACGTCTACGCGAAGGAACGTGTGGCCATTGGACATGTGTCGGACCAGGAGGCTGTTGTTGGGTTCTGTGCTGCCTGGAGTACAGGAGCGCCATCTAGGATTCCTTTCTTCCTGTGGTGAATCTGTATAAGACCGATGGTCTTATTAATCTTTGTGTGTGTGTGAATTTAGGATAACTCGTAGTCATGAGTTTTTAACCTTTCGCGTACACTCTAAGTGAAATATCCCACTATAAGGGAAGTATATTCAGTTATACGCCTTTTTAAACTACACTCATGGACAGAACACATAGAACATATGTTGTACCTTTATCATGTATATCGGGATTCAGACAAATAACTCTGAAAGATACACTCATGGACAAAACTTAAGGAAGTTGTACATTTTAGCATGTATATCGGAATTCATTCAATTACTCTGAAAGATACACTCATGGTTAAACTTAAGGAAGTTGTACCTTTTAGCATGTATATCGGTATTCAGACAATAACTCTGAAAGATACACTCATAGACAAAACTTAAGGAAGTTTTACCTTTTAGGATGTATATCGGGATTCAGACAAATAACTCTGAAAGATACACTCATAGACAATACTTAAGGAAGTTGTACCTTTCAGCATGTATATCGGGATTCAGACAATAACTCTGAAAGATACACTCATGGACAGAACATTAGGAAGTTGTACTTTTTAGCAGGTATATCGGGATTCAGACAATAACTCTGAAATATACACTCATGGACAGAATATTAGGAAGTTGTACCTTTTAGCATGTATATCGGGATTCAGACAATAACTCTGAAAGATACACTCATGGACAAAACTTAAAGAAGTTGTACCTTTTAGCATGTATATCGAGATTCAGACAATAACTCTGAAAGGTACACTCATGGACAAAACTTAAGGAAGTTGTACCTTTTAGCATGTATATTGGGATTCAGACAAATAACTCTGAAAGATACACTCATGGACAAAACTTAAGGAAGTTGTACCTTTTTTCATGTATATCGGGATTCAGACAATAACTCTGAAAGATACACTCATGGACAAAACTTAAGGAAGTTGTACCTTTTATCATGTATATCGAGATTCAGACAATAACTCTGAAAGGTACACTCATGGACAAAACTTAAGGAAGTTGTACCTTTCAGCATGTATATCGGTATTCAGACAATAACTCTGAAAGATACACTCATGGACAAAACTTAAGGAAGTTGTACCTTTCAGCATGTATATCGGTATTCAGACAATAACTCTGAGAGATACACTCATGGACAAAACTTAAGGAAGTTGTACCTTTCAGCATGTATATCGGTATTCAGACAATAAATCTGAAAGATACACTCATGGACAAAACTAAAGGAAGTTGTACCTTTCAGCATGTATATCGGGATTCAGACAAATAACTCTGAAAGATACACTCATGGACAAAACTAAAGGAAGTTGTACCTTCAGCATGTATATCGGGATTCAGACAAATAACTCTGAAAGATACACTCATGGACAAAACTAAAGGAAGTTGTACCTTTCAGCATGTATATCGGGATTCAGACAAATAACTCTGAAAGATACACTCATGGACAAAACTAAAGGAAGTTGTACCTTTCAGCATGTATATCGGGATTAAGACAAATAACTCCTAAAGATACACTCATGGACAAAACTTAAGGAAGTTTTACCTTTCAGCATGTATCGGGATTCAGACACTAACTCTGAAATATACACTCATGGACAAAACTTAAGGAAGTTGTATCTTTTAGCATTTATATCGGAATTCATACAATGACTCTGAAATATACACTCATGGACAAAACTTAAGGAAGCTATACCTTTTAGCATGTATATCGGGATTCAGACAATAACTCTGAAAGATACACTCATGGACAAAACTTAAGGAAATTGTACCTTTTAGCATGTATATCGGGATTCAGACAATAACTCTGAAAGATACACTCATGGACAAAACTTAAGGAGGTTGTACCTTTTAGCATGTATCGGGATTCAGACAATAACTCTGAAATATACACTCATGGACAAAACTTAAGGAAGTTGTATCTTTTAGCATTTATATCGGAATTCAGACAATGATTCTGAAATATACACTCATGGACAAAACTTAAGGAAGCTATACCTTTTAGCATGTATATCGGGATTCAGACAATAACTCTGAAAGATACACTCATGGACAAAACTTAAGGAAGTTGTACCTTTTAGCATGTATATCGGGATTCAGACAATAACTCTGAAAGATACACTCATGGACAAAAGTTAAGGAGGTTGTACCTTTTAGCATGTATATCGGGATTAAGACAAATAACTCCTAAAGATACACTCATGGACAAAACTTAAGGAAGTTTTACCTTTCAGCATGTATCGGGATTCAGACACTAACTCTGAAATATACACTCATGGACAAAACTTAAGGAAGTTGTATCTTTTAGCATTTATATCGGAATTCATACAATGACTCTGAAATATACACTCATGGACAAAACTTAAGGAAGCTATACCTTTTAGCATGTATATCGGGATTCAGACAATAACTCTGAAAGATACACTCATGGACAAAACTTAAGGAAATTGTACCTTTTAGCATGTATATCGGGATTCAGACAATAACTCTGAAAGATACACTCATGGACAAAACTTAAGGAGGTTGTACCTTTTAGCATGTATCGGGATTCAGACAATAACTCTGAAATATACACTCATGGACAAAACTTAAGGAAGTTGTATCTTTTAGCATTTATATCGGAATTCAGACAATGATTCTGAAATATACACTCATGGACAAAACTTAAGGAAGCTATACCTTTTAGCATGTATATCGGGATTCAGACAATAACTCTGAAAGATACACTCATGGACAAAACTTAAGGAAGTTGTACCTTTTAGCATGTATATCGGGATTCAGACAATAACTCTGAAAGATACACTCATGGACAAAAGTTAAGGAGGTTGTACCTTTTAGCATGTATCGGGATTCAGACAATAACTCTGAAAGATACACTCATGGACAAAACTTAAGGAAGTTGTATCTTTTAGAATTTATATCGGAATTCAGACAATGACTCTGAAATATACACTCATGGACAAAACTTAAAGAAGCTATACCTTTTAGCATGTATATCGGGATTCAGACAATAACTCTGAAAGATACACTCATGGACAAAACTTAAGGAAGTTGTACCTTTTAGCATGTATATCGGGATTCAGACAATAACTCTGAAAGATACACTCATGGACAAAACTCAAGGAAGCTATACCTTTTAGCTTGTATATCGGGATTCAGACAAATAACTCTGAAAGATATTACAGTGACCTTTATTGAAGACACACGAGATAACCAAGTAAATATTGCCCCGACATTTAGCATTTTGTGTACAAGCTTCATTGAATTCACTAACAGGTGTCGCACAATAGCTAAAGGTCATCATGCGTGGTAAGGACGAAATATTCAGGAGATGAGTTTCTTTCAATAAAGGTCATCATGAAAGACTTCAAATATAACGTCTTCCCCTACCCACCATACTCTCCAGACATCACTCCATCGGATTATCACCTTTTCCGGTCGATGGCACGTGACCTGTCTGACCAGCGTGCTTCCAGAATCGGGAAGAAGTTTGAAATTGGCTTGATGAATGGTTAGCGCCTCGAACCTATATATATATATATTTTATGATGGCATCCATAAACTACTCAAATTAGAAAGGAAAGTTATTCTTAACGAATGAAATGATTTCTGATAAATGTCAATTTTAATTTATTTCTCTTTCATAGTTGTTTTAACTGGAAAAAAGGGGGATTCATACTTGAGCACCTAATATATTTAAAATTGCCTATTTATACGAGGCTAATGATGATCAGGGCTTAGTTAAAATGCTAGGTTCCAGAATTGAACTAAAGGCTAGACGAGCGCCTCCAGTGAGTGAATATGATTATCTGAAGTGAGAAATAAGTTTGGATTCCAGAAAGAAACCAAAGGCTAGACAAGCCGTCAGTAAGTGTATGTGGTAATCTGAAGTGAGGAAGATGTTTGGGTTCCGGAATTGAACCAAAGAGGCTAGACAAGCGCCGCCAATAAGCGAATGGGGTGATCTGAGGTAAGGAATAAGTTTGGATTCCAGAATTGAAACGATAAGTACTGCCAGTAACCAAAGGTCGCGATCTGAAGTGAGCAAAGATACTGGGTTCATAATTAGAACCAAAGGCTAGACAAGCGCCGCCAATAAGTGAATCTTTTATTCTGAAGTGATCAAAGTTTTTTGGTTCCAGACTGGAACCAAAGGCTAGACAAGCGCCGCCAATAAGTGCATCTTTTATTCTGAAGTGATCAAAGTTTTTTGGTTCCAGACTGGAACCAAAGGCTAGACAAGCGCCGCCAATAAGTGCATCTTTTATTCTGAAGTGATCAAAGTTTTTTGGTTCCAGACTGGAACCAAAGGCTAGACAAGCGCCTCCAATAAGTGCATCTTTTATTCTGAAGTGATCAAAGTTTTTTTGGTTCCAGACTGGAACCAAAGGCTAGACAAGCGCGCCACCAGTAAGTGTATATGGTGATCTGAAGTGGGGAATAATTTTGGGTTCCAGAATTGAACGAAAAACCAGACAATTACCGCTAGTAAGTGAATATATTGTTCTGAAGTTAGGATAATAAGTTTGGGTTCCATAATGCAACCAAAGAGCCTAGACAGGCGCCTCCAATAAGCGAATGTGGGGATCTGAAGTGAAGAATAAGTTTGGATTCCAGAATTGAACCAAAAGCCAGATAAGCGTCTTCAATAAGTGAATTTGGTAATATGAAGTTAGCAAAGATGCTAGGTTTCAGAATGAAACAAAGACCAGACAAGCACTGACAGTAAGTGGTGATCTGAAGTGAATAAAAATGTTGAGTTCCAGAATTGAACTGAAAGCTAGACAATGGCCACCAATAATTGAATCTCTTGTTAGAAAATAGGAATAAGTTTGTATTTTCGAGAATTGAAACAAATTATAGACAAGTGCAACCAGTAAGTGTATGCCGTGATCTGAGGTGAGCAAAGATGCTGAGTTCCAGAATATAGCTAAATCCCAGACAATCGCCACCAATACGTGGTGATAAGAGGGAAAAAATATCATTCGGTCCACGGCCGTATAAATCGAGGCTCGGCCATTTCCTGTACCATTAGCGGGGAACTTGTTAATTAACCATCATCAGTCTTAGAGATAAGATTAACCTCAAGTACCTCAGTGACATACAGTCCTGTAAGTTACAGCGGTAACCAATGGTCAACCATTCCCTGATTGTATCAGCCCCATGACTTTTACACGCCTTAGTACAAATGCTTTCATCTATTCCATAAGATTGAACGTCTAACTACAAAGATTTCTTAAATCAATACCATATATATTTATAAATATAAATACTTTTTAAAATTATTATTCCGAGTACACGTGGTATAGATTATAATAATTGATCTGATCTGCTTTGTTTAAAGATAATATATCTGTGATATACTTTACTCTGTTTTTATTCGAAACAAATCGAACGTTTATCATCTTCATTATTAAAGACTTTGTTTTTAATGTGTATGTATGCAAGAAATGTGAAATAATAAAATAATTATAGTAGAGAGTATTAAATTTCGCATCTTTTATTTTTCTTTTAAAGATATCTAAATATAAAGTGCAATTTATTATAACATATAACTTTCACTATTAATCTTCTACCCTATAATAAAAACATATCAATAATCATAGTGGGTTAAAAAAGTTAGCGACTTCTTTTACTGTAAAAGCACCACATGTCTACACACCTGAAACTTTCCAGTTGGCTCAAGGACCACGCCATCACCATCTCCTCAGCGGCGAAGTACGCGATCTACGTATTCTTCGTAGATCGCGAAATGCGTGGTGTCGCTGGAGACCCACTGGCGATTCTCCACCAAACTCTGCAGCGCTGGCAGAGGCGCCATATTCATTGTACATCTATATTAATAAAATGGAAATTTCATAAGTGGTGTTCGCTAAAAACTTCCGTTACAATGCATCAATTTCGACCAAATTTTCAATATTTATGTAAAACGAGATGGAGCAGGTTTTGCTTAACATCAAAATATTTTTCCTAACATTAACATGCGTAACTTCGCTGTTATCAATTAAATACAAAAAAAAAATCAACAGAGTTAATTTTATTTATATAAAATACAAAATTAAATTTCAACAGAGTTAATTTTTTTACATACTAGCTAATAATCTCAATCTAAAAAAATATTCAAAACAAGCAATTTTAAGATAACACCATATGTAAAACAGTCGGCCAAGAAAACAACTTCCCTCGAGTAAAACCCGGGCGGAGCCGGGTACACCCGCTAGTAGTTAATATAATCCATATTATCCTTTTTTTTTTAATAGTGCAGACTGTGCACTTTGTATGTATTGACAAGATGTCAATAAAATTATTTTAATTGTCTACACACGTGAAAAGCAGTTCGGCTTTTGCACTTACAAATATGTCATAGCCCCGTTTGATTACTTGCAGTCGCTGGTAGGGTTGGACATTTTAAAGAATCAGGGGCCATTGGAGCATTTCTTTTATCAAATAAAAAGTGCCCAATGCGGGATTCGATCCCGGATCATAGCGGTCGAAAACCAACGGTTTAGACCATCCTTCCACCGACCTCCAAAGAAATTCCCAATTAGGCATATTTCTTCATATACAAACGCTTCCAATTTTAAGGGGAAAAGCTTCAATCCTACACTGAAATATTATAATAAGCATAGCCTTTTTTTATAAAGGAACAGATTTTTAGAATTATGAAAAAGGCATCTCCTTATCGTGCAACTGAAAGTTACTGATGGCTTGCGCCATCTATCGGAATAAATATAAACTATTCTCGTTGATTATTAATTTTATTCCAGAATTGGTCAAATACCCATTCTTGAATTCTGGAATAATTAAAAATCAACGACAATAGTTGATATTTATTCCGATAGATGGCGAAAGCCATCAGTAACTTTCAGTTGCACGATAAGGAGATGCCTTTTTCATAATTTATTCACCTTATCCCAGTACAATGTCACATTTGTACTATTTTTTTTTTCAGATTTTAGAATGTTTAAAAAAAAAAGATTTGGAAAATAGGAATGGACAGGGATGGTAAATAATGAAAAGATATATACTGTTTGTATTTAAAAATTAAAGTTGTATAAGCTTATGATTTTGCTTTGTTTTAAAAATGAATCGATGTTGGTTCCATATGCTTGAATTGAATATTACACCTTAGTTATATATATTTTATTGCTTAAAAAGGAACACAACAAAACAAAAAAGAAACTACAAAGGCAAAATGATTTGATTACTAAGATTAAAAAATAATAATTTTAAAAATGATGATGATAAAAATTGAATATGTCTGCCAGAAAAATGCTTCTATGAATTAAAAAAATATGAATAATTACAAACTTAACATATAAACTACAAACACTGTTTATGCAACCAAAATTTGATGATGGCATTATGCCATCTATCAGAACAATTATAAATGTTGCTTATTTATTTTCCCACAATTTCCGTCAATACACTCTTAAAATTTAAAACCAAAAGATCCAACTAGGTATGCGTTTCAGGCTAACGTCAGCATAATGAAGGCTGTAGGGAATACGCTAATGACCAAATCAAAGATATAAATTACGCTTTTTTTTTTAAATACCAAAAAAAAAAAGTTTTATAGTAAAAAGAAAAAGTGCGTAAATTGTTTACTATTGGTACTGAAGCTAAACTCTTGTAAAATATTTTTTTAAACGAACTATGGATGTTTCGGATACGATCACTGCCTCACTTACTAAGCTCGAAAGCTTGTCGCATCCTGGATATGTCTGGTCTTATCTAAATAGTTATGGCAGAACTTGACTGTATCTTCTTGCCTGACTTCTGGTCTCCAACCGAAGCCTATTTGCTTCTTTAAAAGTGCCCACAAAACACTGATGACACTAATAATTCACCAACACCCGATTGTAACTGACACACTTTTATTAAACTTTCACATCCTTATATACAGAATTATATTTACAAATATGTAAATCTTCGGTCTGAATAAGCAAAAATAGAAATTTACATAACCGGCGTCTCCAATGGACATTAGATTTAAGATGGCGTGCTAATGCGTCATGTTTGTATTATATCTAAAATACTTTTATTTATTGTTTGCTGAAAAGAAATGCCCAAAGCATGTTTATTTATTAATATTTATCTCTACTTTCCTCATAGCTTATATCGATCGTGTGTTTAAAATACCCTTTCCGAAGAGTTCAACTTTAGCTCCTATATAAAAGCCAAATAGCCTAATACAATATTAAAGCAGTATGGTAGATTAAACTGGCGAAATCGCTGGAAGGTTTCACCACTGATAAGCCAAACGATCCTATTATTTTTATTATTGCAATAAGGGCAGTAGAAATTTGTTTTATTTTGAAAAATAATCCTACTCATCATAAATAGTTTAAATTTTCGATAACAGATGGCGTGCTAATGCAACATTTTTAGATAGAAAATAATTAATATCATACGATATATATACCTTCTGTTTTATTTCAAATTAATGAAATGCATATGAATACGTAATATAAATTTATAATATTTTTATATTTGAGAGAAAGAAAAAAAAATAATTTTTGAATATTTTTAAAAATAAATAAAAATTAATTAATATCAAAAGATCTAGGTGAGATATGAAATAATTAGAAAATAAAATATGACGATCTCTCTAAGGTATTATGGAAACCTGATTATAAAAAAAAATATTTTCATTAAAAATATTTTATAAAATAAAATAGGTTTTTAAATTCTTAATTTATTTTAAAATTTGAACTTATTATTTATCTATATTTTCACATTTATTTTATTCTGAAATATAAAGTATAACTTTAAGATAAATATAGAAAATTTAATTAAAGGTTTATATATTTTCAAAATTATTTTTGAGCCATCGAGAAATAAAAATCTGGCGTAAATTTTTAAAGATTTTCTTTGTTAAATTTTATCTTGAGTTTAGGAAGTCAACGTTATTTTTAGATTTATATCTTGAAGATTTTTACGCTTCTCTCTCTTATATATTTATATAAAATATATTTATAAATAACAATATGTATATATACAGTATATCCCTAGAAATTCTTTATCCAAATAAATATTTACAAATCGTTATTTGATGCAAAGTTTATACAGAAGAATTTTAGAATATTTAGAAGTTCCCTATATTTCTTACGCTTTTATTTTTTGAAAAATATACATTATATATCATTTTTATATTAGAAAAAGAGCTTGTAAATTTTGAAAATATATATTTAAATATTTATGCTAGGGATATATTTTTAAGTACAAATATTTTTTACAAATCTCATACATAGTTAACAAATTGTTATTTTATCTTTTAAAAACAGCTTGAGTTTTGCAATTTTAAGACAACATTTTACAGTTAAATGACAATATTTTGCATTTTTATAACAACATTTTCAGTTGCAATTGAATTTAAATTTCACAATTTCACTAGAAAACTGGATTATAGTTTTAAAAAACTAAAAAAAATAAACTCTAAAAAACTATATTTATAAATACCTTCACATCTTTATATATTTATACATTTTGATTATTCTTGACGCATTCTAAACAATAAAATTAACTTTTGTTACAACAAAAAAGATTTCTTTTAAGTTATAAATGTAGTTACATATAGAGACTTAGTTTTTAAAACTATAATCCCGTTACAAGTTTATTTTATTTTCAACTTCAACCGTTATCAGGAGTGTTTTAAAAATAAATGTTTTAGATAAAATAAAGCAATACGCACATAGCATTCAGTTCCATCATCATTGCTTAACTTATTGTAAATAACTACTTTGCGATTTCTTCTATCTGCTTATGTTGTTGCTTATTTGTTCAATGTATATGTTTATTCAATGCTCTTTTTCTTAATTGTTTATTTTCTTTTCGACAAATCTGTTACCTACTCTACTACAATATGAATTATTGTAAATAGTTTCACGCGCAATTATCCAGATCAGATATAGCCTGTCTTATTCGCAACTGGTAATAAAAAATAATAATTCAGTTTAGATAGCTTAGAATTTTTCTTACGCATTTGCACGAGCTGAAATATATTAAAATTTAATATATTGTTTCACTGCCATATGAAGTTGGCCTCATGTTGAGCGTTGACTGGGTAGCCATTGAATAAAATAATAATATTTTTACAAGGAAAAAATATTTAGTCTTCTTTTTCTAACTTCAAGTCAGACTGTGCGAGATAAAAACCAAATATCTGGAATAGAAGGCTCTGATGTAACATTACGTGAGTGTTGATGATGCACCGAGTAGGTACCGTGGATTATTCTATGACATTTATTCGACCCTTTTATAATGAAAGTTCAGCTTTCTAAATGGATAAGATGCACAAGAAAAATAGACCCCAGGGAAAGTCAATGACGACTAAATCGAAATGATAACTTGTAAGTTTTTTTTTTTTGCGAATTTTAAACAAATTTATTTTTCAAAATAAAATTTTTAAAAATGGCTTAATTTTATAAGCTGGGAATCAGTTCAGAGCGTGATACAGGAGAAATTTAAAAGTCGTATAAAATTAGCACTAATTGTAGAATTTTCATATATATTATTTATATCTTTTGATTAAAATGGATAATATGAAATTAAAGTTTATATAGACAAATATTAAAATAAAAATAGCAACTATTGAAACTAAAAGAATATAGATAGTAAAACTGCTAATGTTTAATATTTATGTTTGAACTGTATTAAATGTTTGAATTTGAAAAATAAATTGTAATCTATAAAGTGAAAATTTTTATGCTACGTTAATTAATAAATTGAACCAATTAGAAAATATATATGCATAAAGGTTTTATGAAGAAAATATATATGGAACAAAATATTATAATAAATTAACGTATCTAAACACAAGGTAATAATTATAAAACGTAATTGACGTATTTAAATAAAAATAGAAGTGCTTCTATATATTAAAACTGAATAAAATAGCAAAAAAAACTCTAATAAAACTGCTAACGTTCAAATAAATCGAAAAATATAAATTAAAATGAAAATGATGAAAGATTTTAATTAAGTGTTACTTGTCTTAAATTCTAAAAGCCTATATTTGGTTTGATAAATATTTTATTTTGTTTAATTAAAATATTGTAATAAAAATCGACCCCAATTTGAAAATTCTTAATTAAATTGATAAAAAATATTTATTTAAAAATAAAATAGTTTTTATATTAAATTGTTAAATAGGGAAAACTTTATATAACTTATATAATATTTTTAACTTTTGTGAAATATGATATCAAACTTCGAAATATGTTGTCTTTAAAATGTAAAAATATAATATCATAAAAATTTATAATAAAAATGTAATATCGTAACATTTTATTTTTATTTATTTAAAAAAATAGAGACATAATCAAGTGTGATGGAAAAAATAAAATCCTAATTTTGAAAAATATGGAGAGAAATATATCAAAAATAAAAGATTTTGAGAGTTGTAATTAATAATAAAGAATTTGAAATTTTAAAATTGTTCATTTCTACATGAATGTTTGGTGTTTATCACTATTTTTTAAAGATATTTTTATAAGAGATATATTATAGATATTAAAATATATAGATATTACGAGATATAGTGTGAACTCAAAAGATTAGAAAATTATTATTATATAAAAATAATGTAACTATACATTTCCAAAATAATTTTTTTTTAACAATTAAATTCGAATATTCGTACTTACGCGCATTCGACAAATATTTCGCACCATAATTTTTAATTTGAAAATAAACACTTCTGACATCATGTTTGGTGTTTATATTTTTATAATTAAGAATGAGATTTGTATATATTGTTTATAAACTTTATACGGATCTTTTTACATCATGTTGTTTACAGTCTACTTCTTTATTCTTGTTTATAATGATGATATATATTCATTCACAGATTAATAAGAAATATATATATTTAGCCCCAAACAATGAATATTATCATATCTCCAGATAAGCAGATATTTAAACGTGTTATCGAAATTTTAGTCTTCTTATTAAAGTGTGTATTTTTGAAGTGTCATTTTTAAATTATGGTTTTATTTATATTATATTTAAAAGTTTATATTAATTTTAATATTTTTTATTATTATTAAAATTATTATAAAAAAATTTAAATATTTATAGTTTTAATTTATTTAAGAGTTTGCAAGTTTTAATATTATTATTATTATAAAATATTTTAAATGATGGTTTTACTTACTTGTGATCTGGCTTAGTGGAGTAATGAATTCGTCCATCAAATGGCGATTTCTCTGGACAAACCATACAGTACCATGGTAAGAATATATATAAAATAATAATAATGATAAAAGGTCAGGTGTCAGGATAAGCCTATATTGAAAAAAATAGAGCAATTCATAGATAGATATTTAATTAAAAAGGCATATATACACATATAATAATTACCCCTATTTATAGTATTATGAAATAAATAAAGCTTTCAGGGTTAAGTTCCTTGTTCATGTTTCTTGTTCATTATATATGTGCTTATATATAACTAGTTGATCCATCTAGATTTATTCTTCAATTTTTATTCCTGTAGAAGGGTCGTTAATACCAGAAAGCTTGAAAATAAAAAGTTGAACAAGAAACGTAGCCCTGGATGTTTTATAATAAAAAGGCATATATTGAATCAAAATTAAATTTATTTTATCATATATTATGTTGCAAACCTTGAAAAAGGTAGGCGTAGAGTCAACTGAAATATTGGTAAATAAATTATTTTTGAACCAATATATGCCCTTTTAATTATATATATATATATGTTGAAACATATGTTCATAAATATTGGCGTAAATAGGATAAATTATTTAATTTTAAAAGTATTGATATTTATTTATTATATTTAAAAGCAATTAGAAGATTTAAGAGATTTTTGCTCCACCAAAGTACTACACAAATATAATCTATATTTTCATATACAATTTAGAGTTAAAGTTAACATTAATCATTTATAGTAAAAATAATATAACTTTTAGACATTTATATTCCTATTTATACTATGTACATTAAAGATATATACAAATAATATAATAATTTCATAGGTTTTAGAGTTTTAGATTTATAATAAAAATCTCTGTAGTTCAAGTAATAATATTTAAACATTTTAAACTGGGCAACACTGTAAGACAACAATGGAATTAACCTTAAAACATAAAATACTTTTTGTTTACCTCTTTTATAGTATATGTATTTATTATTTTGGGAAAAAATATATATCTGCGTGTTTTTTAAATATAAAAAAAATTGTCTTATTTAAATTAAAACTCAAAAACGGTAGCAGATACTCGAACTTAAAAAAAAATTAAAATAAGACTTAAAATATAGCTTTAAAATATCACTTGTGCTATTTATGTAGCATTTATTGTATTTTGATTTTGTTTTTCGTAAAGACGGAGACTTTCGATATATAATATTGTATATATACTTATTATATTGTATATTTATTGTGTATTTATTGTAAATTTGTATATTGTATATGTATGTTATATTATAAATATACTTAAGTAAGTATAACGTCTTTTATGTCGCCGTTCATCTGTTTTTTGAAGGAAACAGAAGCAATTTTGTTCACACTTGGTTATCTCGTGTGACTTCAATAAAAGGTTAATGTATTATCTTTCAGAGTTATGTCTGAATCCCGATATACATGCTAAAAGGTACAACTTCTTTAAGTTTTGTCCATGAGTGTATCTTTCAGAGTTATTGTCTGAATCCCGATATACATGCTAAAAGGTACAACTTCTTTAAGTTTTGTCCATGAGTGTATCTTTCAGAGTTATGTCTGAATTCCGATATACATGCTAAAAGGTACAACTTCTTTAAGTTTTGTCCATGAGTGTATCTTTCAGAGTTATTGTCTGAATCCCGATATACATGCTAAAAGGTACAACTTCTTTAAGTTTTGTCCATGAGTGTATCTTTCAGAGTTATGTCTGAATCCCGATATACATGCTAAAAGGTACAACTTCTTTAAGTTTTGTCCATGAGTGTATCTTTCAGAGTTATTGTCTGAATCCCGATATACATACTAAAAGATACAACTTCCTTAAGTTTTGTCCATGAGTGTATCTTTCAGAGTTATGTCTGAATCCCGATATACATGCTAAAAGGTACAACTTCTTTAAGTTTTGTCCATGAGTGTATCTTTCAGAGTTATTGTCTGAATCCCGATATACATGCTAAAAGGTACAACTTCTTTAAGTTTTGTCCATGAGTGTATCTTTCAGAGTTATGTCTGAATCCCGATATACATGCTAAAAGGTACAACTTCTTTAAGTTTTGTCCATGAGTGTATCTTTCAGAGTTATGTCTGAATCCCGATATACATGCTAAAAGGTACAACTTCTTTAAGTTTTGTCCATGAGTGTATCTTTCAGAGTTGTTGTCTGAATCCCGATATGTATAGCATGTATATCGAGTTCGATCAAATAATCCCTTGAATTATAATTATAATAAAAACATAAAGCCTCCAGGGAAAAGTTTCTTTTAAAAATATTTTTTATTTAAAAAATCTCGAGCTTTCGGGCAAGTACGCCCTTCTACGGGAGAAAATGCTTTATATGATTAACACGCCAATGAAATATGATTTAAAATTAAATAAAGTCAATTTTCTGTTTACATTTGCTTTAAAAGCACGATCAACGCGGGCTTTAGGGAGGCCATATATGAAGGCATCTGTTTGCATATTAGACAAGAAGTCTTTCAATTCTTCATTATACTAAACTTATAGCCCTATGCCTCGAAACAAATATTCTAACATACGATTCCAAAACTTACGAACAGATTAAAGGTTCTCCCATGGGGAGCTCTCTTTCAACCTCAGTAGCCGAAATAGTTATGCGTCGCATAGACAATTGGATAACATCCCTATTCCCGTCAGATATAGTTTTATGGCGTCGTTTTATTGACGACATATTCTGTATATGCCCCGAAAATCAAACCAGGAACATTCTAGAAAGACTCAACAGTTACCATCCTAACCTAAATTTCACTTTTGAAAAAGAAACCAACAATAGCCTGCCTTTTCTAGATATAAAAATTATTCGCATACAGAATCAATTCCAAACAACTGTTTATTATAAGCCATCCTTCAACCCCGACTATATCCGTTTTTCCTCCTACTGCCCACTCAGCCATAAAACCAATACCGTAAAGACCTTAACTAAACGTATCCATAGCCATTGTTCACTTCAAATTTTTAAAACAGAAGAAACTCAGAATATTATAAGAAATCTAAAGACTTGTCAATACCCTTTATCATTTATTCTAAGACATTTCTATAGCCCCTCTGAAATTCTGAATTCCCCAATCTATAAATCTATTAGCAGTATTCCTTATTCACCAGTATCTGTTTCTATAGCCCGTCATCTGAAGAAATTTGGAATCAAAACCTTTTTCAGAAACTCACCTAATTTGAATTCGTTACTAAGAAACCCCATAACAAAGAACAATACCATTTATTATCCTTCCAATATTAAGAATGCCATATACTCCATAGAATGCAACGAATGCAAAACCAAATATGTCGGCGAAACCGGCAGACATTTAAATATAAGAGTATCAGAACATAAACGAAATATCGATAATCAAGACAGTAGATCTTTAGTATACCAACATATAAGAGAAACAGGCCATTCCTTCTCCCTATCAGAACCAAAGACCCATTACTCCAACATCCCCAATAGACTACAGAGACTAATAATAGAATCCATCATATCCAGAAAGCACAATAGCATCAACAGAAGAATAGATATTCCGGAAATTTATAACATTATATTCCCTGAGCCCAGCCCATAACCTCCAAGTGAAGCACGCGCAACAGAAGCCCGCGTTGATCGTGCTTTTAAAGCAAATGTAAACAGAAAATTTGACTTTATTTAATTTTAAATCATATTTCATTGGCGTGTTAATCATATAAAGCATTTTCTCCCGTAGAAGGGCGTACTTGCCCGAAAGCTCGAGATTTTTTAAATAAAAAATATTTTTAAAAGAAACTTTTCCCTGGAGGCTTATGTTTTTATTATAAATATAAATATAAATGTATATCGAGGTTGAGACGATAACTCTAAAAGATATTACAGTGACCTTTTTTCAAGACATACTAGATAACCAAGTGTGAACAAAATTGCCATATGTCTCCTTAAAGACATTCCACTTCTTAAAGTGTTGTCCATGAGTGTAGTAGTTGCTACACTGAGAGAATACTATAGAAGGAAGTTGGCGAAGACTTCCATTCACAGCCGAGACATAACAAAATGGGAGTTCTCCGTCACCAGATAAGCCAATCCACCTGTTGGTATTCTCTCACAGCACGGGATAAGCTCAGAGATAAGGTGACGGAACTAAACATGGCGTCCTTCATGGCCTGCAATTTTCACGGCTAAAACATCCAAACTCTTGTCTAACAACCGACAATACTTGTTTCTTATTTCTATTTCTTTTGAATACACATCCTGAATGGAGTCTCAGATAAAGTCTGCTGTTGTAATTTTAAATGTGTTAACAAACTACACTGATGGACTAAACTTAAGGAAGTTGTACCTTTTAGCATGTATATCGGGATATATATAATACCTCTGAAAGATACACTCATAGACAAAACTTAAGGAAGTTGTACCTTTTAGCATGTATATCGGGATTCAGACAATAACTCTGAAAGATACACTCATGGACAAAACTTAAGGAAGTTGTACCTTTTAGCATGTATATCGGGATTCAGACAATAACTCTGAAAGATACACTCATAGACAAAACTTAAGGAAGTTGTACCTTTTAGCATGTATATCGGGATTCAGACAATAACTCTGAAAGATACACTCATAGACAAAACTTAAGGAAGTTGTACCTTTTAGCATGTATATCGGGATTCAGACAATAACTCTGAAAGATACACTCATGGACAAAACTTAAGGAAGTTGTACCTTTTAGCATGTATATCGGGATTCAGACAATAACTCTGAAAGATACACTCATAGACAAAACTTAAGGAAGTTGTACCTTTTAGCATGTATATCGGGATTCAGACAATAACTCTGAAAGATACACTCATAGACAAAACTTAAGGAAGTTGTACCTTTTAGCATGTATATCGGGATTCAGACAATAACTCTGAAAGATACACTCATGGACAAAACTTAAGGAAGTTGTACCTTTTAGCATGTATATCGGGATTCAGACAATAACTCTGAAAGATACACTCATGGACAAAACTTAAGGAAGTTGTACCTTTTAGCATGTATATCGGGATTCAGACAATAACTCTTAAAGATACACTCATGGACAAAACTTAAGGAAGTTGTACCTTTTAGCATGTATATCGGGATTCAGACAATAACTCTGAAAGATACACTCATGGACAAAACTTAAGGAAGTTGTACCTTTTAGCATGTATATCGGGATTCAGACAATAACTCTTAAAGATACACTGATGGACAAAACTTAAGGAAGTTGTACCTTTTAGCATGTATATCGGGATTCAGACAATAACTCTGAAAGATACACTCATGGACAAAACTTAAGGAAGTTGTACCTTTTAGCATGTATATCGGGATTCAGACAATAACTCTTAAAGATACACTCATGGACAAAACTTAAGGAAGTTGTACCTTTTAGCATGTATATCGGGATTCAGACAATAACTCTGAAAGATACACTCATGGACAAAACTTAAGGAAGTTGTACCTTTTAGCATGTATATCGGGATTCAGACAATAACTCTTAAAGATACACTCATGGACAAAACTTAAGGAAGTTGTACCTTTTAGCATGTATATCGGGATTCAGATAATAACTCTGAAAGATATTTGATACAAAGTGAGCTTTTTTGAAGACACACGAGATAATCAAGTGGGAACAAAATCGCCTTGATCTCTATAAAAAAAAAAAGACGACCGGCGATATCAAAGACCTCTTGCTGCGAGGGGTACCACTGATGAGCCAGGCCCTCCCATCAATTTATAATTGTAGTAAAGGCAGTATAAATTTGACTTTTAATAAAAAATCATATATATAAATGTCAAAAACAGCTTAAATTTCCTGTAACTTTACTAAGTTTCCCAAAAAATGATACTTTTGTACTTCAAAGAAAGTAAATAAAATATCATTGGTATAAGACAAACATATCTAACGTAAAGATAAAGGCTGCCTGACCAGCATTCATAGTTCTTAGAATTAAGAGGAAGACGTCTGGTGGCTCACCTGGGGCACGCGACCTGCTGCGTGCTTCACGGCAAAATACCTCGTAAAAGATGGAAGATTGGTCCATCGAAATATCGGATTAATAAATAATCTTATTACAATCCAAAATAAGCCTTATTTTTTAAAATAGTTCTTAAAATTAAAGATACTTCAGCCAGTTAATTATCTCGACGTTACGACTAAAATCTTTTGTCGTCGTTAGGAACAAATACAAATTAAATCATTCGGCAAGACGTTAAAAATTATTCTTATTCAACGCCATGCCAAAGGTTTTCATTTTTATTTGTTCCTGACGAGGAGAAAAGATTTTAGTCGAGATAAGATATATACTGGCTGATGTATCTTTCATTTTATGAAACCTATCTATGACTTAACAAAATATCTGATACAAATCTATACACTCAAAATATACAGAATATGCAAATATCATGAAACTCATGACAACAGACGAACCATGGTAGAGCAGAAGACAATTTTTCAAAATGGTTGCCCGCATCTCATCATAATTCTCCCACCTGCCACCACTTTTTTTTGTTTAGAGAAGGTTTATTTGTTTTCTCTGTGTTGCAGAAGGTTTTGTTTTTAAAATTCCGTCCACAGTTGGTTTCCTTCTTTCTTTACAAGATATTCGAATAAAATCGATAACAAAACATAAATTTATATTGAAAATAGAGCCATCCATAAATAAATCTTTAATTAAAAAGGCATATATTGGATCAAAATATCATATATTTTACCAATATTTCAGTTGGCTGAACGCCAACCTTTATCAAGGTGTTATAACATATTAATGTGTGTCAACAACAAACTCAGCGTCACATAACGTCAACAGCATTAAGTTTTTTAAAATATTTTGTTATATTCAATATGGGGAGAAAATATAATGGAGAAATAAATATATATATATCAAAATATTTTCTCCCCATTGAATATAACAAAATATTTATAATAACACAATTCTGTTGACGTTATGTGGCGCTGAGTTTGTTGTTGACACACTTTAAAATGTTATAACACCTAGATAAAGGATGGCGTTCAGCCAACTGAAATATTGGTAAAATGAATGATATTTTGATCCGATATATGCCTTTTTAATTAAATAAAATTATATGAAAATGGCACAAAAGTGAAATCCATTATGACAGGTTTGCTGATTTCGACAAATTACAGAAAGGTAAAGGACGTCACAAATACTTTAATTAATTCATTTTATAAAGAAGCTTTCGGACAAACTCTTTCTCAGAAAAACTAAAACACACATAAAAAAGAATCTGGGAATATCTACAATTATTCAAACCCTTTCGAAGTTTAACATTGAAATGAAATTTTTATATATTTTTATTAAAACATCTATGATCTTTTCAAGATTACAGAGTCAACAACGATTTAATAGCTTTAGGCCCTAGTGATTTAATTTCAAGTAAGGACACATATATAAAATTTAATTTCCTTTGTAAATATATTTTGGATTTCATTAAGAAAAATGGTCTTTGATGTAACGATCTCAAGGAAATATTGGACATATCTTGAGGTTGTAAACAATATATAGGTGTATGCGTGTATATGTGTGTATATATGTATATATTTTAAAATTAACGATGCAACTGTAAATAAAATTCAAAGAATATCTCTATATGTAAATAATATTTATGAATCTTTCTAAGTTACTTTCTGTGTATCTTTCCATGTTGAATATTTTCTTTGTTATATTTGTATGTATATTTAGCGCAAGTGTCCCTAGGGGGACATAGCGTTTTGAATTGAAATAAATAAATCTTTAATTAAAAAGGCATATATTGGTTCAAAATAATATTTATTTTACCAATATTTCAGTTGGCTGAACGCCAACCTTTATCAAGGTATTAAAACATTTTAAAGTGCGTCAACAACAAACTCAGCGCCACATAATAATTGTTTGGTGAAAAATGTATGTTTTATTCTTATTTGTTATTAATTGTTAATTATTGTAGAAACTGTTGTTAAATATTATTCATTGATGTTTTTCTATTCTTTATTGTTAATTTATATAATTCATTGTTTTATATAATTAATTTTTTATTGTTTTATTTTAATCTGTATATATTTTTATTGATTAATTTGTATTGATTCGGCAACAGTGTGTTGTTTATATTTTGTTTAGTTTACTCGCTTGTCTAGTTAAATCGAGCCATCAAGTCATGTTAGTCTAATCAAATTAATTCATGTAGCTTTTTTATTCTATAGAATCGAAATTCCTTGTTAAATTTACGTCGAGTTCCCTTATTCAAATTTACAGAACTCATTCAAGTGGATCATCGCTATACCGTAAGCTCATAGCATTTGATCTAGGTAGTTAACGCGATTACAATAATAAATGATATTTTGATCCAATATTTGCCTTTATATTTAAAGATTTATTTATGGATTGCTCTATTTTCAAAACATCTGTGATCAAACAAAAAATAAAGTTGTTGATGGCTTACTCCATCTGTTGGAAAAAATATCAACTAATCATTAATTTTCAAAAATTTTATTTCAGAAATAGCTGAATACCTTTTCTTGGGTAATTGAAAAAATCAATGATTAGTTTTGATTTATTCCGATAGATGGCGCAAGCTAATAGCAAAACTTTTAGTTACACGATCAGGAAATGCCTTTTTCTTTATTTATCTTTCAGATCCCACAGTACAATGAACAACACTAAATAAATAAATAGTACAGATATAGCTTATACAAACTCCGCCTTTGCCGGTCCCAAGCCCGGATAAAAAAGGAGGAGGGGGAGCAGTAACAAGCTCAGTAAAAAACCTGGCTTCAGCTGGCCTGGCTGATAGTACCCTGTAAGGACTCCTAATCCAGGGATACAGGATGAGCAACGTTTGTACTCCATGTTAGGAGCGGCTGCACATGGAGTCTGTTCCTCATGTCAAAGGCGGCCATTTCTTTTAGAGCTAAGTCGGCCTGCCACTGAGTAGTGCTCCCAGTCTTAATAACAAAGGCAGACGCATTCTACTTCACCCAATCATGATGGTTGTCAAACAGACACCATCAAGGGCCACAATTGATACTCTAATATGAATGAGTGGAGATAAGAAAAAAGAAGAAGACGACCTGTTCGCATTTACGACGGGCTCCATTATATAGACTGTTAAACCAGAAAAAGTTAAGACACTCCCTACATTTTCAAAATTCATAAAAAATCATTAAAATGTAATAAATTATATTTCTAGCGTAAAATTGTATTTATATAAGGTAGATATAAATTGCGCTAAAAAGTTCATTATCCATTTGGATGAGGAAAGCGAAGACTAAAACATGGCTGATTCCACACTCGTCTTTTCAGTGATACGCTAACCTATGCACAGTGGAATCTGTGGCCACTGGACATGTGTGGGACCTGGAGGCTGTTGTTAGGTTCTGTGCTGCCTGGAGTATAGGAGCTCCATCTATGTTTTCCCTTCTGTGGTGAATCTGTATAAGACCGGTGGTTTTAATAAAGCTGTGTGTGTTTGTGTGTGTATGATTTAAAGGGCGATTGCCGTTTTTTGTAGCCCCCTGAGCTCCTGGCTTCTAACCGATGGTTGGGCTGAGGCATTGATGGCCTAGTTGGGATTACCTCAACCATCACATTAGCCATGAATGACGCCCTTGCGGGCGTCGCTGCTCTGTGGAGCTTCTAGTAAGGTCTGGTCGCACATAACGACATTGTACGTCATCTTTTCGCTAAGCCTGAGAGTCGCAATCGTGGTGCTTTATACGGACAAGCCGTTTCAGCGACCTATTACACGCTCAGCCTGTCACCTGTTGAAGCTGCCGCGACTCGCTGCACGGAAGTTTTGCTATATTATGACTCATTGTCATTTTACCATTTAAGGATAACAATTTAACATGAAAGTGTGCAAATTGTAAAACAAACAAAATTAAAGAAATTTACAATTTGGAAAGCGTTTGAGTGGATACGAACCTGATTAACGGAATGAAAGCCTTCCTCACCCTCTTCAACAACAAAAAAACATGATGAAATAAATTTATTAAAATTTATCATTTATTTTTTATCATGTGTGTGTGTTTTCTCCTATTGAAGGTTTTTCAATTCTGAAAGCTAGAGATCTGAATTGAAAATATTCAATATACAGTTAAACCTATCTATAGCGCCCCCTCTTGGGACTCACCAAAATAGGGTGCTATAGAGAGGGGGTGCTATAGACTGTCACTTTTAATGTAAAATGTTTACACTTCAATGTTTAAAATCGGGCGCTATAGAGAGGAAGGCGCTATTTAGAGGGGGGCGCTATAGACAGGTTTAACTGTATATATGTGAAATAACAATGAAAAATATAAAATTGTTTTTAATATATATATATCCCTAGAAGAGTCTGATATGCTCACAATAATATTGATACAAAAGATTATTTTATTGAATCTTGCCTATACAAAATCAAAGACAAATTCCATCAAGACACGCAACTTCACTAGACTGCTTGAAATCAAAACCTGATACATTAAAACATTATGTTTTTCAAATAAATAATACAACAGGTTAAAATGGAGTTTTTTATTTTTATGAATGTAATTGTTATATATATACTCTTCTATTTAATATTCAATAATCTTAGGTAGTGTAGTTTCTATTAAAAGAGATTGTATGTTACTGTTATATATTTGTATAATATTATTACAGA
>CP092874.1:88553675-88629786 GCA_030710605.1 Cordylochernes scorpioides | reverse complement strand
GTACATTCCATCATAAGCATCATGGTTGGTAGAAGTAGGCTACTGCTTTTACTGTAAGTGCACCACATGTCTACACATGTAAAAAGCAGATAACATGTATGTGATAACCAAACATAACATACATATGGTACAGTCCATGATAATTATGGTATGTATCATCATGCTTTTACTTTAAGTGCACCACATGTCTACACATGTGAAAAGCAGTTCGATTTTGCACTTACATAATAACTATTGTAATTATTATGTAAAATTATTGTTTATATTAATTTATCTTTAATTAAATATTAACAACTTAATTACGTTATGAATTGTAAATAAAAAAACAAGAGTATAAAAATGTTTTGAATAGGAATAATACTTAATATGTTTTTAGTTTGCTAATAATAGCCTTCATTGCACGGACTAGAATTACCTCAACTCTAGATAGAGTAAGTCATATTCTCATCATCAAAAAGGAAAATATTCACTGCAGGATTTGTGGAAATATGATATCTGATGAAATCTCTTCCACTATATTACAGAATGCCAATATTTAGGTGAAGAAAGATAAAAATAAAAACTCTTAAAAACACCTTCTGGAGATTTAGCAACCCACTGAAGACGCTGAGAACTATTTCAGAAAAGAAAAATATAGCGATAGAACTTTATAATTTCTACAGATCAATTTTAAATAGATTCATACACAAAAGAGGTAGTGAGGAAAGCTTTAGAACAGATGCCTAAATAAATCCCTTTTCAAACAAAGACTCGCGTGCACAAGGGGAGAGGGAGAGGAATTGCTGTATTGTTTTGTTGTTGTATGGCGAATCCATACAGGGCAATGGGCCCTAATAAAAGCCTTTTTGTTGTTGTTGTTGTTTTAGTTTGCTATAGTTTTGCATGGCTGAAAAGAATAATAATATTTACATGTGTTAAATTAAAAATATATATATATTTTTTCTTCTAACCAACTGTGATGGTTACTGGATCCCTGATAACACTTACAAGGTGCTTCGATTCATTTCATACTAGTTCAACTTTGTCTAACTCCACCTTTGTCGGTCCCAAGCCCGGATGAAAAAGAAGGAGGGGGAAGCAGTAACAAGCTCACTTAAAAACCTGGGCGCAGCTGGACATGCTTATAGTACCCTGTAAGGGCTCCAGGGATACAGTATAAGCAGTGTCTGTACTCCATGTTAGGAGCGGCTTCTTTTTTTCACTTCTTATCTCTCTTTTATTTATTTTTTGATCAAAATTGCTTTGTTATCAACACAAAGTAATAAGACCAAATAAATAAATAGTGTGTAATGTTTCTGTAACAGCGTTGCAGACGTCTGCACCACGTTAAAGATGGCCAACAGCCCGAAACGCGTTCGAGGATGGCTTTTCTTGATTTATCAAAGATATGGGTTGGCAAAATATCACTGAGCAAGTTAAATCAACGTTTAGTTTATTTCTGTTCCAAGAGATAGCGCTCTGCCGTCTAAAAATTCCATGTGATCTTGGTCAAGATATGCCATTTTTTATTTTAATATTCAACTATATATTGAAAATAAATAATTGTTAATAGACTAATATTAAAAAGGTCGTTCAATCTATTATCAGACATTTAAAATAATAAATAATGTTTGGGTAGTGAAAACGCTATAAAAAAAAAGAAAACTAATATCTGCCAATAGACTCTGAAACACTTCGAGGAAATTCTGTGCCCCCCCAATCGGAAACGGAAGTTTCTTTCAAAAGAAAAATAATTTCCCCTTGTTGAAATGAAATCAAATTTCTTTAGTTTTATCTTTTTTTCTATAGGTGAGTTCTCAAATGGAATGACTTCGACTTTATTTCACGACTTGTCGAAGTTTTGTTGCATGGTGTAAGTTGAAATATTTTATTGGCATACAATTGCTAGCATCTGACTGAGAGTTTTGTGGGTAAATGACCCGGTAGAATACTTCGTATTGCTAGTATATACAACAATCAGGATTATTTAAGGAAAGTTAAGAGGGTCAATGGTAGGATGGTCAAAAACGTTGGTTTTCGACCGCTAAGACTCAGGTTATATTCCCGCATTGGGTACTTTTTTTCTGATTTATAAAGAAATGCTTCAATGGCCCCGAATCTTGCAAAATCCAACCCCATCAGCGAGTGCGAGTAACCAAACGGGGCTCTGGCACATTTGTAAGTGTAAAGTCGAACTGCTTTTCACATGTGTAGACATGTGGTGCACTTACAGTATAAGCAGTCGCATTCTTCTACCCACCATGATTATCATGGCCTGTACCACGTGTACTAGGTAAAGCAAAAAAAAAAAGGAAAGTTAGGTCTGCTAATTATGCTAGTCAGCTATGATGATACACTTTTTCTATCGTAAAATGTCAACCTTCCATCCTTCTTTCAGTGTCTTCCTCTACTGAGGATGGGCCACATGGTCTCTCCATACTACCTCCTCCATCCTATTCATCTCCTCGTAGGTGTGTCGTCCAGTCCATTGTTTTAGATCGTCTGTGTATCCCTGTCGTCTCCTTCCCCTCGATCTCTCCTTCCGGAGCTTTCCTTCCAACACTGTCTCTCCTGCTGATCATCACATGTCCAGCAAACGTCATTTTTCGTTGTTTTTCAACTTTATCAACCGGCGTTCTGTACCCATTCGATCGATAACTTTATTATTTGTTACCATATCTGTCCAAGGAATTTTGAGAGCTCTTCTGTAAAAGTATGTTTCGAAGACTTCTATTCGTTTGATTGAAGATTTTAGTAATGTCCACGATTCACAACCAAAATTTAGTATAGACCAAATTAGTGTCTTTATCAGTCTTAAAATGTCTTATTATACCATTATAACGATTGGGAGCTTCGTTGAGTATAAGAAATTGCTACAGCGATGAAAGAAATAATTTTTCCGTTCATCATTACTCTTCACAATTCATCCTTTCATACTGCATCCCTAAGGTTAAAAATAGTCATTATTTCTCCTTTAAAAAAAATTACGATTTTTCGTTTAAAAAATAAACATTTGCGGTAAAATTTGTCAAACAGCGTTCTACAACCATAAGCCGCATTATATTGTATTGTAAAGAAAGAAAGCTTTGATAAACGCCGTGGTGGTCAGCAGGGTTAGTCAGCCCACATGTGGGGCGCCAATGATAATTGATAGGGCCAGGTGGATCAGTCAAGAAGGAAGAAATCCAGCTGACGGCCAGGAGTGAAGTCATCTTCCCTGTTGTTGACTGTTGGATGGTGTACAAGTTTGTACTTGTATGTTACTTGTTCTCCATAATACACGAAGGTAAAGAAAGAAAGCCTTGATAAACGCCGTGGTGGTCAGCAGGGTCAGTTCGGCCACATGTGGGGCGCCACTGATAGCGGATAGGGCCATATGGATCAGTCAAGAAGGAAGAAACCCAGCTGACGGCCAGGAGTGAAGACATCCTCCCTGTTGTTGACTGTTGGATGGTGTACAAGTTTGTACTTGTATGTTACTTGTTCTCCATAATACACGAAGGTAAATAAAGAAAGCTTCGATAAACGCCGTGGTGGTCAGCAGGGTTAGTTCGGCCACATGTGGGGCGCCACTGATAGCTGATAGGGCCAGATGGATCAGTCAAGAAGGAAGAAATCCAGCTGACGGCCAGGAGTGAAGTCATCTTCCCTGTTGTTGACTGTTGGATGATGTACAAGTATGTACTTGTATGTTACTTTTTCTCCATAATACACGAAGGTAAATAAAGAAAGCTTCGATAAACGCCGTGGTGGTCAGCAGGGTTAGTTAGCCCACATGTGGGGCGCCAATGATAGTTGATAGGGCCAGGTGGATCAGTCAAGAAGGAAGAAATCCAGCTGACGGCCAGGAGTGAAGTCATCTTCCCTGTTGTTGACTGTTGGATGATGTACAAGTATGTACTTGTATGTTACTTTTTCTCCATAATACACGAAGGTAAATAAAGAAAGCTTCGATAAACGCCGTGGTGGTCAGCAGGGTCAGTTCGGCCACATGTGGGGCGCCACTGATAGCAGATAGGGCCAGCTGGATCAGTCAAGAAGGAAGAAATCCAGCTGACGGTCAGGAGTGAAGACATCCTACCTGTTGTTGACTGTTGGATGGTTTACAAGTATGTACTTGTATGTTACTTGTTCTCCATAATACACGAAGGTAAAAAAAGAAAGCCTTGATAAACGCCGTGGTGGTCAGCAGGGTCAGTTCGGCCACATGTGGGGCGCCACTGATAGCGGATAGGGCCATATGGATCAGTCAAGAAGGAAGAAACCCAGCTGACGGCCAGGAGTGAAGACATCCTCCCTGTTGTTGACTGTTGGATGGTGTACAAGTTTGTACTTGTATGTTACTTGTTCTCCATAATACACGAAGGTAAATAAAGAAAGCTTCGATAAACGCCGTGGTGGTCAGCAGGGTTAGTTCGGCCACATGTGGGGCGCCACTGATAGCTGATAGGGCCAGATGGATCAGTCAAGAAGGAAGAAGCCCAGCTGACGGTCAGGAGTAAAGACATCCTCCCTGTTGTTGACTGTTGGATGGTGAACAAGTATGTACTTGTATGTAACTTGTTCTCCATAATACACGAAGGTAAATAACGAAGAGTTCAAACAGAGATCTTTACCTATCCTGCGGGCTCATTTTGATCATCCTTGACAAATCAAGTTTTAATATTATTCTGTATTTATATAAGAGTTTTTCACTATAGAGTATATGTATATTAAATTTAATTGCCATCTATCGTTGAATATTTTACACAAAAAAATCTACTGGCAATGCGCTTCTTTTAAATATCATCAAATATTGTCTCTACAGACCTTACTGCAATGATATGAGTTATTGAATGATAGGGCTTGGCTCATCAGTAGTGAACCCTCTCAGCGGTTTCTCCAAATTAATATCTAGACCGATCTACTATTGTATTGGATTGGTTTGGAATATATCCTGTATTTTCTATGGAAGGCAGCTTAGGGGTGTTTAGTGAACTATGGACATAAGCTTATAGGTCTGTAGAGGAACATGTATCCTGTAGCTCATAACTGATACAAAGGTCAGGTAATTTTCAGAATTGCCATTATTATTTTTTAAAATTACAAAAATATTATTTTTTAAAGATATCATTATTCCGTTTGAAGCGTAAATATTAATAATATTTTCATAAACTTCAATATATTATCTTTTATTTCACAAAATAACACAGATTTTTCAATGTAATTAAAAGATATATTTTCCAAGAAGTTTTTATCTTCTTAAAAAATATATTTGAAAATTTGAGAAACAATCAGTAATCTATTTAATCCCACCCCATAATCGGATTTAAAAATGTAAAAATAATTAATTTGGGAAACTGTTTAACGATATTGCTTATCTTCAATATTTGGAAGGAAGGGAAATTAAACACAAATTCCTTTGAAAAAAAAAAAGATAGAAAAAAAAATGTGCTAAGATTTTGCCTCAAGAAATTTCCAACTAAAAGATTAATTTTGTTTAATCTGACATTTTCGTATTTGGGAAATGTTTTTATTGACAACGTGGCAACATTTATTGACATTTTTGACACAAAGTTAGTTTTTTTTAATATTTGATTTAAAATTGTAAACTAAAGGATTTTTAAACCAATATCTTCCCAAATGTTAAATATATATATTATTATAGGTGTTATATATAAGTAATTCAAAGTTTTGAATTGAAAATTTACTAGTTAATTTTTCCATATAAATAAGTATACACTTGTATATGAAAATTCGAAACTATTATAGACGCGTATGATTCTTTTGAAAATTAAACAATTTCTACTGTCCTTACTGCAATGGAAAAATTGAAGGGAGGGCCATCCCATTATTTTTTTCCATTGCAGTAAGGACAGTAGAAATTATATGATGCACTAGCGCGCCATCTGTTATCAAAATTCAAAACTATTTTAAAGGCGTAAGATTGTTTTTGATATTAAACAATTTCTACTGCCCTTACTTACTTATCTTACGACTTTAAAATAGTTTTGAATATTGATAACAGATGGCGCGCTAGTGCATCATATTATAAATGTTCTAATAAAAGAAACAATTTGATATTTGCGAAAGAGCGATTGCTCGAAGCATTTTCTATATTTATAAATGTATGTAATCCTGCTGTCCTCAAAGCTTATGTCCATAGTTCTTCTAAAATACCCATTCAAAGAGTCTATCAACAGTATCACTATAAAAGGAAGTTCCAAAAATGCAATATAGCATGAACTCTTATCGCAAATCTTCACCAAATGCCTGCGCCTCGGACACTTCCCAACCCCTTGGAAAGCTGGACTACTGGTTCTCATCCCCAAACAACACTCCACCTCATCCAACCCACTGGACAATTACCGTCCAATTACTATGATCAATACATTAGCCAAAGTTTTTGAACGATGCATCCTAGCGAGGCTGCAATGGCTAGCAGACCAGCATGGCTGGTTCTCGTCCATGCAATTTGGCTTCGTCCCTGGGCGTTCGGCAGAAGGAGCCCTTGACTCAATCAACAACTTTATCAACGACGGCCTGAAGCACTGGAGAAAGACAGTGGCAATAAGCTTGGACATTAGCCATGCCTTCGACACGGTTCAAAGACATAACATCATTCAAGGCCTCCGGGACCTCAACTGTCCTGAAGAGCTTATACAACTCTCTGCAAGTCTTAGAGACAGGAAAGTGATCTACCAAGCCTGGGACTCCACTCTCACCGCGCACACAGTACTGGGTTTACACAAGGGGCACCGCTAAGCCCCTTCTTTTTCAACATTGTAGCCAGGAAAGCTCTTTCCCTTCCAAAGCCCCAAAACTGCCAAATAATTTGCTTTGCAGACGACTTCACCTTGCTTTTCAGAGCTTTCCGTAGATTACCAACAAAGGAGATTAACAAATCTCTTAAAACTTTCAGCTTATGGGGTAAAGTAAAGACTGGTGGTCTTAATAAAGATGTATGTGTGTGTATTCTGTTATAACGTCGGACCTGGAGACTGTTGTTGGGTTCTGTGCTGCCTGGAGTATAGGAACTGCATCTATGCTTCTTTCCTGTGGTGAATCTGTATAAGACTGGTGGTCTTAATAAAGCTGTATGTGTGTGTATTCTGTTATAACGTCGGACCTGTAGGCTGTTGTTGGGTTCTGTGCTGTCTGGAGTATGGGAGCTCCATCTATGCTTCTTTCCTGTGGTGAATCTGTATAAGACCGGTGGTCTTAATAAAGCTGTATGTGTGTGTATTCTGTTATAACGTCGGACCTGTAGGCTGTTGTTGGGTTCTGTATTGCCTGGAGTATAGAAGCTCCATCCATGCTTCTTTCCTCCTGTGAATCTGTATAAAACTGGTGGTCTTAATAAAGCTGTATGTGTGTGTATTCTGTTATAACGTCGGACCTGGAGGCTGTTGTTGGGTTCTGTGCTGTCTGGAATATGGGAGCTTCATCTATGCTTTCTTCCTGCTGTGAATCTGTATAAGACTGGTGGTCTTAATATGGATGTATGTGTGTGTGATATTTGGCGGATATATTCTGTCTGTATAAGTGTGGGTAACAAACTTACCTGGGGAAAAGAAGAAGTTGGTGGAAGATCTGGGGGTTGAATTGGACGAGCGATGCCATTGGCTGCAGGCTTATTTTCCCCGCATTGATCTGTAAAACACCAAGCCATTTTATCTAAAGGTAATCCAAATAGCATAAGATAGAATCCACAATTCTAAAGTTAGAAGAAAAGTTGGCAAAGGGGTGCATTGGAAATACAGAAAGGTCTTACTTTAAAATGAAAAAAAAATAATAATAAAAATAATATTGAGTAAAATTAATCATTCCTCCAGGGAAAAGTGTCTTTACATTACAACAACAACAACAAAAGCCTTTATTGAGGGCCTCTCGTCCTATAAAGGATTCGCCAGTTTACAGAGTAATTGAAGAGAAGAGAACTAAGAATACAGAGAGAAACCTATAAGTAGTAGATATAGTATAGTATTTTCTACACTGTGACTATATACAACAGCAGCAACAAGCCTTTTACTGGAATCAAAGTCCCATACAGGATTCGTCATTCTAATCCTGACAAAGATTATTTACATATAATTATTTACATCAATTAGATTATGTATATAGCTTCCCCTTCTCTTCAGCTGTCTTCCAAAATTTTAAGTGTCTTTACATTTTTATTGTTCTCTAGCTTTCGGGCACGGACGCCCTTCTACAAGAGAAAACCTGGTATAATGATACGCCAATAGAATAATTATACCAGGTTTTCTACTGTGGAAGGACGTCCATGCCTGAAAGCTAGAGAATAATACAAATGTTTTGAAAATACACTTTTCCCTGGAGGAATGATTGATTTTACTCTATATTGATACATGGGATTATTTTATAGAATTAAAATATTATTTAAAATTCTATTTTATTTTAGAATTATAATTTATAGAAAAAAATACTCTGTTAGATCGACCGCCAGAGGTCGCGCTTCCTCTTTATATAACCATTTGTTGTTTTTTCCCGATGGCCGGCTCAAACCATATGTAAATATGTAAATAGTTAACTTCTACTGCCCGCCGTCAAGGTATTATTTCATTCTCAACTATGTTTTCATATTAATTAAAGTACATTATGATTCAACCTTTATTTTAGACGAAAATCATGGTGAAGGAAGAAGAGTTTCTTTTATTGATGATAGGTGCAAGCTTTCGGGTAAAATACCCTTCGACAGGCGAGTGATAGAAGCGTGACTTATAAGAACTATGGTACAAATGGTAGGAAGTAATATATATATATATAGAAAAGGAAAGTTTATAAACTATGTAAATATTTAAAGACGTAAGATTATTTTGATATATTAAACAAATTTATTATAATTTAATATAGCAAACTTATATATGTTAATCTTATTTATATGTTATCTTTATTTTATTAATATTTTTCAACGACTACAAAGCAATATTAAAAAACATACTCATGTACCCTTCCTTCAACAACCTAAAAATATATTTTTATTTATAATATATATATATATTTTTAGTATTTTGTATAAATAAATTTGTAGCCTCAATGCGATAACCTTTTGATTATACCTTGTACATATATCATCTATGTTACGATGTACTAGAGCGCCATCTGTTATCAAATTATAAAACTATTTTAGAGGCGTAATATTCTTTTAAAAATAAAACAATTTGTACTGTCCTTTAATTTTTCCATCGCAGAAAGGACAGTACAAATTGTTTTATTTTTAAAAGAATATTACGCCTCTAAAATAGTTTTATAATATATCATCTATTTTGGGTCGCAATTTTATTTTGCAACGAGCAAAGGTTCTAATAATTTTTCAATCTGACTATGCTCTTGGTCAAATTCGATATACAAAACATCAAACCAAAATTGAAATGTATTGACAAGTTCAAATTTCCCAGTAAAAATGGGACCGCCTAAGGCTGATGCTTGACTATATTTATCTCCGTTCTCTCACATAAATAGTTCGAAATTTTACTTTGAAACATTGAACAAAAATTCTTAATTTTAGACGCTTACATATTCTTGTTACAAATACATTTTATTAGCTACCGCTCAACAAGAGCAACCTAGTTTATGATAATTGCAACTGTGAATAATATATGAAGGTTATTCATATTAAACAAAATGTTAACGCGGGATTCAATCCCGGTTCATGACTGTCGGGAATCGAGGGTGTTACCCACTCGTCCACTGACTTTTTATGCTTACATACTCTATAACTTCTTTTATTAACTCTTCTATTAGCTCCGCCTTTGACGTTCCCAAGCCCGGATGAAAAAAGAAGGAGGGGGAGCAGTAACAAGCTCGCTAAAAAACCTGGGCTCAGATGGCCCGGCTGATAGTACCCTGTAAGGGCTCCTAATCCAGGGATACAGGATGAGCAGCGTTTGTACTCCATGTTAGGAGCGGCTGCACATGGTGTCTGTTCCTCATGTCAGAGGCGGCTATTTCTTTTGGAGCTAAGTCGGCCTGCCATTGAGTAGTGCTCCCAGTCTTAATGACAAAGGCAGACGCATTTTACTTCACCCAATCATGATGGTTTTCAAACACCATCATAAGTCTCAAGCTTTACAAGCTTGATACCCTAATATGATTGAGAGTGGAGATAAGAAAGAAGAAGATAACCTCTTTAATTATATAATCTATTTTATTCTTTTTTTTTTTTCACATATTAAGCGTATTTACGCAAGTTTAGGCTTAAATACCAATTTCTTGAATTCTCAAGAAACCTCTGGAATCAAAATATACTTGGTCGTACAGGTACAGCTTGTACCACGCTGAAGAGGGCCAACAGCCCGAAACGCGTAGTTTGGCACCTGCAGCTCCAGGACATATTTTGGCTTGCCTTAGATGCACTAAACAGGACCTTTGGGAGAGGCCGCTGCTCATCATAAAACAGCTCGAGGAGCATGAACTCATGGAATTCGTGTAATCTTTACACAAGAGGATAAGAAACAACAACAACAACTAGAAATGGAAGCACCAAAGCACGAATTTTTCTTTTTTTAAATATAAATCTAACTCTTCTACTATTCTTACTGCGATGAAAAAAATAAATTTGAAGGGCTTGGATCATCAGTGGTGAACCCTCCCAGCAGTTTCGATAATTTAATCGACCAGACCGCTACTTAGCACTCTGATATTTACCAAGAAAAATGGGTTGGCCAAATATCAGGGAACAGGTTAAATCAACGTTTAGTTGATTTATATTTCACTAGATGGCACTCTGTCATAGAAAAAAACGTTCTTGTTAGTGGTCAAGATATACTTATTTTGTTTTTAATAATCTCTTTTTAACCATAAAATATATTTTATGAATAATACGTATTACAAATATATTCTTCTCTCTTCTATTAATACTAGCCGAATGACCCGGGCAACGCCCGTGTTTTACCCGACTGTAGATGTTACAACGGTGATCCTTAGGTCGCTGGTTCAAATCCGGCTCGAGGGAGCCGGCGAGCACGTGACCTCCCTGTGCGCGCGCATCCGTGACAGAGGCCGATGAGGAAAGACGGTCGTGACTATATATATATATCTCTATAACATAACGATATTGTAAAGTCAAAAATTAGGGAAAACAAACCTCTGAATGAAACATCATTTATATGATTAAAGCAAAATATTATAATTTCTAAAATACCAGAGAGGTTTTATTATTATTATCCCTAGTACACGTGGTACAGACCATTATAATCATGGTGGGTAGTAGTAGGCGACTGCTTTTACTATAAGTACAACCACATATCTACACATGTGAAAAGCAGTTCAACTTTTGCATTTGCAAATGTGCCAGAGCCCTGTTTGTTTACTTTCACTCGTTGAGGTTGTACTTTAGCAAGATACAGGGGCACATACAAAAAACGAAGTACAGGACATTATAATCATAGTGGGTAGAAGTTGGCGACTTCTTTTAATGTAAGTGCACCACATGTCTACACATGTGAAAAGCAGTTCAACTTTTGCATTTGCAAATGTGCCAGAGCCCCGTTTGTTCACTTTCACTCGTTGGGGTTGAACTTTAGCAAGATACAGGGGCACATACAAAAAAACGAAGTACAGGACATTATAATCATGGTGGGTAGAAGTTGGCGACTTCTTTTACTGTAAGTGCACCACATGTCTACACATGTGAAAAGCAGTTCAACTTTTGCATTTGCAAATGTGCCAGAGCCCCGTTTGTTCACTTTCACTCGTTGGGGTTGAACTTTAGCAAGATACAGGGGCACATACAAAAAAAACGAAGTACAGGACATTATAATCATGGTGGGTAGAAGTTGGCGACTTCTTTTACTGTAAGTGCACCACATGTCTACACATGTGAAAAGCAGTTCAACTTTTGCATTTGCAAATGTGCCAGAGCCCCGTTTGTTCACTTTCACTCGTTGGGGTTGGACTTTAGCAAGAATCAGGGGCACATACAAAAAACGTGGTACAAGCCATGATAATCATGATAGGTAGTACCTAGCAACTACTTCTACTGTATGTGCACCACATGTCTATACATGTGAAAAGCAGTTCGACTTTTGCACTTACAAATGTGCCAGAGATTCGTTTGGTTACTTGCACTCGCTGGTGGGGTTAGACTTTTGTAAGCATCGGTGGCCATTAGAGCATTTTTTATTAGAAAAAAGTTCCCAATGCGAGAGTCGATCCCGGGTCCTAGCGGTCGAAAAACCAACGGTTTAAATCACCCTTCCACCGATATTCCTAACATAATTATTTTATTGAAAAATATGGCTTATGTATTCATAAAACGCGACAGAAATTACTATAGAATTTACAACAATCAGAAAACACACACACCCACAAAAGCCTTTATTAGAGACTTGCCCCATACAGATTCTCCCAATTGGCTAAGGTAATAATCTTCTTGTGTTATTTACATAGAAATTGAACTGGCTTTACTCTTCACCTCAAAGTCATTCACTTGTTGACTAGACCTTACATAATGATGATCTAAAAAAATTATAGTAAGCTATTGCTTTAGATTTGTTTGCTGATATTTTTGAAAGCAATACGTAGGATGAAGTGTTGGTACATTTAAATTGTTGATATAGGGCCTTCCTCTCTGCATTAAGGGCTGTATAATTAAGCAGGTAATGGGGGAGTTCTTCAGTAATTTCCTTGTCATACAGTGTACACATTAAGTTTTTAGCCTCAAACGTCAGAACGTTGTTTTTTTCAAGACTGTAAATAAGTATTCTCGATTGAGCTATACATTGTTTGACTGGTAAAAGGAAATCATCGGTTAGGTAACACATTCTGTTTCTATTGAGGTATGGAAATTTTTAAAAACAACAATCAGAAAAATTAAGCTCATGTCCATAGTTTTCTTGAAAACCACTTCTGAGATTCCATCCTTCAGTGCTGCGTATATAAGCAGAATGGTCCAATACAGTATTAGAGCTCTTAGAAGCGGTCTGGTGGATTAAATTGGCAAAACCGCAGGGAGGGTTCACCGCTGATGAGCCAAGCCCTCCCAATATATTTTTTCATCGCAGTAAGGGCAGTTGAAGTTTGTATTATGTATAAAAAAACATTCGTGCTTTTAAATCCTTTCATTTTATATGTAATCAGAAAAATAAACGCTAATTCAAGGCACCAATTAGCGCTGTTAATATTTGATTTCAATATTAATTTAGTCAGTATTTTATACCTCAAAGGTCACCTCATATATTATCATTAAACTTTTAAAATCGAATAATTTTCTACCTCAAAATGGCTAAGCATATATTTACTCTCCCTAATGAACTTCTCTAGTTTAAAAAAAAAAGAAGAAGCCAACGCTGCCATTAATTTCTTCAAACATTCTCCAATTTCTGCTTCCTAGACCTTTTTCAATTCCATTTTTTTTTAATTAGACGGATAGAGCATGTGCAATTAAGCAATGGAATCAATTAAAACTAATTAAATATATACTTTTAATGAGGAACCATTTTTACTACTTATACATTAACTCTGTTTCAATTGGAATTTTAAAATAATATTTCAATTTTATACACATGATTCAGGAAAACTTTGTTAATTATGTTAAGGAGTGTTTTTAAATACTTTTATTTGACTTTTTATTCGAATTCTTTTACAAAATAAAACTATATTCTATAAAGATTTTCTCTTTAATTAGAATTATATAATTTTATGAATGCACATCTATTTTTAAAATTCTTTTCGTGCTGAATTTAAACAGTTTGTATAATTGAGAAAAAGGGGCGTTTTCCTGATCGTGCAAATTAAAAGTTGCTGATGGCTTACGCCATCTATCGGAATAAATATCAACTATTCATTAATTTCCAATTATTCCAGAATTGACCAAATACCCTATTCTTGATTAATCAATTCTGTAATAATTAAAAAATCAACGAGAATAGTTGATATTTATTCCGATAGATTGCGCAAACCATCAGCAACTTTCAGTTACACGATAAGGAGATGACTTTTCTTAATTTATGCACCTTATCCCAGTACAATATTACATTTGTACTATTTTTTCACAATTTGTATAATGTTTCGAATTAATAGGTGATAATGATGAGAAAAACATGTCTAAATAGTTTTCCTTCTTTTGGACTCATGTTAATACTTTTTTTTTAATGCTTATCCCTAGTACACATGGTACAGGCCATGATAATCATGGTGGGTAGAAGTAGGCAACTGCTTTTACTGTAAGTACACCATATGTCTACAGATGTGAAAAGCAGTTCGACTTTGCACTTACAAATAAATATGCCAGAGCCCCGTTTGGTTACTTTCACTCGCTGGTGGGGTTGGACTTTTGCAAGAATCGGAGGCCATTGGAGCATTTTATTTTTAAATCCGAAAAAAAGTGCCCAATGCGGGAAGCGAACCCGGATCGTAGCGGTCGAAAACCAACGGTTTAGACCATCCTTCCACCGACCCCCATGTTAATATTGAATTGTATATAGTATTTGATTTATTAATAATACTATAATCCTTTCGGAAAAATTATAAATAAAAAGACAATTCCCTGATGGACGAGTTTCTTTAACGGCAATACAAGATTTCAGGCTCAACAGCCCTTCGACAGCTATAACTTCGTTACTGAGGCTTGATTTATGCTCAATTAAAACCATTGCTATACTAGGAGAATCCTGTATGGGGCTTGATCCTTAATAATTGTTTGTGTGTTTGTGCTTAGAATTAATAATGGATAAAATTAACACAGATGGCGTCAGATTTTGACGTCTATTTTGACGGGAGAGTCGACCTTTGTCTCTTTAGATCAATATCCTCCCGGCAAAATTTCCATCTATAGTTCATATATTAGTTATCATTATTGTTGCTATTTGCCTCTGCAACCTATTCAGTGATTCGCTAACCATAACGTATACAAGAAGGAACGTGTGGCCATTGGACATGTGTCGGACCTGGAGGCTGTTGTTGGGTGCTGTGCTGACTGGAGTATAGGAGCTCCATCTAGGATTCCTTTCTTCCTGTGGTGAATCTGTATAAGACCGGTGGTCTTATTAATCTTTGTGTGTGTGTGCATTTAGGATAACTCGTAGTCATGAGTTTTTAACCTTTCGCGTACACTCTAAGTGAAATATCCCACTATAAGGGAAGTATATTCAGTTATACGCCTTTTTAAACTACACGCATGGACGAAACTTGACGAAAATGTACCTTTTATCATGTATATCGGAATTCTGACAATAACTCTGAAATATACACTCATGGACAAAACTTAACGAAAATGTACCTTTTATCATGTATATCGGAATTCTGACAATAACTCTGAAATATACACTCATGGACAAAACTTAACGAAAATGTACCTTTTAGCATGTATATCGGAATTCTGACAAAAACTCTGAAAGATACACTCATGGACAGAACATTAGGAAGTTGTATCTTTTAGCATTTATATCGGAATTCAGACAATAACGCTGAAAGATACACTCATTGACAAAACTTAAGGAAGTTGTACCTTTTAGCATGTATATCGGGATTCAGACAATAACTCTGAAAGATACACTCATTGACAAAACTTAAGGAAGTTGTACCTTTTAGCATGTATATCGGGATTCAGACAATAACTCTGAAAGATACACTCATTGACAAAACTTAAGGAAGTTGTACCTTTTAGCATGTATATCGAGATTCAGACAATAACTCTGAAAGATACACTCATTGACAAAACTTAAGGAAGTTGTACCTTTTAGCATGTATATCGGGATTCAGACAATAACTCTGAAAGATACATTCATGGACAAAATTTAAGGAAGTTGTACCTTTTGCCATGTATATCGGGATTCCGACAAATAACTCTGAAAGATACACTCATGGACAGAACATTAGGAAGTTGTACCTTTCAGTATGTATATCGGGATTCAGACACATAACTCTGAAAGATACACTCAAGGACAGAACATATAGATGTTGTACCTTTTATCATGTATATCGGGATTCAAACAAATAACTCTGAAAGATACACTCATGGACGAAATTTAAGGAAGTTGTACCTTTTATCATGTATATCGGGATTCAGACAAATAACTCTTAAAGATACACTCATGGACAAAACTTTCAGTATGTATATCGGGATTCAGACACATAACTCTGAAAGATACACTCAAGGACAGAACATATAGATGTTGTACCTTTTATCATGTATATCGGGATTCAAACAAATAACTCTGAAAGATACACTCATGGACAAAACTTAAGAAAGTTTTACCTTTTAGCATGTATATCGGGAATCAGACAATAACTCTGAAAGAAACACTCATGGACAAAACTTAAGGAAGTTGTACCTTTTAGCATGTATATCGGGATTCAGACAATAACTCTGAAAGATATTACAGTTACTTTTATTGAAGACACACGAGACAACCAAGTGAATATTGCCCCGACAATTAGCATTTTGTGTATAAGCTTCATTGAATTCACTAACAGGTGTCGCACAATAGGTAAAAGTAACAATGAAAGACTTCAAATAGAACGTCTTCCCCTACCCACCATACTCTCCAGACATTTCTCCAACGGATTATTACCTCTTCCGGTCGATGGCACGTGACCTGTCTAACCAGTGCGCCTCCAGAATCGCGAAGAAGTTTAAATTGGCTTGATGAATGGTTTGCGCCTCGAACCTATATATATATTTTTAAGATGGCATCCATAAACTACACAAATTAGAAAGGAAAGTTATACTTAACGAATGAAATTATTTCTGATAAATGTCATTCATAATTTATTTCCCTTTCATACAATATTTTAACTGGAAAAGGGGGGATTCATACTTGAGCACCTAGTATATTTAAAATTGCCTATTTATACGAGGCTAATGATGATCAGGGCTGAGTTAAAATGCTAGGTTCCAGAATTGAACTAAAGGCTAGACGAGCGCCTCCAGTGAGTGAATATGATTATCTGAAGTGAGAAATAAGTTTGGATTCCAGAAAGAAACCAAAGGCTAGACAAGCCGTCAGTAATGTATGTGGTAATCTGAAGTGAGGAAGATGTTTGGGTTCCGGAATTGAACCAGAGGCTAGACAAGCGCCGCCAATAAGCGAATGGGGTGATCTGAGGTAAGGAATAAGTTTGGATTCCAGAATTGAAACGATAAGTACTGCCAGTAACCGAAGGTCGCGATCTGAAGTGAGCAAAGACACTGGGTTCATAATTAGAACCAAAGGCTAGACAAGCGCCGCCAGTAAGTGTTTATGGTGATCTGAAGTGGGGAACAATTTTTGGGTTCCAGAATTGAACGAAAACCAGACAATTACCGCTAGTAAGTGAATATATTGTTCTGAAGTTAGGATAATAAGTTTGGATTGCAAAATGTAACCAAAGAGCCTAGACAGGCGCCTCCAATAAGCGAATGTGGGGATCTGAAGTGAAGAATAAGTTTGGATTTCAAATTTGAACCAAAAGCCAGATAAGCGTCTCCAATAAGCGAATTTGGTGATCTTAAGTTAGCAAAGATGCTAGGTTTCAGAATGGAACCAAAGACCAGACAAGCATTGACAGTAAGTCGTGATCTGAAGTGAAGAATAAGTTTGGATTCCAGAATTGAACCAAAAGCCAGAAAAGCGTCTTCAATATGTGAATTTGGTTACCTGAAGTTAGCAAAGATGCTAGGTTTCAGAATGAAACAAAGACCAGACAAGCACTGACAGTAAGTGGTGATCTGAAGTGAATAAAGATGTTGAGTTCCAGATTTGAACTGGAATCTAGTCAAGCGTCTTCAATAAGCGAATTTGGTGATCTTAAGTTAGCAAAGATGCTAGGTTTCAGAATGGAACCAAAGACCAGACAAGCGCCGACAGTAAGTGGTGATCTGAAGTGAATAAGGATGTTGAGTTCCAGAATTGAACTGAAATCTAGTCAAACGCCACCAATAATTGAATCTATTGTTTGAATATAGGAATAAGTTTGTATTTGAGAATTGAAACAAATTATAGACAAGTACAGCCAGTAAGTGTATGCCGTGATCTGAGGTGAGCAAAGATGCTGAGTTCCAGAATATAGCTAAATCCCAGACAATCGCCACCAATACGCAGTAATAAGAGAGAAAAAATATCATTGGGTCCACGGCCGTATAAATCGAGGCTCGGCCATTTCCTGTACCATTAGCGGCGAACTTGTTAATTAACCATCATCAGTCTTAGAGATAAGATTAACCTCAAGTACCTCAGTGACATACAGTCCTGTAAGTTACAGCGGTAACCAATGGTCAACCATTCCCTGATTGTATCAGCCCCATGTCTTTTACACGCCTTAGTACCAAATGCTTTCATCTATTCCACACACATAAGATTGAACGTCTAACTACAAAAATTCCTTAAATCAATACCATATATTTATAAATAGAAATACTTTTTTAAAATTATTATTCCGAGTACACGTGGTATAGACTATAATAATTTATCTGATCCTGTTTTGTTTAAAGATAATATATCGGTGATATAGTATTACTTTACTCTGTTTTGATTCGAAACGAGAATCGAAGGTGTATCATTATTATAAAAGACTTTGTTTATAATGTGTATGTGTGCAAGAATTGTGAAATAATAAAATAATTTGATGCACTAGCGCGCCATCTGTTATCAAAATTCGAAACTATTTTAAAGGCGTAAGATTCTTTTGATATTAAACAGATGGCGCGCTAGTGCATCATATTATAAATGTTCTAATAAAAGACCAATTTAATATTTGCGGAAGAGCGATTGCTCGAAGCATATTATATATTTATAAATGTATGCAATTCTACTGTCCTCAACTTCCTAAAAGGAAGTTCTAAAAATGCAATATAACAGCGGTATGGTAGATTAAACTGGCGAAACCGCTGAGAGGGTTCACCACTGATGAGCCAGGCCCTCTCATTAATTTTTCCATTGCAGTAAGGGCAGTAGAAATTGTTTAATATCAAAAAGAATCTTACGCCTTTAAAATAGCTTCGAATTTTAATAAAATAATTATAGTAGACCATAAAATTTCACATCTTTTATTTTTCTTTTAAAGATATCTGAAAATATAAAGTGCAATATATTATTAAATATAACTTTCATTATTAATATTCACCCTATAATAAAAACATATCAATAATCATGGTGGATAGTTAGCGACTGCTTTTACTGTAGGTGCACCACATGTCTACGCATGTGAAACTTTCCAGTTGGTCTCGAGGACCACGCCATCTCCTCAGCGGCGAAGCACGCGATCTACGTATTCTTCGTAGATCGCGAAATGCGTGGTGTCACTGGAGACCCGCTGGTGATTCTCCACCAAACTCTGCAGCGCTGGCAGAGGCGCCATATTCATTGTACATAGTGTATATAATCCATATTATCTTTTTTTTTAATAGTGTAGACTGTGTACTTTGTATGTATTGACAAGATGTCAATAAAATTATTTTAATTGTCTACACACGTGAAAAGCAGTTCGGCTTTTGCACTTACAAATATGCCAGAGCCCTGTTTGATTACTTGCACTCGCTGGTGGGGTTGGACTTTCTCAAGAATCAGGGGCCATTGGAGCATTTCTTTTATCAGAAAAAAAGTGCCCAATGCGGGATTCAATCCCGGGTCATAGCGGTCGAAAACCAACGGTTTAGATCATCCTTCTACCGACCTCCATAGAAATTCTCAATTAGACATATTTCTTCATATACAAACGCTTCCAATTTAAGGGGAAATGCTTCAATCCTACACTGCAATATTATAATAAACATAACCTTGTTTTATAACGTAACAGATTTTTAGAATTATAAAAAAGGCATCTCCTTATCGTGTAACTGAAAGTTGCTGATGGCTTGCGCCATCTATCGGAATAAATATCAACTATTCTCGTTGATTTTTAATTATATTCCAGAATTGGCCAAATACCCATTCTTGAATTCTGGAATAATTAAAAATCAACGAGAATAGTTGATATTTATTCCGATAGATGGCGCAAGCCATCAGAAACTTTCAGTTGCAAGATAAGGAGATGCCTTTTTCTTAATTTATTCACCTTATCCCAGTACAATGTCACATTTGTACTCTTTTTTTTTCAGATTTTAGAATGTTTTTAAAAAAAGATTTGGAAAATAGGAATGGACAGGAATGGTAAATAATGAAAAGATATATACTGTTTGTATTTAAAAATTAAAGTTGTATAAGCTTATGATTTTGCTTTGTTTTAAAAATGAATCGATGTTGGTTCCATATGTTTGAATTGAATATTACACCTTAGTTCTATATATTTTATTGCCTAAAAAGGAACACAACAAAACAAAAAAAGAAACTACAATGGCAAAATGATTTGATTACTAAGAAAAAAAAAAACAATAATTAAAAAATGATTATGATAAAAATTGAATATGTCTGCCAGAAAAATGCTTCTATGAATTAAAAAATAGGAATAATTACAAACTTAACATATAAACTTCAAACACTGTTTATGCAACCAAAATTTGATGATGGCATTATGCCATCTATCAGAACAATTATAAATGTTGCCTATTTATTTTCCCTAATTTCCCTCAATACACTCTTAAAATTTAAAACCAAAATATTCAATTAGGTATGCGTTTTGGGCTATCGCGTCAGCATAATGACGCTAATGACCAAATCAAGGTATAGACTATGCTTTTTATTAATACCAAAAATAGTTTTATAGTAAAAAGAAAAAGTGCGTAAATTGTTTACTATTGGTTACTTAAGCTAAACTCTTGTAAAATATTTTTTTAAACGAACTATGGATGTTTCGGATACGATTACTGCTTCACTTACAAAGCTCGGAAAGCTTGTCGCATCCTGGATATGTCTGGTCTTATCTGAATAGTTATGGCAGAACTTGACTGTATCTTCTTGCCTGACTTCTGGTCTCCAACCGAAGCCTATTTGCTTCTTTAAAAGTGCCCACAACACCCTGATGACACTAATAATTCACCAACACCCGATTGTAACTGACACACTTTTATTAAACTAACACATCCTTATATACACAATTATATTTACAAATATGTAAATCTTCTGTCTGAATAAGCAAAAATAGAAATTTACATAACCGGCGTCTCCAATGGACATTAGATTTAAGATGGCGTGCTAATGCGTCATGTTTGTATTATATCTAAAATACTTTTATTTATTGTTTGCGGAAAAGAAATGCCCAAAGCATGTTTATTTATTAATATTTATCTCTACTTTCCTCATAGCTTATATCGATCGTGTGTTTAAAATACCCTTTCCGAAGAGTTTAACTTTAGTTCCTATATAAAAGCCAAATAGCCTAATACAATATTAAAGCAGTATGGTAGATTAAACTGGCGAAATCGCTGGAAGGTTTCACCACTGATAAGCCAAACGATCCTATTATTTTTATTATTGCAATAAGGGCCGTAGAAATTTGTTTTATTTTGAAAAATAATCATACGCCTCATAAATAGTTTAAATTCTGATAACAGATGGCGTTCTAATGCAACATTTTTAGATAGAAATTATAATTAATATCATACGATATATATCTTCTGTTTTTATTTCAAATTAATGAAATGCATATGACTAATATAAATTTATAATATTTTTATATTTGAGAGAAATAAATAAATTAATTTTTGAACATTATTAAAAATAAATATAAATTAATTAATATCAAAAGATCTAGGTGAGATATGAAATAATTAGAAAATAAAATATGACGATCTCTCTAAGGTATTATGGAAACCTGATTATAAAAAAATATTTTCATTAAAAATATTTTATAAAATAAAATAGGTTTTTAAATTCTTAATTTATTTTAAAATTTGAACCTATTATTCATCCATATTTTCACATTTATTTTATTCTAAAATATAAGGTATAACTTTAAGATAAATATAGAAAATTTAATTAAAGGTTTATATATTTTCAAAATTATTTTGAGCCATCGAGAAATAAAAATCTGGCGTAAATTTTTAAAGATTTTCTTTTGTTAAATTTTATCTTGAGTTTAGGAAGTCAACGTTATTTTTAGATTTATATCTTGAAGATTTTTACGCTTCTCTCTCTCTTATATATTTATATAAGATATATTTATAAATAAAAATATGTATATATACAGTATATCCCTAGAAATTCTTTATCCAAATAAATATTTACAAATCGTTATTTGATGCAAAGTTTATACAGAAGAATTTTAGAATATTTAGAAGTTCCCTATATTTCTTACGCTTTTATTTTTTGAAAAATATACATTATATATCATTTTTATATTAGAAAAAGAGCTTGTAAATTTTGAAAATATATATTTAAATATTTATGCTAGGGATATATTTTAAGTACAAATATTTTCTACAAATATCATACATAGTTAACAAATTGTTATTTTATCTTTTAAAAACAGCTTGAGTTTTGCAATTTTAAGACAACATTTTACAGTTAAATGACAATATTTTGCATTTTTATAACAACATTTTCAGTTGCAATTGAATTTAAATTTCACAATTTCACTAGAAAACTGGATTATAGTTTTAAAAAACTAAAAAATAAACTCTATAAAACTATATTTATAAATTACCTTCACATCTTTATATATTTATACATTTTGATTATTTTTGACGCATTCTAAACAATAAAAGTAACTTTTGTTACAACAAAAAAGATTTATTTTAAGTTATAAATGTAGTTACATATAGAGATTTAGTTTTTAAAACTATAATCCCGTTACAAGTTTTTTTATTTTCAACTTCAACCGTTATCAGGAGTGTTTTAAAAATAAATGTTTTAGATAAAATAAAGCAATACGCACATAGCATTCAGTTCCATCATCATTGCTTAACTTTTTGTAAATAACTACTTTGCGATTTCTTCTATCTGCTTATGTTATTGCTTATTTGTTCAATGTATATGTTTATTCAATGCTCTTTTTCTTAATTGTTTATTTTCCTTCTGACAAATCTGTTACCTACTCTAATACAATATGAATTATTGTAAATAGTTTCACGCGCAATTATCCAGGTCAGATATAGCGTGTCTTATTCGCAACTGGTAATGAAAAATAATAATTCAGTTTAGATAGCTTAGAATTTTTCTTACGCATTTGCACGAGCTGAAATAAATTAAAATTTAATATATTTTTTCACTGCCAAATGAAGTTGGCCTCATGTTGAGCGTTGACTGGGTAGCCATTGAATAAAATAATAATATTTTTACAAGGAAAAAATATTTAGAGTATTCTTTTTCTAACTTCAAGTCAGACTGTGCGAGATAAAAACCAAATATCTGGAATAGAAGGCTCTGATGTAACATTACGTGAGTGTTGATGATGCACCGAGTAGGTACCGTGGATTATTCTATGACATTTATTCGACCCTTTTATAATGAAAGTTCAGCTTTCTAAATGGATAAGATGCACAAGAAAAATAGACCCCAGGGAAAGTCAATGACGACTAAATCGAAATGATAACTTGTAAGTTTTTTTTTTGCGAATTTTAAACAAATTTATTTTTCAATATAAAAATTTTAAAAATGGCTTAATTTTATAAGCTGGGAATCAGTTCAGAGCGTGATTAGATGTATCTCAAGATGTGCTCGAATCAGAAATGAAAAATCTTTTATCTTCTCTATTTCCGAATGACTATCAATCTTCTGACACAAACTATCATAAATTAATCAGAGACAAGAGTTATACTTTTTCTAATGATAAAATAATTTATTTTGATAATATTCAAATCTGTTCAATAATTAAAAAACTTTAAAATGGCAAGGCTCCAGGAATAGATCATATAAGCAATCAGATGATCAAAACGGCAGTTCATCATATATCTCCTGTGTTAACAAAATTGTTCAATGCTTGTATTGGACTTAATTATTATCCGGAGGCCCGGAGAAAGTCAGCAGTAATGATTATAAAAAAACCTAATAAAGAAAATTATAAAGATCCGAAAGCCTACCGCCCTATAAGCTTGTCTTCTAATTTAGGTAAACCTTTTGAAAGTCTAATTCATATTGAACTTTTAAATCATATTAATAGTAATAATGTTATGCATCCTGCTCAACATGGATTTACACAAGAAAAATCAACAATCTCTGCTTTACAAGAAATAACTAAATTAAGTCTTCTGAAAAGAGAAACAGAAAATACGGCAATAGTAACAGTGGACATCAGCGGAGCTTTCGACAACGCATGGCATCCGGCAATTCTCCAACAACTGGACAAGGCAAATTTTCCAGCGGTACTTATAAAAATAATTAATTCTTACTTTGAAGACCGGAGTGTAGAGTTTAAATATACTAATGTAAAGTGTATAAAAAAGATAAATAAGGGATGTACCCAGGGTGGTATTATTTCTCCTATTCTTTGGAATATATTACTTAATGATTTCAACTTATCTTTTAACGAAAGTTTTGCTAGAGTAATTGCTTTCGCGGACGATGTAACATTTGTGGTATGGAGTTCAAACATCTATGATCTTCAGTATAATATTACCAAATGTTTAATAAAAATCAAAGCCTGGTGTGAAAAGGTAAACCTTTCACTAAGTCCAAACAAAACAGGTATACTCTATATACATAACTATGAAAAATTGCCCATTAATTTTGATGGAAAAATAATTCAACCATCAGAAACTGTTAAAATTTTGGGAGTTATTTTTAAAAATCATAGACAAAGGAATAAGATTAATTTTGGAACACATGTTGACAATATAATTTTGAAAGCTACGAAACTTAAGAATATATTATTCTCATTATGTGCACGTACTTGGGGCATTGATACTCGACGTAGATTGATCTTATATAAAGCTATGATACGCTCTACAATAAGCTATGCATCAAATATTTGGTTTCCTTTTATCACTGCAGCAAAAAGATCCAAGTTGAATTCTATACAATATCAAATTCTTATTAGATGCATTCATGCTTATAGGACTTCATCTTCTTACATCACACATATACTAGCGAAAACCCCTTTACTGTCCGATTATCTTGAATTATTACAAACAAAGTATAATATGACAAATTCTCTCACAGATCGAACACTCAAAAAACCCCTTCAAAAAGAATTAAACAAACTATATCTGGATCTAAAATTTAAGTTTTATCTTTCTCAATCTAATGAACTGTTCAAGAAATTCTTTCCAATTGCTGTCCCAAATTTCATTTCTTCTGATAAATTCACTACTTTATTCTTAACTGGCAAAGGACCCTTCTTAAGTTTCCTATTCAAACTGAATGCTATCAATGATCCAACATGTGAATGCCGCTTAGATGTTGAATCACCAGAGCATCTTCTTTTATCTTGCCCTCTGACTAATCAAATTGTATGTAGATACTTTGAAACATTACCAAATTCTCTTTGTGTACATACTCTATCTTATGTGAACTTTGTTAAGTTTAGAACTATTTGTACAATAATTTACAAAACAATACTAATTCATCGAGTAAATAATTAATCATATATATGTAAATAATACTAGCACAGCACAATAGTCCTTTGGACTTCGTGCTTTTGTAACAATAAATAAAGTGATACAGGAGAAATTTAAAAGTCATATAAAATTAGCACTAATTGTGGAATTTTCATATATATTATTTATATCTTTTGATTAAAATGGATTAGAAATTGAGGTTTATATAGACAAATCTTAAAATAAAAATAGCAACTATTGAAACTAAAAGAATATAGATAGTAAAACTGCTAATGTTTAATATTTATGTTTGAACTGTATTAAATGTTTGAATTTGAAAATAAATTGTAATCTATAAAGTAAAATATCTATATAGTACGTTAATTAAGAAATTGCACCAATTAGAAAATATATATGCATAAAGGTTTTATGAAAAAAATATTTATGACACAAAAATGGTAATAAATTGACGTATTTAAAAACAAGGTAATAATTATAAAACCCAATTGACGTATCTAAATAAAAATAAAAGTGCTTCTATATATTAAAACTAAAATATCAAAAAGAAATTTAATAAAACTGCTAACGTTCAAATAAATAGAGAAATATAAATTAAAATGGAATGATGAAAGATTTTAATTAAGTGTTACTTGTCTTTAATTCTAAAAGCTTATATTTGGCTTGATAAATATTTTATTTTGTTTAATTAAAATATTGTAATAAATATCGATCGAAAATTCTTAATTAAATTGATAAAAAATATTTATTTAAAATAAAAAATTGTTTTTATATTAAATTGTTAAATAGGGAAAACTTTATATAACTTATATAATATTTTTAACTTTTGTGAAATATGATATCAAACTTCGAAATATGTTGTCTTTAAAATGTAAAAATATAATATCATAAAAATTTATAATAAAAATGTAATATCGTAACATTTTATTTTTATTTATTTTAAAAAATAGAGACATAATCAAGTGTGATGGAAAAAATAAAATCCTAATTTTGAAAAATATGGAGAGAAATATATCAAAAATAAAAGATTTTGAGAGTTGTAATTAATATAATAAAGAATTTGAAATTTTAAAATTGTTCATTTCTACATGAATGTTTGGTGTTTATCACTATTTTTTAAAGATATTTTTATAAGAGATATATTATAGATATTAAAATATATAGATATTACGAGATATAGTGTGAACTCAAAAGATTAGAAAATTATTATTATATAAAAATAATGTAACTATACATTTCCAAAATAATTTTTTTTAACAATTAATTCGAATATTCGTACTTACGCGCATTCGACAAATATTTCGCACCATAATTTTTAATTTGAAAATAAACACTTCTGACATCATGTTTGGTGTTTATATTTTTATAATTAAGAATGAGATTTGTATATATTGTTTATAAACTTTATACGGATCTTTTTACATCATGTTGTTTACAGTCTACTTCTTTATTCTTGTTTATAATGATGATATATATTCATTCACAGATTAATAAGAAATATATATATTTAGTCCCAAAAAATGAATATTATCATATCTCCAGATAAGCAGATATTTAAACGTGTTATCGAAATTTTAGTCTTCTTATTAAAGTGTGTATTTTTGAAGTGTCATTTTTAAATTATGGTTTTATTTATATTATATTTAAAAGTTTATATTAATTTTAATATATTTTATTATTATTAAAATTATTATAAAAAAATTTAAATATTTATAGTTTTAATTTATTTAAGAGTGTGTTTGCAAGTTTTAAAATTATTATTATTATAAAATATTTTAAATGATGGTTTTACTTACTTGTGATCTGGCTTAGTGGAGTAATGAATTCGTCCATCAAATGGCGATTTCTCTGGACAAACCATACAGTACCATGGTAAGAATATATATAAAATAATAATAATGATAAAAGGTCAGGTGTCAGGATAAGCCTATATTGAAAAAAATAGAGCAATTCATAGATAGATATTTAATTAAAAAGGCATATATACACATATAATAATTACCCCTATTTATAGTATTATGAAATAAATAAAGCTTTCAGGGTTAAGTTCCTTGTTCATGTTTCTTGTTCATTATATATGTGCTTATATATAACTAGTTGATCCATCTAGATTTATTCTTCAATTTTTATTCCTGTAGAAGGGTCGTTAATACCAGAAAGCTTGAAAATAAAAAGTTGAACAAGAAACGTAGCCCTGGATGTTTTATAATAAAAAGGCATATATTGAATCAAAATTAAATTTATTTTATCATATATTATGCTGCAAACCTTGAAAAAGGTAGGCGTAGAGTCAACTGAAATATTGGTAAATAAATTATTTTTGAACCAATATATGCCCTTTTAATTATATATATATATTTTGAAACATATGTTCATAAATATTGGCGTAAATAGGATAAATTATTTAATTTTAAAAGTATTGATATTTATTTATTATATTTAAAAGCAATTAGAAGATTTAAGAGATTTTTGCTCCACCAAAGTACTACACAAATATAATCTATATTTTCATATACAATTTAGAGTTAAAGTTAACATTAATCATTGATAGTAAAAATAATATAACTTTTAGACATTTATATTCCTATTTATACTATGTACATTAAAGATATATACAAATAATATAATAATTTCATAGGTTTTAGAGTTTTAGATTTATAATAAAAATCTCTGTAGTTCAAGTAATAATATTTAAACATTTTAAACTGGGCAACACTGTAAGACAACAATGGAATTAACCTTAAAACATAAAATACTTTTTGTTTACCTCTTTTATAGTATATGTATTTATTATTTTGGGAAAAATATATATATCTGCGTGTTTTTTAAATATAAAAAAAATTGTCTTATTTAAATTAAAAAACTCAAAAACGGTAGCAGATACTCGAACTTAAAAAAAATTAAAATAAGACTTAAAATATAGCTTTAAAATATCACTTGTGCTATTTATGTAGCATTTATTGTATTTTGATTTTGTTTTTCGTAAAGACGGAGACTTTCGATATATAATATTGTATATATATACTTATTATATTGTATATTTATTGTGTATTTATTGTAAATTTGTATATTGTATATGTATGTTATATTATAAATATACTTAAGTAAGTAGAACGTCTTTTATGTCGCCGTTCATCTGTTTTTTAAGGAAACAGAAGCAATTTTGTTCACACTTGGTTATCTCGTGTGACTTCAATAAAAGGTTAATGTATTATCTTTCAGAGTTATTGTCTGAATCCCGATATACATGCTAAAAGGTACAACTTCCTTAAGTTTTGTCCATGAGTGTATCTTTCAGAGTTATGTCTGAATCCCAATATACATGCTAAAAGGTACAACTTCTTTAAGTTTTGTCCATGAGTGTATCTTTCAGAGTTATTGTCTGAATCCCGATATACATGCTAAAAGGTACAACTTCTTTAAGTTTTGTCCATGAGTGTATCTTTCAGAGTTATTGTCTGAATCCCGATATACATACTAAAAGATACAACTTCCTTAAGTTTTGTCCATGAGTGTATCTTTCAGAGTTATGTCTGAATCCCGATATACATGCTAAAAGGTACAACTTCTTTAAGTTTTGTCCATGAGTGTATTGTTTGTTTCTTCAAGGGAATCGGGCTACGATGGTGAACACTTTCTTTATTTAAGAACGGAACTTACTAACTAACTGACAACATTCATTTGTCTCTATTTATAACCTAACTCGAGCGTCTATATGCAAAACCATATTTACATATTTACATCTGAATATGTACATTTACATCACATCTCCCCTCTTAGAGATTAGCTCTAGACCTCTCCAAAACGTCTGGGCGGACGAACTGTTCTTCCAGGAGATGTTGATGATCCGGCCACATCCGCAGCAGCATCCGAAGTGTGTGGGTTGGCCTCTGGGTAATTTACATATGGCTCCCCGTTAAGGTCCGTCAGCCAAACTCGATCATTTACTTCCAATGGAGGCAGTTCTCGTACTCCTGCGCCCTTAGGCTTCGCATCAGAATCCTTTAATCCGTCGCCCTTTGGCTTCGCTTCAGAATCCTTTACTCCTTTTCATCAATAGCATTCACAACACCTATTATAGAGGGAGCAGAACAAGCTTCCCTTGATTTGCCATAGTGATCCGAATTGTCACTCCGCACCTTCAAAGGAATCCCACAGGAACCACAATTTTACTTTTGTACTATTTCACTTTTGTACAATTACACTTTTGTACAATTACACTTTTGTACAATTTTACTTTTGTACAATTACACTTTTGTACAATTACACTTTTGTACAATTACACTTTTGTACAATTACACTTTTGTACAATTTTACTTTTGTACTATTTCACTTTTGTACAATTTTACTTTTGTACAATTTTACTTTTGTACAATTTTACTTTTGTACAATTTTCACTTTTGTACAATTTTCACTTTTGTACAATTTTACTTTTGTACAATTTTCACTTTTGTACAATTTTCACTTTTGTACGATTTTACTTTTGTACAATTTTACTTTTGTACAATTTTACTTTTGTACTATTTCACTTTTGTACAATTACACTTTTGTACAATTACACTTTTGTACAATTACACTTTTGTACAATTTTACTTTTGTACAATTTTACTTTTGTACAATTTTACTTTTGTACTATTTCACTTTTGTACAATTACACTTTTGTACAATTACACTTTTGTACAATTTTACTTTTGTACTATTTCACTTTTGTACAATTTTACTTTTGTACTATTTCACTTTTGTACAATTTTACTTTTGTACAATTTTACTTTTGTACAATTTTACTTTTGTACAATTTTACTTTTGTACAATTTTACTTTTGTACAATTTCCACTATTCCAATGAATACATCATTTTGGGAGCTTGATACTTCTTGTACGGTTTTTGTGTGACAAACCTTGGCAAAATGACCTTTCTTTCTGCACTTGTTGCAAATAGCATCCTTAGCAGGACATTGTTCTTTCGAATGTCCTTGGTAATATCCACATCGGAAACATTTACGTTTCTCATAAGAAGAACAACCTTGAGGATTCTTTGGAAAATTAGAATTGTACGTTTTTGTACCTTTCATTCTTGTTTTCTGGAAATTTGTGCCATTTCTCCCTCCTTTCCTGTTAATCACATCCACGTTCCGATTTTCAGTGTCTTGCCTGATTTCTTTTTGTTGATTTTTTACACTTTCTGATTGGCGCACAATCTGGATTGCCTTCTCCAAGGTTAGTTCCGATTCTAACTGTAATTTCTCAGAAAGATTAAGGTTTTTCACTCCAACTACCAAGCGATCCCTGATCATCTCTTCTTTTAAGATACCATAGCTGCAGGTTTCTGCCAGCACATAGAGATTGGTTATGAATTCCTCTACAGGTTCCATCTCCCCTTGGCTTCTTCTATTGAATTTTGCTCTTTCATAAATAACATTTCTTTTTCCTATGAAATAGTCCTGAAATTTGGACACCACTAGTTTATAGTCATTAATTTGCGCTTCACTTAAATTAAATAAGATCAAGATTTCTTCTGCTTTATCGCCCATTATGTAAATCAGAGCATTTACTTGCTCACTTTCACTTTTCTCTGAAAGTTCTGAAGCGATTCTGTATCTTTGAAATCTTTTGAACCATATCGGCCATTCATTAGGTTTGCCGAAATTGAATCCTTCTGGAGCAGCTACTTGTATATAATTAGCCATTTTTTTTCCTTTTCTTAAAAAAAAATTCTTATATTTCAACTTTATAATTTTGAAAATTGCTTTTACGCTTTTACCGCTTTTACGCTGCCACCATGTTTCGTTTCTCTAAGGAATCGGGCTACGATGGTGAACACTTCTTTATTTAAGAACGGAACTTACTAACTAACTGACAACATTCATTTGTCTCTATTTATAACCTAACTCGAGCGTCTATATGCAAAACCATATTTACATATTTACATCTGAATATGTACATTTACATCACATGTATCTTTCAGAGTTGTTGTCTGAATCCCGATATACATGCTAAAAGGTACAACTTCTTTAAGTTTTGTCCATGAGTGTATCTTTCAGAGTTATGTCTGAATCCCGATATACATGCTAAAAGGTACAACTTCTTTAAGTTTTGTCCATGAGTGTATCTTTCAGAGTTGTTGTCTGAATCCCGATATGTATAGCATGTATATCGAGTTCGATCAAATAATCCCTTGAATTATAATTATAATAAAAACATAAGCCTCCAGGGAAAAGTTTCTTTTAAAAATATTTTTTATTTAAAAAATCTCGAGCTTTCGGGCAAGTACGCCCTTCTACGGGAGAAAATGCTTTATATGATTAACACGCCAATGAAATATGATTTAAAATTAAATAAAGTCAATTTTCTGTTTACATTTGCTTTAAAAGCACGATCAACGCGGGCTTTAGGGAGGCCATATATGAAGGCATCTGTTTGCATATTAGACAAGAAGTCTTTCAATTCTTCATTATACTAAACTTATAGCCCTATGCCTCGAAACAAATATTCTAACATACGATTCCAAAACTTACGAACAGATTAAAGGTTCTCCCATGGGGAGCTCTCTTTCAACCTCAGTAGCCGAAATAGTTATGCGTCGCATAGACAATTGGATAACATCCCTATTCCCGTCAGATATAGTTTTATGGCGTCGTCTTATTGACGACATATTCTGTATATGCCCCGAAAATCAAACCAGGAACATTCTAGAAAGACTCAACAGTTACCATCCTAACCTAAATTTCACTTTTGAAAAATAAACCAACAATAGCCTGCCTTTTCTAGATATAAAAATTATTCGCATACAGAATCAATTCCAAACAACTGTTTATTATAAGCCATCCTTCAACCCCGACTATATCCGTTTTTCCTCCTACTGCCCACTCAGCCATAAAATCAATACCGTAAAGACCTTAACTAAACGTATCCATAGCCATTGTTCACTTCAAACTTTTAAAACAGAAGAAACTCAGAATATTATAAAAAATCTAAAGACTTGTCAATACCCTTTATCATTTATTCTAAGACATTTCTATAGCCCCTCTGAAATTCAGAATTCCCCAATCTATAAATCTATTAGCAGTATTCCTTATTCACCAGTATCTGTTTCTATAGCCCGTCATCTGAAGAAATTTGGAATCAAAACCTTTTTCAGAAACTCACCTAATTTAAATTCGTTACTAAGAAACCCCATAACAAAGAACAATACCATTTATTATCCTTCCAATATTAAGAATGCCATATACTCCATAGAATGCAACGAATGCAAAACCAAATATGTCGGCGAAACTGGCAGACATTTAAATATAAGACTATCAGAACATAAACGAAATATCGATAATCAAGACAGTAGATCTTTAGTATACCAACATATAAGAGAAACAGGCCATTCCTTCTCCCTATCAGAACCAAAGACCCATTACTCCAACATCCCCAATAGACTACAGAGACTAATAATAGAATCCATCATATCCAGAAAGCACAATAGCATCAACAGAAGAATAGATATTCCGGAAATTTATAACATTATATTCCCTGAGCCCAGCCCATAACCTCCAAGTGAAGCACGCGCAACAGAAGCCCGCGTTGATCGTGCTTTTAAAGAAAATGTAAACAGAAAATTGACTTTATTTAATTTTAAATAATATTTCATTGGCGTGTTAATCATATAAAGCATTTTCTCCCGTAGAAGGGCGTACTTGCCCAAAAGCTCGAGTTTTTTTTTAAATAAAAAATATTTTTAAAAGAAACTTTTCCCTGAAGGCTTATGTTTTTATTATAAATATAAATGTATATCGAGGTTGAGACGATAACTCTAAAAGATATTACAGTGACCTTTTTTCAAGACATACTAGATAACCAAGTGTGAACAAAATTGCTTCTGTCTCCTTAAAGACATTCCACTTCTTAAAGTGTTGTCCATGAGTGTAGTAGTTGCTACACTGAGAGGATACTATAGAAGGAAGTTGGCGAAGACTTCCATTCACAGCCGAGACATAACAAAATGGGAGTTCTCCGTCACCAGATAAGCCAATCCACCTGTTGGTATTCTCTCACAGCACGGGATAAGCTCAGAGATAAGGTGACGGAACTAAACATGGCGTCCTTCATGGCCTGCAATTTAACGGCTAAAACATCCAAACTATTGTCTAACAACCGACAATACTTGTTTCATATTTCTATTTCTTTTGAATACACATCCTGAATGGAGTCTCAGATAAAGTCTGCTGTTGTAATTTTAAATGTGTTAACAAACTACACTGATGGACCAAACTTAAGGAAGTTGTACCTTTTAGCATGTATATCGGGATTCAGACAAAAACTCTGAAAGATACTCTCATGGAAAATACTTAAGGAAGTTGTACCTTTTAGCATGTATATCGGGATTCAGACAATAACTCTGAAAGATACACTCATGGACAAAACTTAAGGAAGTTATAATTTTAACCATGTATATCAGGATTCAGAGAATAACTCTGAAAGATACACTCATGGACAAAACTTAAGGAAGTTGTACCTTTTAGCATGTATATCGGGATTCAGACAATAACTCTGAAAGATACACTCATGGACAAAACTTAAGGAAGTTAAAATTTTTACCATGTATATCAGGATTCAGACAATAACTCTAAAGTGAGCTTTATTGAAGACCCACGAGATAACCAAGTGGGAACAAAATCGCCTCTGTCTCTATAAAAAAAAAAAACAAAAAAACAGACGACCGGCGATATCAAAGACCTCCTGCTGCGAGGGGTACCACTGATGAGCCAGGGCCTCCCATCAATTTATAATTGTAGTAAAGGCAGTATAAATTTGATTTTTAATAAAAATCATATATATAAATGTCAAAAACAGCTTAAATTTCCTGTAACTTTACTAAGTTTCCCAAAAAAAAATGATACTTTTGTACTTGAAAGAAGGTAAATAAAATATCATTGGTATAAGACAAACATATCTAACGTAAAGATAGAGGCTGCCTGGCCGGCATTCATAGTTCTTAGAATTAAGAGGAAGACGTCTGGTGGCTCACCTGGGGCACGCGACCTGCTGCGTGCTTCACGGCAAAATACCTCGTAAAAGATGGAAGATTGGTCCATCGAAATATCGGATTAATAAATAATCTTATTACAATCCAAAATAAGCCTTATTTTTTAAAATAGTCCTTAAAATTAAAGATACTTCAGCCAGTTAATTATCTCGACGTTACGACTAAAATATTTTGTCCTCGTCAGGAACAAATACAAATTAAAACATTCGTCAAGGCGTTAAAAATTATTCTTATTCAACGCCATGCCAAAGGTTTTCATTTTTATTTGTTCCTGACAAGGACAAAAGATTTTAGTCGAGATAAGATATATACTGGCTGATGTATCTTTCATTTTATGAAACCTATCTATGACTTAACAAAAATATCTGATACAAATCTATACACTCAAAATATACAGAAGATGCAAATATCATGAAACTCATGACAACAGACGAACCATGGTAGAGCAGAAGACAATTTTTCAAAATGGCTGCCCGCATCTCATCAGAATTCTCCCACCTGCCTCCACTTTTTTTGTTGAGAGAAGGTTTATTTGTTTTCTCTGTGTTGCAGAAGGTTTTGTTTTTTAAATTCCGTCCACAGTTGGTTTCCTTCTTTCTTTTCAAGATATTCGAATAAAATCAATAACAAAACATAAATTTATATTGAAAATAGAGCAATCCATAAATAAATCTTTAATTAAAAAGGCATATATTGGATCAAAATATCATATATTTTACCAATATTTCAGTTGGCTGAGCGCCAACCTTTATCAAGGTATTATAACATTTTAAAGTGTGTCAACAACAAACTCAGCGCCACATAACGTCAACAGCATTAAGTTTTTAAAAATATTTTGTTATATTCAATGGGGAGAAAATTTTTGATATATATATTTATTTCCCCATTATATTTTCACCCCATTGAATATAACAAAATATTTATAATAACACAATTCTGTTGACGTCATGTGGCGCTGAGTTTGTTGTTGACACACTTTAAAATGTTATAATACCTTGATAAAGGTTGGCGTTCAGCCAACTGAAATATTGGTAAAATAAATGATTTTTTGATCCAATATATGTCTTTTTAATTAAATAAAATTATATGAAAACTGGTACAAAAGTGAAATCCATTATGACAGGTTTGCTGATTTGATAAATTACAGAAAGGTAAAGAGGGCGTCACAACTACTTTAATTGATTAATTTTATAAAGAAGCTTTCGGACAAACCCTTCCTCAGCAAACTAAAACACACATAAAAAAAAATCTGGGAATATCTACAATTATTCAAACCTTTTCGAAGTTTAACATTGAAATGAAATTTTTATATATTTTTATTAAAACATCTATGATCTTTTCAAGATTACAGAGTCAACAACGATTTAATAGCTTTAGGCCCTAGTGATTTAATTTCAAGTAAGGACACATATATAAAATTTAATTTCCTTTGTAAATGTCATAATTTGTATATAATTGTATGCACCCCCGACCCACTATGCATGTACAATGTATGATTTTCAAAGATTTAATAAAGAATAAGGTAACTGGAGGAAAGAAAGTGGCAACAAGACATAGGAAGCAGGCTAAAAGCGGGCACAAGTATAAATAACTTGTACAGCCCGGACGTATCTGGTATCCGCAGAAGTTATATTAGTAGAGAGACGCCCAATATTTCCGGACAGGACCGGACGTATTTGATAACGCGGAAGTAAATAGAGTCGAACACACCCGATACTTCCTGACCAGGCCGGGCGTAACTAACACCAAAGAAAGCCGCCGGTCCAATTAGAAAGTCTCCCCTAAATAGGTCAACCAATAGAAAAAACGGGCACGTTCCATCCTTCGACCAATGGGAAAGAAGACGACTCTTGGTGTTAAATCGAAAGGCAAGAATTGTCAGTAGTGATTTCGCTTCCAACAAGGTGACATCTGCTCTAGACCTCTCTCCCTCTGCTCATCCCATAGCTAAGTACAATCCCCACCATGTGATCAGATAATTAACAATCAAAATCGCTCCGCTCTTCTCAAGCTTTCTTTCCTCCAACCCAGTTGCCTTTTATTTTCAAACCCCATCACGTGTCCTGATTATTCCTAACTGTATGCTTCACTTGCCACTCAACGACTGCGTTTCAACCAATCCTCACCATTCAAATCGAACAACAAGAAATTCCGCAACGATATTGTCACAGAACGGTTAAGCCGACAGGATTCTACAACAGTGTAATACATCAAATATTGCAGTGTAATAACTTTGGATACATTACATAAATATATTTTGGATTTCATTAAGAAAAATGGTCTTTGATGTAACGATCTCAAGGAAATATTGGACATATCTTGTGGTTGTAAACAATATATAGGTGTATGCGTGTATATGTGTATATATGTATATATTTTTAAATTTAATGATGTAACTGTAAATAAAATTCAAAGAATATCTCTATATGTAAATAATATTTATGAATCTTTCTAAGTTACTTTCTGTGTATCTTTCCATGTTGAATATTTTCTTTGTTATATTTGTATGTACATTTAGCGCAAGTGTCCCTAGGGGGACATAGCGTTTTGAATTGAAATAAATAAATCTTTAATTAAAAAGGCATATATTGGATCAAAATAATATTTATTTTACCAATATTTCAGTTGGCTGAACGCCAACCTTTATCAAGGTATTAAAACATTTTAAAGTGCGTCAACAACAAACTCAGCGCCACATAATAATTGTTTGGTTAAAAATGTATGTTTTATTCTTATTTGTTATTAATTGTTAATTTTATTGTAGAAATTGTTGTTAAATATTATTCATTGATGTTATTCTATTCTTTATTGTTAATTTATATAATTCATTGTTTTACATAATTAATTCTTTATTGTTTTATTTTAATCTGTATATATTTTTATTGATTAATTTGTATTGATTCGGCAACAGTGTGTTGTTTATATTTTGTGTTTTGTTTAGTTTACTCGCTTGTCTAGTTAAATCGAGCCATCAAGTCATGTTAGGCTAATCAAATTAATTCATGTAGCTTTTATTTTAGAATCATTAAATCGAAATTCCTTGTTAAATTTAAGTAGAGTTCCCAAATTCAAATTTACAGAACTCATTCAAGTGGATCATCGCTATACCGTAAGCTCATAGCATTTGATCTAGGTAGTTAACGCGATTACAATAATAAATGATATTTTGATCCAATATTTGCCTTTATATTTAAAGATTTATTTATGGATTGCTCTATTTTCAAAACATCTGTGATCAAACAAAAAATAAAGTTGTTGATGGCTTACTCCATCTGTTGGAAAAAATATCAACTAATCATTGATTTTTCAAAAATTTTATTTCAGAAATAGCTGAATACCTTTTCTTGGGCAATTGAAAAAAATCAATGATTAGTTTTGATTTATTCCGATAGATGGCGCAAGCCAATAGCAAAACTTTTAGTTACACGATCAGGAGATGCCTTTTTCTTTATTTATCTCTTAGATCCCACACTACAATGAACAACACTAAATAAATAAATAGCACAGATATAGCGTATACAACTCCGCCTTTGCCGGTCCCAAGCCCGTATGAAAAAGGAGGAGGGGGAGCAGTAGCAAACTCTCTAAAAAACCTGGGCTCAGCTGGCCCGGCTGATAGTACCCTGTAAGGTCTCCTAATCCAGGGATACAGGATGAGCAGCGTTTGTACTCCATGTTAGGAGCGGCTGCACATGGTGTCTGTTCCTCATGTCAGAGGCGGCCATTTATTTTGGAGCTAAGTCGGCCTGCCACTGAGTAGTGCTCCCAGTCTTAATGACAAAGGCATTCTACTTCACCTAGTTATGATGGTTGTCAAACAGACACCATCAAGGGTCACAACTTGATATCCTAATATGATTGAGTGGAGATAAGAAAAAAGAAGAACACGACCTGTTCGCATTTACGACGGGCTCCATTATATAGACTGTTAAACCAGAAAAAGTTAAGACACTCCCTACAATGTAGGGCCTACATTTTCAAAATTAATAAATATCATTAAAATGTAATAAATTATACTTCTTGCATAATACTGTATTTATATAATGTAGATCTATATTGCGATAAAAAAGTTCATTATCCATTTGAATGAGGAAAGCGAAGACTAAAACGCGGCAGATTCCACACTCGTCTTTTCAGTGATACGCTAACCTATGTACGGTGTGGCCACTGGACATGTGTCGGACCTGGAGGCTGTTGTTGGGTGCTGTGCTGCCTGGAGTATAGGAACTCCATCTATGTTTCCTTCCTGTGGTGAATCTGTATAAGACCGGTGGTTTTAATAAAGCTGTGTGTGTTTGTGTGTGTATAATTTAAACGGCGATTGCCGTTTTTTTGTAGCCCCCTGAGCTCCTGGCTTCTAACCGATGGTTGGGCTGAGGCATTGATGGCCTAGTTGGGATTACCTCAACCATCACATTAGCCATGAATGTCGCCCTTGCGGGTGTCGCTGCTCTGTGGAGCTTCTAGTAAGGTCTGGTCGCACATAACGACATTGTACGTCATCTTTTCGCTAAGCCTGAGAGTCGCAATCGTGGTGCTTTATACGGACAAGCCGTTTTAGCGACCTATTACACGCTCAGCCTGTCACCTGTTGGAGCTGCCGCGCCTCGCTGCACGGAAGTTTTGCTATATTATGACTCATTGTCACTTTTTCATTTAAGGATAATAATTTGACATGAAATTGTGCAAATTGTAAAACAAACAAAATTAAAGAAATTTACAATTTGGAAAGCGTTTTGAGTGGATACGAACCTAATTAACGGAATGAAAGCCTTCCTCACCCTCTTCAACAACAAAAAACATGATGAAATAAATTTATTAAAATTTCTCATTTATTTTTTTATCATGTGTGTGTGTTTTCTCCTATTGAAGGTTTTTCAATTCTGAAAGCTAGAGATCTGAATTGAAAATATTCAATATACAGTTAAACCTGTCTATAGCGCCCCCTCTTGGGACTCACTAAAATAGGGTGCTATAGAAAGAGGGTACTATAGACAGTCACTTTTAATGTAAAATGTTTACACTTCAATGTTTAAAATCGAGCGCTATAGAGAGGAAGGCGCTATTTAGAGGGGGCGCTATAGACAGGTTTAACTGTATATATGTGAAATAACAATGAAAAATATAAAATTGTTTTTAATATATATATATCCCTAGAAGAGCCTGATATGCTCACAATAATATTGATGCAAAAGATTATTTTATTGAATATTGCCTATACAAAATCAAAGACAAATCCCATCAAGACACGCAACTTCACTAGACTGCTTGAAAACAAAACCTGATACATTAACACATTATGTATTTCAATCAAATAATTCAACATGTTGATGGAGTTTCTTTTCATTTTTATGAATGTAATTGTTATACATACTCTTCTATTTAATATTCAATAATCTTAGGTAGTGTAGTTTCTATTAAAAGAGATTTTATGCTACTGTTATATATTTTATTATTACAGAATTATCATAAGAACTGAAAACATCTCACGCTATATATTGATTACATCACACAACAACAACAAAGTCCTTGGTCAAAACCATATATACATATTATATATTACAGTAATCTCAAGCTTTAGAGTATATCTTTCTCTTCTATAGGAGTACATAAGATGAATAATCATAAATGTACATTGTGTATTTATTGATAAAAAGAGGTAAGAAGAACAGATCTTGGTCAATAAGTAAAATTTTTCTTTTCACCAAGTTCGCTTGGTCGTTTAAGAAAGTCGATTGAAAGTCTGGCAGCTAATTGGATGAGTCAATCCAATTGATAATCTTATTCTACAGACGACTTCCGGCATAGAGAGGATTACAAGCCTCACAAAGAATTTTTTCCAACTTTTTCCTGAATATTTTTATATACTAGAATATATGATGTCTTCGATTTTTAAAAATTATATATATATGTTCTATTAATAAAATATATTTCTGTTGATTTTTGATAACCTTGAGAATTATGTTATGGTGATGCAGTCGTGGTTGAAATCTTTAAAGTACAATTATAAAATTAATGAAGATTAGAAATAGCTTTAATTGAGCTTATGGGATATACAAAAACATAATTTGGTAAAAGTAATGCCTGGCTTAAGGCGTAAGAATAAAAAAAATGAAAAACTTATTTACATAATGTACAAAAGGTTTGAGCCGGCCATCGGGAAACAACAACAATGAGGTTTAATAGGGGAAGCGTGACCTCTGGCGGTTGATTTGGCAGAGTATTTGAATCTATGAAATATAATTTTAAATAAAATAATATTTCAATATAACATATATATTTTTTTATATGAACGACGTTTGAGACAATTATTCCGCAAATGTTTCTTTTGAACGAAAAATATTTTTTTTTTAAAGGAGAAATAACGATTATTTATAACCTTAGGGATGAAGTATGAAAGGATGAATTGTGAAGAGTAATGATAAATGGAAAAATAAAAGTGTCCAGGGATGGGAATCGAACCCACAGTGTTCCGCTTAACGGGCAGATGGGATGTGTACTAGAGATAATAATAATTTTAAAAAGTGTAAAAAAATGTCATATTTAAGTGTAAAATGTTGTCTTAAAAGGGTAAAATCTAGAGGTTTTACACCTTCGAGACAAAATTTTTCACTTTAAGGAAACGTAATTTCATTAAAGAAACTTAAAAGTGGTTTACTTTTTGGTATAGTTACATTATAGACACACTGTGTAAGAATCTTGTAACGTGAGTTTAAAAAACATTTTATAAATTTTAACTATACACACGAAGATCCTGGAAGAGTGCCAGTCCTAGGACCCAGTAGTCCAGTGATGATCAGGACAAATGTCACTATTTAAATTGTAAAACAAATGTAGGCAACTAACTACACACGTGTAGACAAAGAAGAAAGTGTAACTAAAACAAAATCTATAAACGGAGTTCCAAGACACACATCTATAAGTACTTCCTCGGCATGGAACTGAGGAGTGTTCAAGAAGACCTTGTCTGGAGGAGAACTCTCTTAAAGTGGGGAAGCTCCCTTACTCAATAAATTTGTACATATATAACTGTGAGAAAACAATAGAAAAAATATATAAAAGATAAGTGGGTCAGGTGTTGATATTAAAAATAAAGAAGGCATCTCCTGACCACGAGCACATGTGCTCTGCCATCTAAAAAGCACATGTGCTCGTGGTCAGGAGTGGCCTTCTTTATTTTTAATATATAACTGTATATGATTGAGTTAAATAAATTTGAAATATTTGCAGTGTTTCTTTAATTGTATATATTTCCCTACATTTTATTTACTCCTTTATTAAATGTTGTCCTTTATTTAATATAATTTTTTTCTTTGTAACAATCGATTAGAAGAATCAATAGGATTGTTTAAATTGTCAATTGTCTATAAACAGAATATCTGGGACTCAAGGAGATAATATGAAGTGGAAACAAGATAACTAACATAACAAATACAAAAGCTTCTCGCTTCTTTTTACGCCCTTTTTATAAATAAACATGGCCGTCAAAAGGCTGAAAAAGATTATCTCTTATCAGATACATGAAAAAAATTGACGGATTGCAGATAAGCCCATAGAAAAAAAACTGTCAAAGATAAAGTTACAATCTGTCTCAGAGAGGTGAAGATTCCGCGACGTCAGGATGGAAGCTAGGTGTCAGGAATGGACGCAGAAGTCGTGGATGCCAACGTCGTTAAACTCTTCGTGCAGACACTTTGAAAACGAATCCATTTCTTGATTTCGAGTCTTTGGCGTGGCTATACAATCCATAATACAATATTTCATAGTGAAGTGAATTTAATAAAGAAGAATTGTTAAATGTAATTATGCAAGCTTTTAAAACGGAGCATACAAGTATCTCCCATCTTTCAAAAATCAAATTTGAAATGATTTGAAAATGTCTTCACTAAAGCTTTGGTGATAAAACCTATCTCCCTACGTTGCTGATTGTCGGCAGTTGTACAATTTAATCCTTAATTTTGACTATGTTAATTTAGCTTCAGGTTAGCACAACCTAATGAAGCCATCACTGCAAACATTCAAATTAAAATAAAAATGAGTAAAAACCAACTTAAGTGTTGTTCACTTAACACTGAAGTGGATACTAAGCATCAACCAGCAGTTCTTCTGTAAAATATTTGGTGAATTATACAATACATTAAGGCCATGCGGGTAACATGTCGGTCAACTTGACTGTTAGTGATTAGATTAGCTGGCCACTGAGATCCTGTATGTCGTTCCGTATGACTGTCCTGAACTCATAGAATCCATATTCTGCTAACAGTCATGGGATCTCGACATACGCGAGCAACAATACTACAGTACGATAAACCACAATCCCGGTAGGCTACAATTCTACCTCTATCAAAATCGGAAACGTGTTTGTAAGCATTTCTCTTCCTCTTGCATCAGACATCACGACAAATTTTCACAATGAAGCAACGTTTCCAATGATATTTCTGCATAAGAAACCTGTTCTACAATCTTTTCAACACTTGTAGATCTCGCTATTGACACCTATTTTGCATAAATGCATTGATAAATATAATCATTTGCATATCTCAGCATCTTCCTATCGTTTACATTTCACGTTTGTAGCGTGTCGTCTTCTTGATGTACACATTTTAACGGTCAGTACTGTACCTTTAAAAAAGATTAAAATTTCATATAAATCCCACTCTATTCTAAGAACAGGTAGATAAATTAAAGTCATCTCCTCTGATCGTGCAATTATAATTTGCTGATAACTTGTGCCATCTGTCGGAAAAAATATCAACTAATCTTTGATTTTTAATTATTCCAGAAATTAACACTATTGTAGATGAGTATGATTCTTTTAAAAATTAAACAATTATCTTCAGTACTTACTTGGACAGATTATCTTCCTCAAATATCTGGTAGCCATAACAAAGCTCAATAAACAATTACGCTCACAAAGTTTTACTTCTTAATTCCTATTTTATGGCATACAGCAAGCAACATGTAGCACATCCACAATTTCACAAACACACCAATAGAAAGAACAAGAGAATAGGCTACTGATAGGACTATAAAATTACATGAACATTGTAAAAACCTTTTGACATTAAATACCCAGATCCCATTTGAAGAAGGTGATATAATTATAAATGTGATTTTCTAATATATCTTTGATATGAAAACATATATGCGGAAAAGCATTGCTCGATACAATTACTTGTAATTATATGTATGCACCTCTACAGACCTATAAGCTTTAAGCTCATGTCCATAGCTTCCCTAAACACCCTTAAACTGCCTTCTTCATTAAATACAGGGTATATAAGAAAACCAAACCAATACAATAGTAGAGTGGTCTGGAGATTAATTTGGTAAAACCACTGAGAGGGTTCATCACCTATGAAACAAGCCCTCTCATACAATAACTTTTATCATCGCAGTAAGGCTATAGAGATAATATTTTAAGATTTATGTAAAAATATACACATTGCCAAAAAAGATTATTACAAGTTTAATCGCATAGATGGCAATTGAATTTATAAATGCGATAGTTTTAGTTAAAAACTTTTATTATCCAAATAATATACAGGTAAACATACCAGTCAATCATCAAAATAATATTTTGAAAAATGTATATGTGGTGAGGTATCCAGTCGACTTAATCTATGGTGTGCGATCCTGTCGACTCTCGCTATACTGTGTTGTCCGAGAGGAACAGTCAGGACGGGGAGTTTTCCAGTACCTCTCTGCGCCTTGGAAGACCTTTAACAGTTCTCACAAAGTACAGGCAGTCGTGGTCGAGGCAGAGTGGAAAGCTTGGGAATGTCCACACACAAAAACGAAGACACAGTTGCACTAGGAAAATTCCGTGAACAGATAAAAGTTTAGCTAGGAGCGAAAGATGGAGATAAAAGAGTTCTTACTGTCTACATGGTGGATGAGGAGGACCTTGGTGACAACCGACGAGGGCTCGCGCTGATGGTGAAGAGACTATATTTTTGGCTAGGACGGAGGCTTTATATATCTTTTCCGAAAGAGGAAGTGTTGCATTTCAGCAGATGCGACAAGAGCGTGGATCGTCTGGCGAAATTGTACACTGGCGCCGCCCTGACAGTTTCCTATCTATCTTTAGATGTTGTTGAACCTCCATCTCTTGCTTTAGCTCAACACTTCATCTATTACAGAGTTTTATTTATTTATCCTCAGTTTGTACAAAGTACATTACATATGATGATGAAATGACACATTTCAATAATGCGTATAATCATTTACATATGTGTTTCTATTATACAACATGAAAATCTTGTTATAAGTATTATACAATATTGGGTTGTTGGTTTAAATTACCATATATATATATAATCTCTATATATATCTATTAAAATATTAAAACAACTTTCCCCAGCCACATATGAAATTAATAAACTTTATCTGCCTCAAGGTAAACAAACAGAAATTATACATTCTAATAACTTGAAATTAACTTACGTCGAAACAGATTTTTTTTTTTCATTCAAAATGCAAATATCCAAGAAAATAATCTTCGACCAAAACAAACATAATTGAGAGGTGAGGACTAAAAATTGATTTTAGTCAAGAAAGTAGCAATTTTGTAGTAATATACACTCATGGACAAAACTAAAGGAAGTTATTCCTTTTAGCATGTATATCGAGATTTAGACAATAACTCTGAAAGATACACTCATGGACAAAACTTAAGGAAGTTATACCTTTTATCATGTATATCGGGATTCAGACAATATAACTCTGTAAGATACATTCATGGACAAAACTTAAGGAAGTTATACCTTTCAGCATGTATATCGGGATTTAGACAGTAACTCTGAAAGATACACTCAAGGACAAAACTTAAGAAAGTTGTACCTTTTAGCATGTATATCGGGATTCAGACAATAACTCTGAAAGATACACTCATGGAAAAAACTTAAGGAAGTTGTACCTTTCAGCATGTTAATCGGGATTCGGACATTAACTCTGAAAGATACACTCATGGACAAAACTTAAGGAAGTTGTACCTTTTAGCATGTATATCGGGATCCAGTCAATAACTTTGAAAGATACACTCATGGACAAAACTAAAGGAAGTTGTACATTTCAGCATGTATATCGGGATTCAGACAATAACTCCGAAAAATACACTTATTGACAAAACTAAAGGAAGTTGTACCTTTTAAGCATGTATATCGGGATTCAGACAGTAACTCTGAAAGATACACTCAAGGACAAAACTTAAGAAAGTTGTACCTTTTAGCATGTATATCGGGATTCATACAATAACTCTGAAAGATATTGCAGTGTCCTTTATTGAAGACACACCAGATAACCAAGTGTACACAACCTCTATCTCCTTGGAAAAAAACAGACAACAGCACACACAACATCAATAATAAACCTACTTATGTTTCATCATTGAGTGTAATTTGTCATACAAAGGGTTAGTGTGGAAAGATGCTGAAGAAGTGAATAATTGGGGGATGAGAAATAACTGAAAAAGGAAATAAGTAGAGATGGGAAGATGCCGAAGGAGTGAAAATAATAAGAATCTGAAGAAGAAATTGGGAGGGGAATATGCCGAAGAAGTAAAGTGAGTAAGGAATGGGAAAAATCTAAAGAAATAAGTCAGAAGGGAAATATATTAAAGAAATGATGATGAGGTAAAGATGCTAAAAATATCTCAAGAGGTGATAATTTGCTGAAGCCGAGATGAAGTTGCTGAGAGTTAGTGTGGGGGAGGGGGGGGGGGGGGGGGGTGAAGAACGGAACAGGTTGTGACGTCATCTGCCCACGTGGAAACCAACTTTTATTTCGAGCGGCGGCCATCATGACGTCAGAGACCAATCAATAACTCTTTCGACGACTTCCCTAAATTTGGCAGACACGTGTTTGTTTTACAGATTTCTCCGGGGGATTTTCTGCTCCGTTTGCTAATAAGGTCTGGAGGGAATCCAGGAAGACTGGAGAAACTTGAGATTGGAAAGGTATACTTGATGATCTTCATTTCAGCTCTCTTCGCATGGTTGATCATCTTGTTCTCATGGCACGATTCGACAAACACGGTATATAAATAATATTAAGGAAAAGGGTTTCTTTTAATTTTGATTTTCGCAAGTTTTCGAGAAAAATTTCTGCTCTTCAACGGGCATATATTTCTATATACAATATCAAGATGAACTTTGTACAGTAATAATTGAAAATGTGCCAACGAAAACACATGCTAATAACACAATTATTACTGTACAAAGTTCATCTTGATATTGTATATAGAAGTATATGTCCGTTGAAGAGCAGAAATTTTGCTCGAAAACTTGCGAAAATCAAAATTAAAAGAAACCCTTCACCTTAATATTGTTTATTCTTTCTTTTTCAAATAATCTCTAGATAACCATCACTCACATTGTATATAAATAAGAAATTTGAATTACACCTATCCCCCGATTTACACGGTAGATACGTTCCTGAGAAAAAGTGTAAATCGAAAATGAAAAATTTTCGGAATGTTCATTTTTGACTACATTTGGCCACAATTTTTTCCAACAGCTATTGAGCGTTGTTTGCTTAATCGCAGTGTACACAGCGCATGTGTTCAATCATAGTAGCATTTAGTATAGTGCGATAAAAACAAAAAAAAAAACTTATTTGGAAAACCGTGTAAAAGTGAAAACGTGTAAAACAAGTACCGTGTAAAATAGGGGGATAGGTGTATTTTTGATGCGAATTGTGATATGATGTAAATAATTCAGAGAATTTAAAAGAGTAGTTATCAACATGTTTGTTTATGGTTTTGCATAGAGACAGCTCGAGTTAGGATATATATAGATAATTGGAAGATAGGCGGTTAGTTAGAAAGTTCCGGCTCTTAAAATAAATACTTGTTCATCTTCATATCTTGATTTTTATAGAAACAAAACACGAATGATTCTTTTTCTTCTTAATAAATCAATTTTCTACTGTCTTTACCGCAATGATAAAATAATAGGAGAGCGTGGCTCATTAATAGTGAACCCTCCCAGCGGTTTCACCAGTTTAATCTACCATACCGCTGTAATATTACATTTTTCGATATACCTTTTATAGTGATACTGATGCTAGACTCTTGGAATTCTTGGAAACCAAAAATAGTACGAATTTCTAATAACAGATGGCGCGCTAATGCATCGTAAAATCAGAGTATATAAGGCAATAACGTACCATCTATATATATATGAAATGAAAAGATTAAAGCATGAATGTTTCTTTTATACATAAAACAAACTCTACTGTCCTTACTGCGATGAAAAAATATTGTGAGGGTTTGGTTCAACAGTAATGAATCTTTTCTCGAATACACACAATACATTAGAATTTGATTTAATTTAATTAAATTTGCATACCAATTGTGTTGATATATATATATTTTGAAGATTTGGCAATCCATAATTAAAATTATATTTAAAAAAGATGCATATGGCCTGCTATTATAAAAAGAATGGATAATGATGATGTTCCTTCAGATTTAATACGGATCATAAAATCTTATTTGAATAATGAAAGGGAGGTGAAATTTACATACGAATCAGAAACTTTTTATAAGAAACTAACTAAAGGATGTCCACAGGGTGGACCTTTATCTCCACTTCTATGGAATATTTTGCTAAATGATTTGTTGATAAATTTTGATTCAATGAATGCAGATATTATATGTTATGCAGACGACGTTACAATAATTTGCTGGAATAAGACTATTGAAGGACTAAAAACCGCAAGTGAATACACCTTAAATTATGTGATCCAATGGTGTAATAGAAATAAATTAACGATCAGTACAGAGAAGACTAATATGCTATACCTACATAACAGACAAAAAATACCTATTAAGGTTAATAACAATATAATAATGCCGGTCAAGCAAGTAAAAATTCTGGGAATGAAATTTTCTAATCACAAATGGAAAAACAAAGTTAACTTTACACCGCATGTTAATGATATTCTGTGTAAGGCAGGACGTATGAAAAATTTATTATGTTCACTAAGTGGCAATATGTGGGGTTTTAGACACTGAAAAGAGGTTAACTTTATTCAAAACAATCATTAGGCCTGTACTTACATACGGTTCTGAAATTTGGTTCAAATATTTAAACAATCGTTGTAAACAAAAACTGAACTCCATGCAGTACCAGATCATTTTATGGGCAGTTAGAGCATACAAAACCACTTCATCAAACTGTGTGCATAGCTTGGCAAAAATTCCACTCCTAACAGACTATATAGAATCCAGAATAATCAAATTTGATCTAGCTCAAATGTCCATTGAAGATATAATTACTTACGAACCCCATGCTCCAAGTATAGTCAAATCATTCTTACACGCAAAAATGAATGAAATTTTTGAGAACACTAATGAAATTTTCAGAAGCTTTTTCGTATTAGGAATTCCAAGATTTTTCCGTCCAAATTTTTATAATATCCAATTCATTACAGATCATGGCAATTTTGGGAAATTTTTGGCAACTATCGGCGCCGTGAAGGAACCAGGATGCTTCTGCGGAGGTGAAATTCAAGACGCGAGACATCTACTTCTGGAGTGCCCAATTTTCCGGGATTTTAGGGAAAATAGATTTGGTCGTATTGGACAGCTTGATGAATTTGTAGACAAAAAAGAAAAGTATAAAAATTTTGATCAATTTTGTAAATACATATACAACTTTCTCTTGAATTGGAAAAAAGAGAAGGAATTTTAGAAAAAAAAAAAAAAGAACTGCGATGCTTGCTCTGTGTGTTTTGCTTTGTTGTTTGTTTTTCTCTTTAGACAATTTTCTTTAGTTAATTTATGTAAAATAATGAATTGAACAGGATTGTATATAGCCGAATTGCTGTAATGCAGTGAAATGTATTGACGCAAATATCCCTGAGTTTGGGATATCGCGTTTCATGATGTTAATAAAGTTAATATTGGATTTCTAATTATTTTATTGTTCCAATATTTCGAGGGGCAACTCGCCTCTCTTTATCGAGGATGTTTTTGTTTTTCACTAGAACATGCGCGCGCGCGTACACCACTCTCGTTCTACAAGGCTAATGAAAGAATTGTATCTTTGATTTAACTATTGTATTCAGTTTATATACAGCAAATAATTATATTTATCATTATAGATTGTTATTTTATCTATGAAAGATTTAGAGATTTATATACAACAGTGCAATTGTAAAAAATAGTATGTTTACATATTAATTCTAAATTTAAAAATATTGAAAGTAAAAAAAAAAGCCAGACATGTCAAGCTACATACATTGGAGAAACAGGTAAATCACTTAAAGATCGTATCAATCAACATAAAGCAGCTTTAAAAAACTACAAACCATTATCCTTACTAGTAGACCACTCCCTAAACAATAGCCATATACCAGATTTCAAACAGACCACAATTATATACAAAAATATAACAGAAAAGCATAGTAGACTGTTTTTAGAGAGTTGGGCTTCTGCCGAAGATAAACAGAGTATAAACAGAAAAATTGATTTTCCAGAAATTTATAAAGAATTCATATCTTAATTATTTATAAATAACTATGTATATACTTTTAATTTACTCATTTATTTTACTTTCAATATTTTTAAATTTAGAATTAATATGTAAACACACTATTTTTTACAATTGCACTGTTGTATATAAATCTCTATATCTTTCATAGATAAAATAATAATCTATAATGTTAAATATAATTATTTGCTGTATATAAACTGAATACAATAGTTAAATCAAAGATACAATTCTTTCATTAGCCTTGTAGAACGAGAGTGGTGTACGCGCGCGCGCATGTTCTAGTGAAAAACACAAACATCCTCGATAAAGAGAGGCGAGTTGCCCCTCGAAATATTGGAACAATAAAATAATTAGAAATCCAATATATGCATCTTTTTTAAATATATATATATATATATATTATATTATCTTTTCATCTAACTAACTTGCATACTAATTCTGTACATATTTAAATAACAATACAAAATAAACAACACATCAAAAATACAGATCACGACTTCAATCTATCAAACCCTAATATTCATTACACAAACATAAATAGTGAACACAAAAGATTATTACTGGAAGCACTAATTTCATCAAAATATAATAGTATAAATAGACACATCGATATCCAAGAGACATATTTATTTAAGGCAAGAACAAACTATGAATGATAAACAAAAAATAAGCAATGAGGGGAGTTTACAGAGTAGCAAAGTATAAACATCAAAAATGATACTCTGTTAATAAAATAATACATACTTTGTTACAATATATTGAATTGTCTAATACTGTATTGGACGATTTGGCTTATATATGCTACACTGAAGGGTGGAATCTTAGAAAAGGTATTTAAGCAAACTATGGACATAAGCTTTCAGCATCGCATGAACATTGCTAATGAGATGTTGGACTCTGTCCGCGACGACCCAAGTTTGCTCCAGAGGGTCATAACTGGTGACGAAGCGTGGGTTTATGGTTATAACGTGGAAACCAGAGCTCAATCATCTCAATGGAAGCTGCCGCACGAACCAAGACCGAAAAAAGCGCGCCAAGTTCGGTCGAATGTGAAAGTTTTGCTGACAGTTTTCTTCGATTGCAGGGGCGACTTAACTCAACTAACCGAATATGTCCATTATGTAATAAGAAAAAACCGACTCGAAACTGGACATGTTTTTATGTTTAAAGTTAATAAGTATAAGGGAACTTTTTTTGGATAAAATTGAATCAAATCATCTATATATATATCTAGAGGCCAAAGACAAAACAACAACAAAAATAATCAAAATCCTCAAAAAAATCTTACAGAAAAACCAAATTACGTTCCAATGAATCCTCTCTCACGCTAACATAGACGGCAACGAGATGGCTGACCAGTTGGCTAAAGAAGGCTGTAAGGGCCAGCCTGAAAACTCCCAACTAACCTATTCTGAAATTTCTTCCATCCACAAACAAAAAATAATCTCTCTCTGGAAATTCAACCTAAACCACCCTTGGTACACCTCCATTCCTAACGAATCTTCTTCCCACACCCTTACTAGGGAAGAAAAAACAGCGATTTCAAGAGATTACGAACAGGACATCTTAGAATGCTCAAATTTGATGGAAAAAACAAAAAATTCCCGAAATGCCCCAAAAATACTATTCCCAACCAGCCAGTCCTGAACATCTATTGAACTGTATCAAATCCTCCAAAAAAGACCTCTGGGAAAACCCCAGGACTATAAAAGCTGAGACAATGGAACCTAATGGAGATCGTTTAAACGACTTGAGGAATAAGCAACAACAACAACATCTCTAGAAGCTCTGTTGTCTAGGACGACAAAGAACAAATACAATGTATTGTCCCTGTACAAGTTTTATAGGGATGTACAAGAGAAGAAACATTGAGAAAAAGAGCCGTATGTAAATGGTAATGTGAATGAAAGATCACCTGTTTATTTACCCTTTTATTTATTTACCTGTAAATTTATGACCCATTTATTCCAGGAATTATAGATACTTTTCTCAAATCAAGAATGAATGTACTGAAAAACGAAGCAAATAATACTTTCTTAAGCTTTTTTCTCCAAGAAATCCCTAAATACTTTCGTCCAAATTTTTATAAAAGTCAATATGTTACAAACCACGGAAATTTCAAAAGTTTTTTAAATAGAATAAAGGCAGTGGAGGAATCAAGTTGTTTTTGTGGCATTGAGGAACAAACCTCAAGACATCTACTGATCGAATGCCTAGCATTTCAAGATTATAGAATGAAGAATGAACTAGTTGTTTGTGAACTTAACGATTTGATTTCCGATAAAAAATAATATTTAAAGTTCAATTCATTTTGTAAATACATTCTAAACCTTCTACATAATCTGAATCTCTAATGTTTTCATGCGTTGAATAATGTAAATAACTTATGTAAATAAACTTTTCTCCTTGTTTGGCGCAAGTATCCCTTGCGGGATATAGCGCTTTGGAAATAAAATAATTGATAATTGACCTGTAAATAATTCATCTTTCTAGGCAATTATATACCTGAGCGAATCTTTCATAGGCATAGGTCCCCAATATAAGGCTTGTTGTTGTGAATATTACAACACAAATAATGTTCGAATAAACGCATTAAATACATTTACTATAAGCGCAATGATCCGGGTTCGATTCCCTCTGATTAAAAATAAAATGCTCCAATAGCCCCCGATTTTTGCAAAAGTCCAACCACACCAGCGAGTGCAAGTAACCAAACGGGGCTCTAGCATATTTGTAAGTGCAAAGTCGAACTGCTTTTCACATGGTAGACATGTAGTCATATCAGGGTATCAAGCTTTGGCAAGAATCATGATTGGGTGAAGTAGAATGCGTCTGCCTTTGTCATTAAGACTGGGAGCACTACTCAGTGGCAGGCCGACTTAGCTCCAAAAGAAATGGCCGCCTCTGACATGAGGAACAGACGCCATGTGCAGCCACTCCTAACATGGAGTACAAACACTGCTCATCCTGTATCCCTGGATTAGGAGCCCTTACAGGGTACTATCAGTCGGGCCAGCTGAACCCAGGTTTTTTAGTGAGCTTGTTACTGCCCCCCTCCTCCTTTTTTATCCGGGCTTGGGACCGGCAAAGGTGGAGTTTCTACCACGTGTAACTAGGGATAAGCAATATAAAAAACATAGTATGTTTCGTGAAAGCGTTATTTCAACTACTTCGATAAAGAACTTCATTTCTACAAGAATTGTGACCGACCACGGCGACTGTGGCAGAAACGAAGGACCCTTGGAATTAGGTCCAATCAGGATGGGAAGTGATCTCAATTGATTCTGACAAGTTTAGTAGCGTTCGATGTACATCCGCCATTCTCTTGTGTGGAATTCTTAAGGTAGAGATCTCGGAAACTAGAAAACCCAGAAGAGCCATTGTTATATCTCTGCCTCTCTTTTTTTAAATCTCTTATTTAAACTTATATAACCTTATATGAATGCTATAATGAAGAAGTTTCAATCTCAATCTCTCTCTCTGGTCCTGCAGCTCTATCAGGCCCCTCATACGGGAGGCCTTCAACATCATACAGCAACCACCCGACCTGCAGGATTGGCTCTTCGGTCAGGGGCTGGATGACAACACCATCCTCGCGTCTGCCAGGTCATCAATTCACAGGTTCTTTCTGAGACTTGAGATGAGGGGGGAACGTGACTTACTGTTTGGAGGAGGGGGAGTCTCCTCGACTTTACATAACTATATATATTTTACTCTTTTATTTTATCCCTCTTTTTATAATTATTATATACTACTATCATTGACTTGTGTATGAGAGGTCAATAATATATTTTTAAATCTAAAAAAAAAACTCTCTTTAACGAAATGGTAAGTGTTGGGGACAGCAACCACTATATAAGACAGAAGCTGTTCGAACTCAGGGCGGCTTGTGAAACTGAAGAATTCCAGACGTCCCTTCAGCGTGGGATCAATATTCAATTTTGATGTTTTTAATTTTTGTAATTATTTTTGTTTATTATTATTGACTAAGTGTCAATAAAGTTAAGATAATTGTCAAATTGTCTCTCTAAAGGATTATATTTTAAACACGAACATTTCTTTCACATATATCAAACTTCTACTGTCCTTACTGCAAAGCAATAACGCGCCATCTATACATATAAAATAAAATGATTTAAAAGCGCGAATGTTTCTTTTATACATAAAACGAACTTCTACTGTCCTTACTGCGATGAAAAAATATATTGGGAGGGCTTGGCTCACCAGTGGCGAACCCTCCCAGCGGTTTCGCCAATTCAATCCACCAGACCGCTTCTCAGAGCTCTAATACTGTATTGGATCATTCTGCTTTTATATGCTACATTGAAGGATGGAATCATAGAAATGGTTTTCAAGTAAACTGTGGACATAAGCTTATAGGACAGTAGAATTATATTCAAATATTTGCTTCGAGCAATGCTCTTCAGCAAACTATAAAGACAAGGTCATTAGGAATAAATTAACACAAAGCAATAACGCGCCATCTATACATATAAAATAAAATGATTTAAAAGCGCGAATGTTTTTTTTTATACATAAAACGAACTTCTACTGTCCTTACTGCGATGAAAGAAATATATTGAAAGGGTTTGGCTCATCAGTGGTGAACCCTTCCTGGGTTTCACCAATTTAATCCACCAGACCGCCTCTTTAGAGCTCTAAGACTATATTGGATCATTCTGCTTATATATGCTACACTGAAGAGTGGAATCTTAGAAATGATTAGCCAAACCCTCTCAATATATTTTACATTGCAGTTTGCAGTAAGGAAAGTAGAAGTTTGTTTTAGGAGTAAAATAAACTTTTCTTCTTAAATGTTTTCTTTACTTAGATATAGATGGCGCTTTATTGCCCTCTAATTGAAATATCACTATAAAAGGAAGATAGGAAAAATGCAATATATAACAGCGGTATGGTAGATTGAACTGGCGAAACCGCTGTGAGGGTTCACCACTGATGAGCCAGGTTCTCCCATTAAATTTTCCATTTCAGAAAGGGCAGTAGAAATTGTTTAATTTTCAAAAAAGAATCATACGCGTCTAAAATAATTTCGTATTTTGATAAATAAATCTTTAAAATGGCATATATTGGATCAAAATAAAATTTATTTTACCAATATTTCAGTTGGCTGAACGCCAACCTTTATCAAGGTATTATAACATATTAATGTGTGTCAATAACACTAACAATTGTTGACACACATTAATATGTTATAATACCTTGATAAAGGTTGGCGTTCAGCCAACTGAAATATTGGTAAAATAAATTATATTTTGATCCAATATATGCCTTTTTATTTAATAGTTTTATATGGAAGAGAATTTTGATTTTGCACTTGCAATTTTACATAATCCCTTTCGGTTATATGCAGTCAGTTATGGGATTGGACCTATGTAAATTTCTGGAAACCTTTGAAACAATTATTTTTAAAAAACCTTCTTAAATGACAGTTCCTGGTAGCTAATCTTTCAGACCCCTATAAATATGTCTTCAGTATATATATATATTGAAGCGATGCAGCAAAGAAGTAGAAAAGAAGACGTGGGAAAGCCAAGAGAAGAGGTATGCAGGGGCTCCTTCAGGGAAGTGTGGATTGACAAATTCCAGGGGAGGGGGTGGCAGACAGTGGCAGTCCAGCTGGCGCCGCCGTGGGGAAGGGATCAGCCGAGTCAGCTGGCCGGCCCGCCGGGGATTGGTGTGTGCCGAGAAAACATGGCAGTCTTGGGGAAGAAGTCTGTCTGGTGACAACGGGACCTGCAGCGAGGAGAACGGCGGTGGTGACAACAGACGCGGCAAGTTGGCTAGAGGAGGTGGGCTCCGGGACTGTGTGGATTAACAAGTGGAGTACGAGGAGGAACCTACCTGGAGCGGCATTGAAGGCAAGTCCATCTACTGTATAGTTACTTATCTACTCTTTTAAGCTCTTATAATAAATATACCGCACTAAGCTGTATCCTAAAGAATCCACATTGTCTTCTCAGTAAACCTTGAACGCAAACATCGACGGCTGAGAAGCGTCGTAACATTTGGTGTTAGAAGTGGGATACAGCTTAGTTAATTTTAATTGAAGATTTTATTTTGCGCCAATTCAAAAATAAAAATGGAAAAACTAACCGACCCCGAAATCGAAAAATTCACAAAATTGCTCAGTCTGATAAGCCAGAAATTAGATGTGCTCGGAGGAAAACGTTAGATCGACTACTAAAGGGATTACTCCATTGGAATCTCGATTGAGCCGACTCGAGCATAATCGGAATGTCAAACGTTCTGCCACACACATGTCTTGCGAAGTTAAGTTCAATGTACTACCGCCAGAAAATCCGGATGGCTTTTCAAAAACAATCACAGCAACCAATAGCCCATGTATTCAATGTCTGAGGGGACAAAAGACGATCCCAGGCGATGAAGATCCCGACAAGACCATCACGACAAAGATCATCACGTCAGGAGAAGTTGTAATTGAACTGTCAGAATCTACGCTAGAAGATTCTCCCGTGATCCAGAAGTCCGAAGTGTCGACAGCAGGAAATGATCCAGACTGGTTGTGTAGCGGAGGAGGGTGAGCTGATCGCCTCCGACAACGGCTGTGGCACGAGTGTTTTGTATAAAATCAAGCGGACGGAAGGAGAATGCCCTCAAGGTGATATACAGAGCGAAAATTCAACCCCTGGGATTCTTTCTGAAATACTCCATGAGAACAGCAACGATCTTGGCGAGCTGCAGTGCGACAGCGTGGCTGACTTCAGCGACAGTGTCAGACTGTCAGGGACTACAGCGGCGATCCAACTGGACGGGACGGAGCTGGATGCTCCGTGGAAGTGCGACAAGGCTAGATGGTCGAAGCACCCTGAAGTTGGAGCCGGCAACCCGACTGAACGGGATAGAGCATTGGACGCTCTGTGGAAGTCCGACGACAATGTCTGTGACGCGGAAGTCGCGCGCAATGTGTCAGCGCCGTCGTCTGCAATGCAAGCTGAAGAGATGTGCCAAGAATGTGTACCATTCATCTTCGTTCCTTCGCCCGACAAGGTGCAGATCAAGCAGCCACCGCCTAGGAAAAGTTCTACCGACCTTGAGACTGCCACGGGATCCGACACCTCCAGAAGGTTTAAGAAATTCACAGCCCTGTGCGTGGTCGGCACTAAGGAACCCAGGTTTGAAGGGTTAGGACAAAGAGAGCCTCTAGAGCAAGAGAATGGGAAACCTAAAGAAGAAAAGGGAGGCCACGATATGGACAGCGTGGATCGGGTGGACGAATCAACTGTAAAGATCGGCGATCTACAACCCCGTCGTGGAAGGAAGCGGCGGAAAGCGCAATACAAACGATCACAACCCTTTGTACACTGCGGCTACAGAGTGTTCACAAGGAGAATTCAAAATATCAGATGAAAGCATCGTAGGCAGTGAAATATGGCCTCCATCGTGTGGAGAACCACCGCCCTGTGCTAGACAGCGAGACCAATCAATGGCGTCGGCACTGGTTGAGAGTGGAAAGAAGGCCCGAGTTGAGATGTGGTTCTGCAAACAAGGGCTGGTGTTAACCCTGTCGATACGCTTCCGGGAGGCGGACGACCCTTATGTGGCCAGAGACGTCAGGGAGATCAAAGGGCCGCCGATCAGCGCCTCTGGTGAAATCAGCCTTTTCGGGACGAAAAGGATTGAGAAGGGGGCAGTGAAGCGATGCAGCAAAGAAGTAGAAAAGAAGACGTGGGAAAGCCAAGAGAAGAGGTATGCAGGGGCTCCTTCAGGGAAGTGTGGATTGACAAATTCCAGGGGAGGGGGTGGCAGACAGTGGCAGTCCAGCTGGCGCCGCCGTGGGGAAGGGATCAGCCGAGTCAGCTGGCCGGCCCGCCGGGGATTGGTGTGTGCCGAGAAAACATGGCAGTCTGGGGGAAGAAGTCTGTCTGGTGACAACGGGACCTGCAGCGAGGAGAACGGCGGTGGTGACAACAGACGCGGCAAGTTGGCTAGAGGAGGTGGGCTCCGGGACTGTGTGGATTAACAAGTGGAGTACGAGGAGGAACCTACCTGGAGCGGCATTGAAGGCAAGTCCATCTACTGTATAGTTACTTATCTACTCTTTTAAGCTCTTATAATAAATATACCGCACTAAGCTGTATCCTAAAGAATCCACATTGTCTTCTCAGTAAACCTTGAACGCAAACATCGACGGCTGAGAAGCGTCGTAACATTTGGTGTTAGAAGTGGGATACAGCTTAGTTAATTTTAATTGAAGATTTTATTTTGCGCCAATTCAAAAATAAAAATGGAAAAACTAACCGACCCCGAAATCGAAAAATTCACAAAATTGCTCAGTCTGATAAGCCAGAAATTAGATGTGCTCGGAGAAAACGTTAGATCGACTACTAAAGGGATTACTCCATTGGAATCTCGATTGAGCCGACTCGAGCATAATCGGAATGTCAAACGTTCTGCCACACACATGTCTTGCGAAGTTAAGTTCAATGTACTACCGCCAGAAAATCCGGATGGCTTTTCAAAAACAATCACAGCAACCAATAGCCCATGTATTCAATGTCTGAGGGGACAAAAGACGATCCCAGGCGATGAAGATCCCGACAAGACCATCACGACAAAGATCATCACGTCAGGAGAAGTTGTAATTGAACTGTCAGAATCTACGCTAGAAGATTCTCCCGTGATCCAGAAGTCCGAAGTGTCGACAGCAGGAAATGATCCAGACTGGTTGTGTAGCGGAGGAGGGTGAGCTGATCGCCTCCGACAACGGCTGTGGCACGAGTGTTTTGTATAAAATCAAGCGGACGGAAGGAGAATGCCCTCAAGGTGATATACAGAGCGAAAATTCAACCCCTGGGATTCTTTCTGAAATACTCCATGAGAACAGCAACGATCTTGGCGAGCTGCAGTGCGACAGCGTGGCTGACTTCAGCGACAGTGTCAGACTGTCAGGGACTACAGCGGCGATCCAACTGGACGGGACGGAGCTGGATGCTCCGTGGAAGTGCGACAAGGCTAGATGGTCGAAGCACCCTGAAGTTGGAGCCGGCAACCCGACTGAACGGGATAGAGCATTGGACGCTCTGTGGAAGTCCGACGACAATGTCTGTGACGCGGAAGTCGCGCGCAATGTGTCAGCGCCGTCGTCTGCAATGCAAGCTGAAGAGATGTGCCAAGAATGTGTACCATTCATCTTCGTTCCTTCGCCCGACAAGGTGCAGATCAAGCAGCCACCGCCTAGGAAAAGTTCTACCGACCTTGAGACTGCCACGGGATCCGACACCTCCAGAAGGTTTAAGAAATTCACAGCCCTGTGCGTGGTCGGCACTAAGGAACCCAGGTTTGAAGGGTTAGGACAAAGAGAGCCTCTAGAGCAAGAGAATGGGAAACCTAAAGAAGAAAAGGGAGGCCACGATATGGACAGCGTGGATCGGGTGGACGAATCAACTGTAAAGATCGGCGATCTACAACCCCGTCGTGGAAGGAAGCGGCGAAAGCGCAATACAAACGATCACAACCCTTTGTACACTGCGGCTACAGAGTGTTCACAAGGAGAATTCAAAATATCAGATGAAAGCATCGTAGGCAGTGAAATATGGCCTCCATCGTGTGGAGAACCACCGCCCTGTGCTAGACAGCGAGACCAATCAATGGCGTCGGCACTGGTTGAGAGTGGAAAGAAGGCCCGAGTTGAGATGTGGTTCTGCAAACAAGGGCTGGTGTTAACCCTGTCGATACGCTTCCGGGAGGCGGACGACCCTTATGTGGCCAGAGACGTCAGGGAGATCAAAGGGCCGCCGATCAGCGCCTCTGGTGAAATCAGCCTTTTCGGGACGAAAAGGATTGAGAAGGGGGCAGTGAAGCGATGCAGCAAAGAAGTAGAAAAGAAGACGTGGGAAAGCCAAGAGAAGAGGTATGCAGGGGCTCCTTCAGGGAAGTGTGGATTGACAAATTCCAGGGGAGGGGGTGGCAGACAGTGGCAGTCCAGCTGGCGCCGCCGTGGGGAAGGGATCAGCCGAGTCAGCTGGCCGGCCCGCCGGGGATTGGTGTGTGCCGAGAAAACATGGCAGTCTGGGGGAAGAAGTCTGTCTGGTGACAACGGGACCTGCAGCGAGGAGAACGGCGGTGGTGACAACAGACGCGGCAAGTTGGCTAGAGGAGGTGGGCTCCGGGACTGTGTGGATTAACAAGTGGAGTACGAGGAGGAACCTACCTGGAGCGGCATTGAAGGCAAGTCCATCTACTGTATAGTTACTTATCTACTCTTTTAAGCTCTTATAATAAATATACCGCACTAAGCTGTATCCTAAAGAATCCACATTGTCTTCTCAGTAAACCTTGAACGCAAACATCGACGGCTGAGAAGCGTCGTAACAATATATATATTGGCCATTGAGATAGAGCCTTCACCATGCTGATGAGGGCCAACAACCCGAAACGCGTTCGTAGTTGGGTTATTTTGATTTATGAAGAAATTGGGTTGGATAAATATTGTAACAAAGTATTTGTTATTTTATTAGCAGAGTATTATTTTTTATGTTTATATTTTGCTATACTTTGTACACTTTCCTCTTTTACTTATATTTTGTTTACCAATCATAGTTTGTTCTTGCCTGAAATAAATTGTTGTCTCATCCCGAAGTTGGTCTTCCTTAATTTTCCACATGGCAATATCATGAAACTAGTTAAATCAACGTTTAGTTTATTTTTGTTCCATTAGATCGTGCTCTACCATATTGCCTGCCTGAAATATTGGCATTTAAGTTTTTTTCTCCAATATATGTATTTTAAATTGAAAATCTATATACAAGGTAATAAGACTGAATCCAAATAAACAAATATTGTGTGACGTTTCGGTAACAGCGTTGTTACCATCTTCAGACATTTTTATTCAGTACTTATGTCTGAAGATGGTAACAACACTGTTACCGAAACGTCACACACTATTTATTTATTTGGCTTTGGTCTTATTACCTTGTATATAGATCATTAATTAAAAAGGCATATATTAGAATAAAAATCAATTCAAAAAACAACAACCTATTTATGTAAAATATTTTATATAAATGTGTTATACCTTGAAAAAGGTTGTCATTCAACCAACAGAAATTTGGGTAAATAAAAACATCTTATGAAAATTTGAAACTATTATAGACGCTTATGATTCTTTCGAAAATTAAACAATTTCTACTGTCCTTACTGAGAAGGAAAAATTAAAGGGAGGGCCTGGCTCATCAGTGGTGAACCCTCCCAGCGATTTCGCCAGTTTAATCTACCATACCGCTGTTATATTGCATTTTTGGAACTTCCTTTTATAGTGATACTGATGCTAGACTCTTGGTCTACAATTTCAATTAATTAGGAAATTTTTGAATAAATAATTTTCAAAATATTTTTTTTCTCAAAAGTTTATAATTTGTATATTTTATCTATATAAAAAATATTTAAAGATATTTAGTATTTTACCAAAATCATTTAGACGACTTTGTCTTAAATAGTTATCAAATAAAGAGACATCCTCTTGAAATAATTAAAAATAAATTTTAATATAGAAATATTATTAAGATAGTAATTACTTATGGTCTAATTAGTTTAGAAATTAAAATTAGAGTAATTAGAAAATGTTAATTAAAAAATGGGTATGAATTGGAAAATTTGTCGATAAAAAAAAGTAAGTTCTTATAAATTTAGAAAATTAACACTTTAATTAATTTTTTTTTAAATGACACACGGATTTCTTTCTGACAAATATAAACCACAAAACTAAATAACTTTATTTTGATATTAATGAAGAAATTTGGGAATCTCTTCTTCTTCTTCTTTCTTATCTCCACACTGGGTGAAGTAGCATGCATCTGCCTTTGTCATTAAGACTGGGAGCACTACTCAGCACCAGGCCGACTTAGCTCCAAAAGAAATGGCCGCCTCTGACATGAGGAACAGACACCATGTGCAGCTGCTCCTAACATGGAGTACAAATGCTGCTCATCCTGTATCCCTGGATTAGGAGCCCTTACAGGGTACTATCAGCCGGGCCAGCTGAACCCAGGTTTTTAGTGAGCTTGTTACTGCTCCCCCTCCTCCTTTTTCATCCGGGCTTGGGATTGACCTGAATAAATCAAATAGAAAACTTATCACTACCTATCACTGAAAATTGTTACTATATTTCTGAATATTGAGTATAGGTAAGAACTCTATTTAAAAAGAACATTAAACATCCAGGGAAAAGTTTATTTTTAAAATATATTTTTAATTTAAAAAATCTCTCAAGCTTTCGGTCAAGAAAACCCTTCTACGGGAGAAAATATTTTACATCTTTAATACGACAATAAAATAAGATTTAAAATTAAAATAAAGTGCTTTGGTTGTTTACATTTGTTTCAATACAGAATCAACGCGGGCTTCTGTTGCGTGTGCTTTCGAGTTTTGCTATTCCAAGGCGATATATTCACTTGGAGGTTATGGGGTGGGTTCAGGGAATATTATGTTATAAATTTCCGGAATATCTATTCTTCTGTTAATGCTATTGTGCTTTCTGGATATGATAGACTCTATGATAAGTCTATGTTCTTATTTTAATATTGATTCAAGGGACTATTTTATCGAATAGCTAAGAACTATAAATTATTCCACACGCATCACTAAATATAAAAGATAGATCTAGATATAATATCACCAATAGTATTTTTTGCTTATCCCTAGTACACGTGGTACAGACCATGATAATCATGGTGGGTAGTAAGCGACTGCTTTTACTGTAAGTTCACCACATGTCTACATATGTGAAAAGCAGTCGACTTTGCACTTATAAATGTGCCAGAGCCCCGTTTGGTTACGTGCACTCGCTGGTGGGGTTGGACTTTTGCAAGAATCGGGGGCCATTGGAGCATTTATTTTAAAAAGAAAAAAGTTTTCAATGCGGGATTCGAACCCGGGTCGTAGTGGTCGAAACCCAAACGGTTTAACCAGCCTTCCACTGACCCCCTCACCAATAGTATAACAGTTATACGTCAGTGAGAAACTATTAACTCACTTATCTTCTTTCACAGTAAGCCAAGCATGTTTTACAGACGAAGAATTTCAAACAGACGATAGTTTCAAAAAGGATCTCGATTTACCAAGGTTGCCAGCCTCATTATATTTTAAATAATTTAAATTAAAGTCGAATATTCTCTCTCGTTTCTAATGAGGTCTTAGAATTTATTCTTGACGCTTCGTTTGGTATCTTTATATAAATATATTTATCTACACAAACTCCCTGCTGAATTTATTACAGAAATGAGGTAGTCTCGTATTCTCTTAACATACATTGTTCTATGTTCAAATTAGGATTGGAATTTTCGAGTAGTGCTTGTTGTAATTAAGAATGCGTTGTATATCAGCTCGTTAAAGATATTCAATTATTAATATATATGCTAAGGTATGTTGCATTTGTAATATCTAATATGATTATCGTCCCTCTCGCCTCTTTTATTAAAGATTTTTATGTAACTACCTTTAGGGGATCTGTGGAAGGATGGTCTAAATCATTGGTTTTCGACTTCTACGAACCGGGTTCAATTCCCGCATTGGACACTTTTTCCTAATTTAAAAAATGCTTCAATGATCCCCAATTCCTGCAAAAGTCTAACCCCACCAACGAGTGCAAGTAATCAAATGGGGATCTGGCATATTTGTAAATGCAAAAGTCGAACTGCTTTTCACATGTGTAAATATGTGGTGCACTTACAGTAAAAGCATGATGATACCTACCATGATTATCATGGACTGTACCATATGTATGTTATGTTTGGTTATCACATACATGTTATCTGCTTTTTACATGTGTGGACATGGGGTGCACTTACAGTAAAAGCATGATGATACCTACCATGATTATCATGGACTGTACCATATGTTTGTTATGTTTGGTTATCACATACATGTTAACTGCTTTTTACATGTGTGGACATGGGGTGCACTTACAGTAAAAGCTAGATTCATTAGCTATTTTAGATTATAAGCTAGATTCATCAAACATGAATGCCATATATACATTAGAGCATCTCCAGAGTGTTGAATAAACAATGATATTTCATCATAAACATTGAGGCTGCCTGGCCGGCATTCATATTTCTTGATAAGGAGATTTCTTTCTTAATTTATACACCTTTTCCCAGTACAATATCACATTTTTACTAGTTTTTCATATAAACTTTTGTCATGTCCATTAATAGAAGGTAGATACCCATTCTTCTATGCCAAAAGATTGCTTATGAAAACAATTCGCTATATGTTTTATTGGAAAAAGTAGTGAAAAGAAAGACCAATACACCTATCCCCCGATTTACACGGTACTTGTTTTACACGTTTTCGCTTTTACACGGTTTTCCAAATAAGTTTTTTTGTTGTTGTTTTTATCGCACTATACTAAATGCTACTGTGATTGAACACATGCGCTGTGTACACATCTCACGAGGAATCCCGAGCTTATGTGCTGACTACATATTTTAACCTGTCAATGCATTTTATTTTTATTTATGTGTACACCTATCCCCCGATTTACACGTTTTTCTCAGGAACGTATCTACCGTGTAAATAGGAGGATAGGTGTATTCTGGTTCAAAATCACATTAATAGGTACCGCTCAGCAAGAGCAACCTAGTTCATGATAATTGAAACAGTGAATAATATATGAAGGTTATTCACATATTAAACAAAATTTTAACGCGGTACTCAATCCCGGTTCATGACTGTCGGGAATCGAGGGAACGAAAGACCAATATATTGACTTTGCACAAATTCAAGAGAACAGCACAGTCAACAGGCGTAAAACAGAAGAGGGACTTAACTTGAGTAATGATTGATGTTAGCTTACATATACAAGTAATATATAGGGGGGAGAAGTCCGACCACACCTCCCTGCGGTCCCCCCTGGACCCTTGGAATATTTGACCAAATTCTGGTCCAAGGTGACTAACGTGGCAACGGCACCCATTTTCCAATGAAGAGCAAGATAGTGGACATTGCTGCTGCTGTGATGGAGATGCATGGAGACATCTGAGGCTCTTCATTGGACACAACAACAGCAACAGAAAATTGACATGGACCCAGAGCAGCAGCTTTACACACCCAAGATAATGAAAATTGCTGCTGCTGTGATAGAGATGTATGGAGACGTCTGAGGCTCTTCATTGGACACAACAACAACAACAACAGAAAATTGACATAAACCCAGAGCAGCAGCTTTACACACCCAAGATAATGAAAATTGCTGCTGCTGTGATAGAGATGCATGGAGACATCTGAGGCTCTTCATTGGACACAACAACAACAGAAAATTGACATAGACCCAGAGCAGAAGCTTTACACATCCAAGATAGAGGACATTGCTGCTACTGTGATAGAGATGCATGGAGACATCTGAGTCTCTTCATTGGACACGAAAACAACAACAGAAAATTGACATGGACCCAGAGCAGCAGCTTTACACACCCTAGATAGAGGACATTGCTGCTTCTGTAATAGAGATGCATGGAGACATCTGAGGCTCTTCATTGGACACAACAACAACAGAAAATTAACATGGACCCAGAGCAGCAGCTTTACACATCCAAGATAGAGGACATTGCGACTGCTGTGATGGAGATGTATGGGGACATCTGAGGCTCTTGTTTGGACACGACAACAACAACAACAAGTAATATATAAGCTTTTCCGAAGATAATTTGTGTTGGTTGGAATTTGATTCAGTTTATATATTTGTAAAGAATAACATGTATTTATATATTTATAATTGCCTTCTGAAGATAGAGGTTCCCTGGCCGGCATTCAACACTTAAAATAGACACTTCAGCCAGTTAAAATTTAATTTTCTCAACGTTTCAACAAAAAAATCTTTAATCTTCGTCAGGAGAAGTAAATAAAAATAAAGAATTTTACAAGGCGTTAACAAATTTTTTTATTTTTATTTTATTATTTAGAGAAAAAAAAAACTCTAACTGGCCGAAATGTCTATTTTTCATAGAAATAATTACCTTCTATTGATAAAATTCATAACATGCATTTTTATGCAGATATTTATACATATTTTTTGGCAATGTTTTCTTTTTAATAATATCATCAAAAATATAATATTTTCTGACCTTATAACTTTTATCTTTGCAGTAAGGTCTGTAGAATTTATAGTTTATTTATTTATTTAACAGTTGGGAGAGACACGCCATATCCACAATTAGGATAATTGCGTGTATATCTTAAATTATATACAATTAAACAGAATTGAACATTGGGAAGCATGAAAATTAAACGTTCGATGTCAAATTTTACATATAGCAATTAGAACTAGTAGCTTGAAATATGTACAGTCAACACTTTCACCTCAAAATATACATCCTGCAGAATCTATTAAACTTAATGTATTGGTCTTTATTGCAAGCAACTTGTTTTGTATTAGTCAGGTAAAGTTGGTTTTCTTCCCTTAGATCAGAAGTTAATGGACAGTTTATCAGAAGGTGTTCAGGGGTTTGTTCCTTGCTAAATGTTTTTATAGTAATTAGAAATAGTAGCTTGAAATATACATCCTGCAGAATCTATTAAACTTAATGTATTGGTCTTTATTGTAAGCAAATTGTTTTGTATTAGTCAGGTAAAGTTGGTTTTCTTCCCTTAGATCAGAAGTTAATGGACAGTTTATCAGAAGGTGTTCAGGGGTTTGTTCCTTGCTAAATGTGTTTATAGTAATTAGAAATAATAGCTTGAAATATGTACAGTCAACACTTTCGCCTTAAAATATACATCCTGCAGAATCTATTAAACTTAATTTTAGGTCTTTATTGCAAGCAACTTGTTTTGTATTAGTCAGGTAAAGTTGGTTTTCTTCCCTTAGATCAGAAGTTAATGGACAGTTTATCAGAAGGTGTTCAGGGGTTTGTTCATTGCTAAATGTGTTTATAGTAATTAGAAATAGTAGCTTGAAATATGTACAGTCAACACTTTCGCCTTAAAATATATATCCTGCAGAATCTATTAAACTTAATTTTAGGTCTTTATTGCAAGCAACTTGTTTTGTATTAGTCAGGTAAAGTTGGTTTTCTTCCCTTAGATCAGAAGTTAATGGACAGTTTATCAGAAGGTGTTCAGGGGTTTGTTCCTTGCTAAATGTGTTTATAGTAATTAGAACTAGTAGCTTGAAATATGTACAGTCAACACTTTCACCTCAAATTATACATCCTGCAGAATCTATTAAACTTAATGTATTGGTCTTTATTGCAAGCAAACTTGTTTTGTATTAGTCAGGTAAAGTTAGTTTTCTTCCCTTAGATCAGAAGTTAATGGACAGTTTATCAGAAGGTGTTCAGGGGTTTGTTCCTTGCTAAATGTGTTTATAGTAATTATAAATAGTAGCTTGAAATATGTACAGTCAACACTTTCACCTCAAAATATACATCCTGCAGAATCTATTAAACTTAATGTATTGGTCTTTATTGCAAGCAACCAGTGTTAGGCAAATATTAATTAAAATTATTTATTAAAGATTAACAATTGATTAATTGTTAATTGTAATTTTCACAATTAACAATTAATCAATTGTTAATTGTATTGTATTAGTCAGGTAAAGTTAGTTTTCTTCCCTTAGATCAGAAGTTAATGGACAGTTTATCAGAAGGTGTTCAGGGGTTTGTTCCTTGCTAAATGTGTTTATAGTAATTATATATAGTAGCTTGAAATATGTACAGTCAACACTTTCACCTCAAAATATACTTTTCTAATTAACAATTAATTAATTGTTAATTGCACTTCAATTTAATTGAAAAATAATTTTTTAATGCCCAACACTGCGCAAGCAACTTGTTTTGTATTAGTCAGGTAAAGTTGGTTTTCTTCCCTTAGATCAGAAGTTAATGGACAGTTTATTCAGAAAGTATTTATAGCTTATGGTTTTATTAAAAAGAAAGAGGAGAGATTGAAAATTCTTTATTAAACCGTTCATATAATATTATAAAAGGTTAACTATAAAATTGAATATAAAAATATAAAGAGAGAGAAACTCAATGCCAAAAATTCAAATATTAGAAATAAAATGTATTTTATTTAGTAAAATTTAGATCAAGGATAAGTTTAATTAAAGAATATTATCTCTAAACTCTTTTTCTTTTTTGTCAAATATTATAACGCAAATGATTATTAATTAAAAAGGCATATATTAAATCAAAATATAATTTATTTTACCAATATTTCAGTTGGCTGAACGCCAACCTTTATCAAGGTATTATAACATATTTAATGTGTGTCAACAACAAACTCGGTGCCACATAACGTCAACAGAATTAAGTTTTAATGATTATATTTCAATAAAAATATATTTCTATCAAATCATCAATATATTTTTTACTTGCCTCTTATATTTTGATCAAACAAACACAACAACAACAAAATCCTTTATTTAGGGCATTCCGCCCCATACAGGATTCGCCGTATTTACACATCAACAAGAGGAGAAGGAAGAGGAAGCATTTACAACAAAATAAAGTTTGTCTCACATTAGGTTACCTATTTACAGATAGGTCATCCTCCAGTATCCTTTGCCCTGCATTCTTTCTCATTCGCCCAGCTTCTGTGCAGAACTTAAAGTATCTAACAATCAGTAATTCATCATCCAGAGCTGAAGAGAGAAGTTGACATATGCGATGGTATCTAAATTGACCAAAGTTAGGGCTTGGGAAAATGTCAGTACGTTTTTCTGTTAAAAGAGGGCATTGGAAGAAATAGTGAACCAAATTATTATCCATGAGATCCTTACAAAGTAAACAGTTCCGGCCATTTTCTTTCCAGAAGTCTTTTCTTTCTTCCCTGAAAAATTGCCATAAAACTCTATGTTGTGCAACTAGTCTTTTGTTGGGAAGCGATATTTATATTTTGATCTTTGAAATACAAACTTTTTCAATTTATAAAACACTTATTTAGGGATATAGCATAGCTATACATGTTTCTGGTTGAGTCAGTTGAGTGATAATGGATTCGCTGATGTTTCCTCTCACTAAGAAGAAGAAGAGAGAGAAGAGAAGATGGAAAGAGAAGATTTATTCTCTCCATTAAAGAATTGAACCTCTTAAGATACCAAGAGCGTATTCTAACCAGACATGTAGAGTCTTACAGATTTCTTAGTTTTTCAGGAATATTTTTTTCTCAATATATTTGTGAGATAGAGGCTGCCTGGCTGGAATTCATCGTTCTTCAAATTAAAGATACTTCGGCCAGTAAATCTTTATTAAAATATATCAAAAATTATTCTTTAATTTTTAACGCTTTGCCAATTTTTTAAATTTTTGTTCGTTCCTGACGAGGACAAAAGATTTTTGTCGCAACGTCGAGATAATAAAAAAGATTCACTGGCCGAAGTATCTTTAATTCGAAGAAATATTTGTGAGCGATACCTATAATCTAAAACCAAATTACTGTTGATTTTCCTGTATCTGTTCATAAATCTTATGATAAAACAGACAGATAGAGAGAGACATAGATTAGGTAGTTATATAAAAATCTTTTAACAAAAGAGGTGAGGAGACTATAATCATACAAGTGTATATATTGAGTGAAAAGGTAGAAAATTGTTCCTTACCTAACTGGTGTCTTGAGGTTCTATATCGTCTCATCGCTTCTTTATGTGAGTGTTGGACTACCACCAGATAGTTTATAATTTTTTTTTCTTATCCCTAGTACACGTGGTACAGGCCATGATAATCATGGTGGGTAGAAGTAGGCAACTGCTTTTACTGTAAGTGCACCACATGTCTACACATGTGAAAAGCAGTTCGACTTTTGCATTTACAAATTTGCTATATCTCCGTTTGGTTACTTTTACTCACTGTTGGTGTTGGACTTTTGCAGGAATCAGGGGCCATTGGAGCATTTTTTTTAATTAGAAAAAGTACCCAATGTGGGAATCGAACCCGGGTCGTTGAGGTCGAAAACCAACGGTTTAGACCATCCTTCCACCGACCCCCTCCCACGAGATAATGACAAGAGAGTGAGATTTCCTGAGGACAACACAAGTTCATCTCGGCACCTGACGACTTCATCCCACTAATCCAGAAATAGATGTTTAGCAGCATTTGATTTAGAACTCATGATTAAAAATTAAGTAAAAATTTTGTTAATAGAATTATTCTTAAAAGATGGAAATTTTGCCGGGAGGATAATTATCTAAATAGACAAAGGTCGCCTCTCCCGTCAAAAATGACGTCAAAACCAGACGCCATTTATTGACCGTCGCCGCAAACTAGTGGCCTCGGCTGACGAGGGCCATTAGCCCGAAACCATGGTCTTTTCAGTTTGTCAAAGCTGGTGTTGTGGCTTTGTCACCGATCCGAGGCCGCTAGTTTGCGGTGATAGTCAATAGATGGCGTCTGGTTTTGACGGGAGAGCCGACCTTGGTCTATTTAGTATTCTTAAGAGCTTTTATTACAAACAATAAAATAAAGTATTTTAAAATATTTTCTGCAATTTATTTCAAACCTGATCGAATACTTCTCTATATAAACAATACCTCTCTCTATGGAATACCACTCTATATATTACAGCAAAATATTCAGTTGAATACAGCTAAATATTTATATGTGTGAAAAAATAGTAAAAATGTGATATTGTACTGGGGTAAGGTTTATAAATTATGAAAAAGGTATCTCCTTATTGTGCAACTGAAAGTTGGTGATGGCTTGCGCTATCTATAGGAATAAATATCAACTATTCTCGTTGATTTCTAATTATTCCAGAATAGGCCAATTAATAAATTTCATTTGCACGATAAGGAGATGCCTTTTTCATAATTTATATCTGTGTTTTGTGTGAGCCTGATAACATCTCTCTTCACTTAGTTGTAGTTTTGCCCGTTGAAGAGCAAAATTTACTGGAAAACTTGCAACACCTAAAAATGAAGAAACTATTCACCCAAAAATCTAATTTTTCTTTATTCGAATACATTTTCTATATTCACAATTCCATGATTATCCAAACCTATCTTACTATCTTGATATATATTCAACATTTATTATTGTATAAAATGAAATGATTTAAAAGCACGAATGTTCCTTTTTTATACAATACAAACTTCTACTGACCTTACTGCGATGAAAATATATATTGGGAGGGCTTGGCTCATCAGTGGTGAACCCTCCCAGCGGTTTCACCAATTTAATCCACCAGACCGCTTCTCAGAGCTCTAATACTTTATTGGATCATTCTGCTTAAGGGCAGTAGAGGTTTGTATTATGTAAAAAAGAAACATTTGTGTTCAAATCAATAAGCTTGAGGGAAAGATACTTATCCCTCAAGCTTATTGATTTGAACATTCTATTAGGGGATTAGCCTATTAAAAGAAAATTTTGTGCTTCAAATCCTTTCATTTTATATGTATAGATGGCGCGTTATTGTTTTGTGTTGATTTATTATTGTCTGTTCCATGTTACATTCCAGTAATTCTGTTATAATGGACCATAGCAAGGCTCTACCAAAGATACGAAGCCAGAATAACATCAATAGAATGAACACACTGAAGGAGTATTATCCGGAGAATAATCCGGAGGCATCAGTATGTTCCAAACATACAATCCATCTCCATGCCAACCATAATTAATTAAACGTATTATGGTCCCGTGATCAATTTCTCCCTGTAATTATCTACTTGGAAGTTTTGAGGGGGAAAAAAAGTGAGCAATAATTTCTCTGGAACCTGATACTGGTGGCGATTTTTCAGCATTTAGATAAGCCACAACCACCTGGGGGTAAAATTTCATTAACTTTAAACGTTGGTATATCGCTTTTCTTTATTGAGAGCGCTTATTTGTATATATCTCTTTCATAAACTAGAGTCTATTAGGATATTTTAGTCAAATAAATAGTTTATATACACGTCTACACACTTGTACATACATTTATACACATTTTATAAACACGTGTACACACTTGTACATACATTTATACACATTTTATAAACACGTGTACACACTTGTACATACATTTATACACATTTTATATACACGTCTACACACTTGTACATACATTTATACACATTTTATACACACTTGTACATACATTTATACACATTTTATACACACTTGTACATACATTCATACACATTTTATACACACTTGTACATACATTTATACACATTTTATACACACTTGTACATACATTTATACACATTTTATACACACTTGTACATACATTTATACACATTTTATACACACTTGTACATACATTTATATGCATTTTATACACACTTGTACATACATTTATATACATTTTATACACACTTGTACATACATTTTTATACATTTTATACACACTTGTACATACATTTATACACATTTTATACACACTTGTACATACATTTATATACATTTTATACACACTTGTACATACATTTATACACATTTTATACACACTTGTACATACATTTATATGCATTTTATACACACTTGTACATACATTTATACACATTTTATACACACTTGTACATACATTTATATACATTTTATACACACTTGTACATACATTTATATACATTTTATACACACTTGTACATACATTTATACACATTTTATACACACTTGTACATACATTTATATGCATTTTATACACACTTGTACATACATTTATATACATTTTATACACACTTGTACATACATTTATATACATTTTATACACACTTGTACATACATTTATACACATTTTATACACACTTGTACATACATTTATACACATTTTATACACACTTGTACATACATTTATACACATTTTATACACACTTGTACATACATTTATACACATTTTATACACACTTGTACATACATTTATACACATTTTATACACACTTGTACATACATTTTTACACATTTTATACACACTTGTACATAATTCGATAAAAATAATCCCTTGAATTAATATTAAAATAAAAACAGAAATACTCCAGGGAAAAGTTTCTTAAAAAAAAATTTTTTTTTTATTTAAAAAATATCTCGAGCTTTGTTTGTACTATGATTTGTTTTCGATAACAATCGAATGTATACTATAACAAGAAAAATACAAATATGCCAAGCGACGACGCAATAGGAACAGACGAAATAATAAGAAGCAAACGACGGGAGGAAAATCATGTAAAGCATTTTCTCCCGTAGAAGGGCTTACTTGCCCGAAAGCTCGAGATATTTTTTGAAAAAAAAAAAAAAATTTTTTTAAGAAACTTTTCCCTGGAGGATTTCTGTTTTTATTTTAACACTTGTACATATAAATACAAATTCATTAAAAATCCGCCATCTAGTGGAACAAAAATAAACTACACGTTTATTCAACTTGTTCCGAGATATTTGGCCAACTCAATATATATATAAAAGCATAGGGCGGCATATATATATATATTCGATAAAATAATCCCTTGAATTAATATTAAAATAAAAACATAAGCCTCCAAGGAAAAGTTTCTTTTAAAAATAATTTTTATTTAAAAAATATCTCGAGCTTTCGGGCAAGTACACCCATCTACAGGAGAAAATGCTTTATATGAATAATACGCCAATAAAATATGATTTAAAATTAAATAAAGTCCATTCAGTTTACATTTGTTTTAAGGCATGATCAACGCGGGCTTCTGTTGCGCGTGCTTCGCTTGAGGGTTATGGGCTGGGGCTCAGGGATATAATGTTATAAATTTCCGGAATATCTATTCTTCTGTTAATGCTATTGTTCTTTCTGGATATTATGGATTCTATTATAAGTCTCTGTAGTCTATTGGGGATGTTGGAGTTGCTTCTCCCTATCAGAACCAAAGACCCATTACTCCAACATCCCCAATAGAAGAGAGACTACACAGACTAATAATAGAATCCATCATATCCAGAAAGAATTGGCAAACAAAATTGGCATTTTGTTATAAATAAAATATTTTATATCCAAATAAGTATTTTTATTAATACATATATATAGTTAAACCCTCTAAATAGCGCCTCCCTCTCTATAGCGCCCGATTTTAAATACGTACTACGATGCGATTTACATTAAAAGTGACCCTATTTTGGTGAGTCCCAAGAGGGGGCGCTATAGACAGGTTTAACTGTATATATATATATATTATGAAAAAATGAGATTTTCTGGTTTTTGATCATGTTGAGGATTATGGTAATGTAATGCAGTCGTGGTTAAATCTTGAAAGTATGATAATAAAAATAATTTTGATCAGTAATTTAATTGAGTTAGAGGAATATATAAAAACATAATTTGATAAAAGTACTGCCTGGCTTAAGGCGAGTAGAACAAGGAAAAACAAAGATTATTTACATAATGTACAAAAGTTTTGAGCCGGCCAACGGGGAACAACAACAATGAGTATTTATAGGGAAAGCGTGACCTCTGGCGGTCGATTTAACAGAATATTTGAATCGATGAAATATAATTCCAAATAAAATAATACTTTAATATAACATAATTTCAAATAAAATATTTTGATATAACATATATATTTGTCATAATATATGCTCTTCCAGGAATAATAAAGCAAACCTAGAGCCAGCTCAGAGAGAGACGGGATGTAAAGTCCGGTCACTTGAGACAGCAGCGACATTCCAAGGGGCGGCAAATGGTGCCCGTCCGTTTACACCTTGGGACTTTTAAGACAGTTGGGGATGGTGTGCGACACGAACGGACGCCCGGCTGTTGCCGGGCCCGTCTCCCTCCCTCTCTCTCTCTGGTTGCCTGGGTTTCTCTTCCAACTTGTGTTGTGATTATTTATCTTTCCCCACCTCATCATTTTGCCACATATATATATACCTAAAGAGGCATCTCTCCCTTTAGTTATACATTAGAACGATGCATCATGGTATTAAAAAGAAACACATTGCCAATAAATTTTACTGTCACAATATTTATCGAAAGATGGAAATTGAATTTATAAAAGTTTTATAAAATCAAAAATATATTAAAAGATAAAGAAAGAAGAGTTAAAAATTACAGAGTTAATGAAACATCATTGAAATGATATATTGGAGTGACACAAGGTAACTGATCCTTTAACTAAATTGGTCATTAACCGAAATTGAATAAACTTTTAAATTGTCTTTTGAAATATGGATCAATTAGTTTAATAGATTTCCTTATTATATATAGGATGGGTTTTTAAATTGACAGTTAATATAGAAATTTATTACGATGCATTAGCATGCCATCTGTTATCAAATTTCTAAACTATTATAGACGTGTATGATTCTTTTTTAAAAAATTAAACAATTTCTACTGCCCTTACTGCAATGGAAAAATTAATAAGAGGGCCTGTCTCATCAGTGGTGAACCCTCCCAGCGGTTTCGCCAGTTTAATCTACCATACCGCTGATGAGCCAAGCCCTCTCATTAATTTTTCAATTGCAGTAAGGGCAGTAGAAATTGTTTTATTAAAAAAAAAGAATCATACGCGTCTATAATAGTTCAGAATTTTGATAAAAATGTATATATGGGAGGAATAGAATAAAGGAGGAAGAGATTTTCACTTTTTTATTATTATAATATAAACAATAAAGTCAATTTCGCTAGGAAACGTTGGAACAAATTTGAAAACAGTATAAAAGTGAAATTCTACTAGAGTTAGGTGGATAAATTAAGAAAAAAAAAGGCTTTTATGATTGTGTAATTAAAAGTTGCTGATGGTTTGCGCCCTCTATCGGAATAAATATCAATATAGTTTGACGTTCGCACGCTCTACTGACTTGAATAACTGTTTCATGATTTTTCAGGATGACCCAAAGATAATTTTAGTCATTGAGGTACAGTTTGAACTACGTTAATGAGGGCCAACAGCCCGAAATGCGTATCTGGTTAGCTTTTCTTGATTAATAAAGAAAGGATATTTGGCGAATTCTTAAATAATTAAAAAACACCAACGATTAGTTAAAGGAAAAGTAGATTAGGAATATAAATTAAAGTTTTTAAAATGATTTTTAAATGTTTCATTAAAAATTTAGGGTTATAACATGTTTATACTGATGCGTCGGCAATTACGCGTCCTATAAACGGAACTAAAGAAAAGCACTAAGAATAAATTCATGAAGAACATCAATACTTCAAACGAATATTATTTTTACAAAGAGGTTACAACAAAAATATAATATACTCTTCTATTGTTGCTTGGTTTCAGATAAATAATAATGATGAATATATATCTCTTTTGAAAATTAGAAACTATTTCAGACGCTTAAGATTCTTTTTGAAATTAAACAATTTATGATAGATTAAACTGGCGAAACCGCTGGGA